>OZ022265.1:83747804-84088569 GCA_963978885.1 Nemotelus pantherinus
CCCCAAACTCCAACTTCAGTTACAGTGCTGCAGGCACTGAGCATTTTCTTCATTTATGTTATATGAGATGCTGCTTTCAAAATTATGTGAAATAAGCAACTGATAACGAATATAATTAACCCGTGTTTTGTTCTCATAAACGTTGAAATTCATGCCAGTGGTAATATCTGAAACCTTCTACCATATGAGTTATAATGCATTCTTGAGACAAAAGTAAAACATGGCATTTGAAACAATTTTGCCGTAATAAGCAGCGCATGTGGTGGAATATGCACTCAAAACCTGCACGATTCTTCTACTGTTCTTCGAACATTAGTGTTTCTAGCGGTTCAGGTGCGCTAGAGTTTTTTTTTTCGAATATTTGAGAATATTTGCCACTGGTAACCCTACATTTCTTTGTACCCCTGTAGTTTCCAACGCCGTGATCGGATCGAAACGAAATTCGCAGGGTAGGCTGATTTTAACGCGAGGCAGGTGTGATATATTTTTGTTTTGATGCTAGTGAGATGCTAGGTGAAACGCTGTTCGATTTTACCAAAACGAAGTAAGAGGGAAACAATTATCCTTTCTTATTGTAAACGAGGTTAGAGGAAGACAATTTCCTTTCTGCAAATAAGTAGTCGTCGCTTTTGCGTGGCGAATTTAACCACTCCTTTGGAATTAGCTCAGACGTACTTATATAGATAACATATGTATGTATTTGTATTGACAAAGTCCTTATGGTCGTCGACTAATTTGGCTTACCAAGTCAGACGCCTTTATTGATATATTCTTATCGTTTATATATCATTCAATATCGCTGAATTTATCAGTGTGTTGTTTGGTTTTTGAAAAATAAAAATAAATTAATTAAGTTTTGCATTTTGCCCGCTCAGAGGGGGCTGTCACTGTTGTCAACAAGTGGAACCGATTGTTGACATTTGTCAGTTTTACATCTTGTCAATAATCGTACACAACACGAGCGATGGGGTGCCAGCACGAGGCGTTTTTGCTATTTTCGTTTCAATAAATGCTTACATTATGTTTTCACATCGCGAACATTTCCAATGAAAATAAGGTACCAAAGAAATGTTTGCGGTTCCAAATGTCTTTCATTTTTTGATCTCAAACATCTTTCTGTCCCTGTAACTTTTGACGAAATCATCGGATAAAATCGGGATTGATAGAGAAATTTGATTATTTTGACGTTTTCTTAATCTAGAAATTCATTAAAGTAGTAGCGTTGAAATCCGTTCCACCCTAGTTTAAATGCATTGTTAAGATTAAAGTGCTTTTACCCTCGTAGCAAATTGAAACACGTGTGGTAGAATATGCACTCAAAATCTGCACGATTCTTCTATTGTTCAATGAACATTAGTATTTCTAGCGGTTCAGGTGCACTAGAGTTTTCTAAAATACTCGTATGAAATTGAAACTTTCTCTTCATTTAACTTTTCAATTTCGCAAAGCGGTATTCCACTCCATCTACCACATTCCATTCGAACAAGAGCGTACTATACTACGTATGTGAAGCGGTTTAGCTTATTTCGTTCAGTGACTAGAAGCCAGCTTGTAATTTGTTCCGCAACGCGTTTGATTTCCTTACATTACGGCATATCATTAATGGAGACCCACTGCGAGTGTTACATCCATAGCTGTTTCAGCAATTAATTCACCTCATGGCCAAATTTACCCAACGCTAATTAGTTACACTACTAGATAAGCGCAATAGCATCGGAAATTCATTAAGCGGCTGTAGCTGAGAGATTTGGGGAGAAATTGAAATTCGTAACGTACCTATTGCAAAATTATGTGCATTGCAGACTGCAATGCGGTGATTGCAGGGCCAAGGCGGAACATGTCCCAGTCCTGTTAAATGCTTTACTTTTGAAAGTTCGTCAGGAAACCATGGACTGGATTAAATTTGAATTTAATTGGGCATTTTTTAGAATCGTTTTTTTTACATATTCAATCGCAACTCATTCACGGACCATAATTAGAGTAAATTTATTGAAACGATTTAAGCTGTTGAGGATACTTTGAATGTTTTTATATTTCTTTTTCATGCTCTTTTGGCTTTCTACGAGTCCGTGGAACGAATACGTTTTTATGAACATGAATATTTTCATATCAAAATTAATCCTGACAAAGTTTGCGTGGGTATTTCATGTTCTCAGCATTTTGTCCGAGAGTAAGAAAAATTTCACAGACACAATTTCACATATAAGTAGCTTGGTATGAAAACAGATAGCAAGCAATAATTGTTTGAATTTACTTGATATGGAAAAAAACCTGCTGGAAAAAGAATGAGTGATGAAAAAGAATAAGCTTCGCGAATTGAGAACTTGCGAGGATTCTGGTGAGTAGTACTATCGATTTCGGCAAATATATGACCTGTTTCTCATTGTTTGTGGAAATGAGGCGTATTTACTGGAACAGGTATATGGAGCAGGTATTTTTTTGGAACAGCTAGTACCTGTACAAAATTCAAAGATACTAGGAACGAATATTTTTGTGAACTATACATGTAATCAAAAATTAGATATAATCAATCAAACTGAGACGTAATAATATCCTAATATTAACATTTACTCGTATTTCATACCAGCTAGTGCTTTCATACTAGTATTTCATAATTTCATACTCACAAGTATTTCGCACTAGCTAGTATATTCGTGCCTACCATTTTCGTATTAGCTAGATTTTTCATACTAGCTAGCATTTTCGTACCTAGTATTCTCGTACCTACTAGTATTTAGTACGTGCGAGTATTTAGAATAAGTAATACTTGCTGACATGATATTGTACTTGAAATAAGTTGTATTTGAGTACTCGTACTTAGCCTGATTTGCTTTGGGTATTTTATTCGGGTGCTTTGAGAATGGTGGGAAAAATTGAAAATTTAAGTAATATTTTATTTTTGGCCTGATGCCATTACCGACTGTTTTAGATTAGCCGAGAAAAGATTGGTATCGGAGATCGATCAACGAAAAGCCATATACATAGTTGGCAACAGGAATTGATCATAACTTAGTAAATTTTTCGACTTTGACAATTTGAACGAACAATGGAGATGTTTTGTGCATATAATAAAATGGAAATCAAATTAAATTGATTGAATTTGATTGTTTTCTTGAGAGTTTTGTGTCTGGTGGGCTACTTATCATACCATTTCATTATACCACTGCAAATTGTATTTATTGTATATATATATATATATGTATATATATGTACGTACTTTCACACTTTGACAGAGATGTCAGTTAGTAGTTTGTAGAGCCAAGAAATTTGAGAATTTTAACATATAGTTTGTAGTCGAATGCAAACCATTATGAGAAAATAAGCATCATTTGAAAGTTTTAGTTCGAATTTTAAATTTTAAGAAGCTGATTTTTCTGCAACTAATAATTTCGTTTCGATATTTTATCAAGCATATGCATTAAATATTATTGTTTATTTTACATATGCACATTTAAATTACATTTGTAATTATATTGTTTTCGTTAAGAATCATGAAATTATAGAAAGTTTGTGGGCTACATTCCACAATTTGAATCTTTGCAGCAGTCTAAGATATCTGGAAAAGTTCGAAAAGCGATATGCATTGATGGAAATTTGGCTATAAAAAGAAGACAATCAAAGGAAAACTGTGTTGATCTGTATTTTTTTGTTTATTTGAGCTAAATATTCATATTTAAAATAATTACATCAAGTGAATTAAGTATATTGCTAAGTACGTTTGTCTATGATTAAACGTTGGTCGTCGCAATGCTGAATTTTTTGGCACTGTAGTGCAAGTCTTGATCACGACCGTTGTTGAAATAAAAAAATCTACCTATTTTGCTGTTAGAATTTCAGGTGTAACATTACAAAAATTGAAGGGTAACTGAATTTAACTTCAAAACCTTTGCTTGCTAATTCGAATACATAAACGTTTCTAGGCGATCAGAAATAAACTCATGAAAACGATTCTAGAAACACATAGTCACACTTTTTTTTTCAAAAATCATGAAAAGTATACGTTCCCCAATGTTTCGGTTTTTATGGTTCGGTTTTTATGGTTCGGTTTTTATGATTCGGTTTTTTCGATCATCAATTTTTTCCCTGATTCGATCTCTTTTCAACATCACTACATCAAATTGATGCCAGCATAACTTCACGACAGCCTTGAATATCATGCTATTTCAAACGTTCAATGCGGATCTTTTCGTTGTGCTGCAAATAAAAAATAGCTGTAAAGAATTTCCATGTTTTACGATTCAAGTTCCATGCACTCAAAAAGTGGAACGTCATAGTTACCAGCACCATTGACAAATTCCAAGCGAAAGATTCCTTGATAGTCCAAGAATAGATTCATTGATAGTCCAGGAAAACAAGACGAAAAAATGGCTAAACTACCAAATAAATCCAAGTGGAGATTTTTCAATGGAAATGTGTTTGTTGTAAAGGTTGGAACTGAGTTAATCATGAAGCTAAATTTTAACATGTCTCCATTCCTGACAGATGAAATGTCAAGAATTTCAATTTTCGGTCGATTTTCCTTTTCCTTTCTTTTCTTTTCTTAATAATCGTAGTAACGCATTCCATAGTAGTTTCATGGGTCTTTTTGTGCCTGAAAATATTTGACAATACATCCTGCGAGCAGACGTGTTGTCGTGCAGAATGATTGCACCTTTGGTTAATTTTCGTCTACCTTTTTACTAATGTTCGAAGAACAATAGTATTAAACTCGTTTCGCCGAAAATTCATATTTCTTTATATATATATATATATATATATATATATATATATATATATATATATATATATATATATATATATATATATATATATATATATATATATATATATATATATATATATATATATATATATATATATATATATATATATATATATATATATATATATATCAGCAAAATGATTAAGGGAGATAATCTCTGGAGTGGCCGATTCGATTGAGCTGAAATTTTCGGAGAACGTAGATGTATATAGTAGGTAGGTCCACAACGTTCTCAAATTCAGATATTCTAAACTTTTTGGCGGCGGCGAGCGTTTTAGTGAATTTTGAGGTACTCCTATATTTCCAAGCAGTGTAAAGTTTTGTTAAAGAAAAGTATTGGAAATGAAAACTAATTATGTTCTAAGCTCGTTTATGATAAAAAAATTGGAAGTTGTGAGCCGTGTGTGGGTGCAGGGTGCCTAAAAGTAGGCAAGGATTTTTTTCCAAATTTTGATTTGTCATTACTTCTGAGAAAAACAATGGATCATCGTGAAATTTGCAGAGCGTATTAATGTTGACTAAAATTTAGCACACGTGGATTTTTAAGATAGTGCGGGTAACCCTGTAGCTACGGCAGGCTCCTGAATAAAAAACCTTCAAATCATTGACCTTCCTGAAATTTTTTTGATTTTTGACAAAAAAATCAGACCACTGATAAATTTTAACCTTTGTCCATCATGTCAAATTAAAATTTTCAAAACTCCGATTTGCACAAGAACGGCAGCCCATCACCAAATTACCTCTATTTTCAGCACTCGAAAGTTCTGTTCACGAGAACTGACGACCGGATTATCCGATCATAGTGAAATTTACAGGACATGTTGGTATTAGCTAGGACCAGGTCTGATAGAAGTGATTTTGAAATGCGGGCAACCCTGTGCCAGTGGTACCATCTTGAAAAATCACCCAGAAAAAAAACCGCTTTTTGGCCTATAACTTCCGATTCAGCCATCAGATTTTGACAAGATTCATCTAATACTTGGATCTTACTTTATGTAACATTTGATGAAAATTTGGCTGAAAAATTAGAATAGAGTTGCCAGCTATGGTGATTTTTGTCTCCTAAATCTTGCAAATTTGCTCAGCAAAATAAAGCTTTTTTCCCTATAACTTCCGGTCCAGTGTAAAAATCAAAACGAAGTTCACGCAGTAAATGGACTTTAATGTGAACCAAATGTCATAGAAATTTCGTACCAAAATCATGAAAGGGTTGCCAGCTATGACCATTTTTGTAATTTTGTTTAATTTCTTTACTGAGCGATTATGTCATTAGATTTCCAAATGGAAATGATCATGCAATGAAAATTAACAACAAATAGGAACGCTTTAAAAATTTGATAAGTTTTGAGGATAGTAACCCTAAATTTTTTTTCACCCGTATAACTTCCAGCGCAGTGATTCAATCGAAACGAAATTTACTGGTTGGGTTTAACTTAACGTGAAGCAGAATTGGTATGTATTATGCTTTGCTGTTGATACAGGCTAACCAGCATTAGCCATTTCCGTAAAAATTGCACCAACAGATGCTTCAAACAACGTTCTCATATGCCAAGCATTTGCAATAAAAATAAGGAATTCTTTTTTAAATTTTTCGAGTTTTGAACATTTTTCGGATGGCAGCTTCAAACAACGTTTAGCCGCTGAAACCTTCGATGAAATCCTGCGAAGAGAACGAAATTCAAAGGATACGTTGATTTGAGTATGAGCTTGTTATGGTAAACTTATTACTGCTTCGTTCGGAAAGTGTTACCAGCACTGAATTATATGTGTTATAGTTGAGTTTTGTTGCTTTGGATAAGGAATGGTTGATATGATTCTAAAAAACAGTGTATTACGTCTTTCCACACTTTTTTGTCACTCAAAGACAATTTCTTCGAAAATTAGTTTTCTAGCGGTTCAGGTGCGCTAGAGTTTTTTACAGCTTGTTTCAACCACTCTAGGATTAAAACGGGGTATTGTGCAGTTATTAAGATGCCATTGTTTTCAAAATCGATCAGCACCATCCCTTCTGAGACACCTTGAATGGTGGTATGCCTTATTTGGGCCACTGCATAGAGTTTTGTGTGAACTTAGGCTCATAATCGAAAAATTTTATCGAAAAACATTAGTGCTACTTCTGGTGTACCCCAAAGTAGCCATCTTAGCCCACTTCTTTTAATATATATTATTTCCGACTTATCTGACGTCCTAGCAGGCATACCTCATTTACTCTATGCAGACGATCTCAGACTTTATCAGACTATTGAATCGAAATCGGATGCCCTCTTTCTCCAATCCAAGCTTGATTCACTTGATCAGTGGTGCAATATAAACAAGCTCTCTCTCAATATTAATAAATGCCAAGTTATTAGTTTTTCCAGGAAATGCACGGTCATACACAATACTTACTTCCTCGGCAATAATATGCTAACTCGAGTTGATAACATTGCTGACCTCGGTGTTATCTTAGATGAAAAACTCCGCTTCACCTTACACTTTGATAAAATACTTTCTCGTGCGAACAAACAGCTAGGTTTCATCAAAAGGCTTGCCAAATAGCCTGTGGGTCACAAGATCCTTATACACTTCACTTGTACGTCCTATTCTCGAATACGCTTGCATTAGCTGGAATTCCGCTTTTGAAACCCACAGTGGCAGACTCGAGTCAATACAAAAACAATTTTCACTTTTCGCCTTGAGAGAACTGTACAACCCTTATGATTTTAATAGCCTACCCCCTTATGAGTTTTGACTGGGTCATTTAAACTTATCGATACTAGCCTCCAGAGGAATGGTGATATCGGCCTGCTTCACATTCGACGTCACTAGAGGCGCTATTAATGTAGAGTTCCTGAATAGTAAAATTTTGATAAATCTTCCTGTGAGGAACACCAGGTCCAATCGTTTCCTAAAGGGATATTCACATTCGACCACATATGCAGCTAATGAGCCAATAAATAGATGCTGCAGAATATTCAACAACATAAGTAATTTATATTTCCCTACGATTTCCAAATCATCCTTCAAATCCTCTCATTTGCATGCCATCCATACCCCTAAACCTTAAGCTATAGCTTTTATGTCAATGTTTTATTTATTGGTTGCTATTTATTAATCTATTTGATACTTTTTAATTTGTTTGTCACTTATTTAACTTGTTTGTTTTTACTTTTTACTTTACTTTTCCATTTATATTTTTAATTTGATATTTTATATGTGATTTTGTACCTTGTTTGGTGAATAAATAAATAATTACAAATTCAAGTCTCCTCTTCAGTAACGAGTCGACTCAATCCTCGTCTTTACGACAGGGGTCCAAAAACGTGCGGCAGCACTTCACGCGCTCTTGTTTTTGAGGCAGTGTGAGCATTTTTTGCATCCACTTTACGCTGACTTTAGCCATGCCAGGAAGATCGTGAAGGACTTTTTAAAATGTTTGTATGTGGTAGTCCATCTATTTCAGAGCGCTGTTCCTTCTTTAGTCCAGCATCTTCTTATATAACTTTTTAGACTTTTTGAACAATGTCCGGAGTGATCACTTGGCTGTCCTAGTCGTGGGTTGTCTTGATGTGAGTCCCTTCCTTGTTAAAAAAGACTATGTAACGTAAATTATGGTTTGACCAGCACCAAAGCCCCCTTAAGTCGAAGTTGTCTCTTTCATTATGGTTTGAGCCAACTTTTCTTGTTGGGTGAGGAACTTTATAGCAGCGCGGTATTCGATTTTCTCAATATTTTGAGTGGTCGACGAAAGTTTAAAAACTAAAGGCTCGATTAAAATAAAATTTGCTATTTATACTAACAATGAGTCTTTAAATTCATTTATTTTTATTAAACTAACATCATTAATGACCTACCTACTCATTTCTCAAAATTAATAAGGCACCTTCGTATATCATTACATTTTGTTTTTTATATCTAGGAATATATAGGAATATCCTTGAAATATGTATCTTATAATTTAATTTGAAATTTATGCTGCTTTGGAGAATCCTGAAGAACTATACGTTGTACATAAATTTCAGATGACTTAATATTATACATCCCTATCCTACATTTGCATGTCTCCTACCAAGTAACAAAGCATCCTATCTATTTAGTACTAGGTTTAAATGGTACCAACGCACAGTGGTCTATTTCTCGAAAAAGGTGAATTTTATTCAAATATGAACTTTTACGTATGAAGTTGAAACTTGGGGTTAATATTGTCCTATATGGCCCCCATCATTTGAGGTGGTAATTGGGTTTAATAAGTTTAAAGGTAAGAGCACAGGAGCTGAAAACAGTCAAAAATTGCATCTGTCTTTTAACCTTATTTTGAAATAAAGAATATGAAGATCAAAATTCCTTTGAGTAATACAGCATTCTTAAGCTATGAAAGACATTGATGATTTAGCCTCTTCCTCTTTCATCGTGTTCATACTGCACATAGTGTAGAAATTCAGTGTTTAAAACTTTTCGTCCCTTTTAAGTTTAGAACGCCACTGAACGTTGCTACAAAATACGTCTAGTTGTATTCATTGAAGTCCAAAGTAACTAACAAAACTTAATTTACCTACACGTGAGATTGAGATAAACACAATGTTGACTTTTAGTTAGTTTCTAAACCTTACACTCACTTGTTATTTTATTGGTAAAGTTTCAAGTGCTGTATGTTTATTTGGCTATTCATACATTTATTTACCCATTCACCTGTACTTTAGAATTATCAAATTTCCCAATTTGCTTCTAAATTCAATTCAATGAAATATGTTCGTATGATAATTTATGTATGATCATAGAATAATTCAGGTATGTTTGTGCTTAGCATTGAAATTATATGCAAAGCAACATGAACAAAAATATATTTTTACCTGCACAAAACAATTTCCTGCAAGGTATCAATTGCTAAAATTGTAAATTTGCATGCATGAGTCAATGATAATATTTGTAAATTCGATGATATGTGGTTTGCTATATGATTAAGATACTTAAGATGCTTCCACAAAAGATAGGTTTTTCATATTTGGTAGAATGATGTAATCGAGTATGCAGCTTTCGAATCCGGTGTTCACTCAAAAATGAAAAAAATCGGATTAGGCGTTTTATGGTCACTGTCACTGTTTTATGATCACTGTCACTTCGGCAACAGTTGTGAACGATTTGGGAAAACACCCACTTGCAAGAAATAGTATTTAAGTCTATTTACACTTATTTGTCAGTTCAATTTTTGGATTTATGTCATTTAGACAAAAGAAATACAATAAAGTAGAACAAAAGAAATACAATAAAGTTAGAAGAAAGCCTGAGTTTTTGTTAAAACCTTTTTGGTCAATTTGGGACAGAAAGGACCATGTGTAAAATACGTAAAGACTACACAAAACTCATAAAATCGTATGACATAGAAAAATCGTGCGATCTAATATTACATATAGAAATAAATAAATAGGAGTTGCCTGCGATAGTTTTGGTATTCAGGCTTGTCTGTTGTATTTCATCCGCTCTTATATTTAGCTCTTTCGTTTGGTATCTCATGTAATTTTGCACACGTGAAATAAACGGCTATTGCAAAATTACATTTCCCTAGGTAGAGGTGCAAATCAAATTATTAATACTGTTCGAGATCTTTTGTGTCAAACGAATTTGAATAATAATTTCTACAACATTTTTGTCTGCTGTCACGAATGTGCTCCAAAATTTGGCTATCACGTCACAATATTGATGAAAATTGCGTCAGCAGCAAAAAATTCTAAAAATGACATTTTTCTCAACATTGAGGCACGATAGGCGGATTCGTACAGCGGCTTCGTATTCAGCCAGCGAAAATACTTTGGAAATGATTAGTCACACTCGTTTATTAACAAGAAAAAATGTTTTCCTGAAAGTGAAATTTTCTAAATTTAGACCCCCTTTGGAAACTTTTTGTTAAGAGTTGGAGCCAAACAACCCCAAACATGGATTTTCCATGTTTGAAAACCTTAGAAACACTCAATTTGATACATCTAGTGGTTCTCATGAATAAAGTTCACCTTTTTCCGCAAAATAAACCACTGTGCGAAGGTAGTAGTAATAACTTTATTGTGCCTTCTGCATGAGATTGTTGCGTACTTACTTGTGCCTTTCCACATGAGATTGTTACGTACTTATCTTAATATATCTAGTTTCTTAATATGTTATCTTAAAAGGAACAAGATGTAATATTTGCAGGTACACATAGACATGGAGAATACGTTATTAAGTAGAAAGGTCTACTTCAACTACTTCTTAAAAAGAAAGAATTGTGGGTTTAAGTGCACTACGCGGGCTTTCTACGCTTAATTGCATCGTATAGTCTGTATACAACACTATAGGCAAACGATAAGGAATTTGCTATCGGATCAAACATTTCTCAGCCTCACATCTCTAAAATTACCTGTCGCACATGCATTTGACATATGAAACTTTTGTGCAAACTTTAATGCTGAGTAAATTTGATGTGAACACAAATTCACGTAAAACCAATCGTTAACAAGATATTTAAGAAAAACTGATTTTCGTGACCTTTGAACTTGAATAACTTTTGTTGCGCACATGACTTTGTAATGGACTTTCCACATTATGTTTGTCATCTTACAACAAACAAATTTCCGTCAAAAAATCTCCACTTGGATTTATTTGGTAGAGAAAGTCTTATTTTCCTGGCCTGTTATACATGCATTTTGATTGAATGCGCTGTTTTTCGAGTTCACTTCATCCATGTGAAATCCTGAAAGTCTATATGGCCAAATTTATTTCCAAACTAGAAAGGGCTGCATAGGAGAAGGCATCAGTTAATTTAGAATACATCAAATTTCTATGCAGAAAGGACTAAAGTGGTGCGTAAAATTCAGGGTATATAGATATTGTTTGACTTACATTGCGATTATTGAAATTTTGAAATGGCAATACTATTTGTCATAATATCGGTGCAAGCTGTATTGATTATGATTCGTTATATTGTCAGCTCGCAGGGATTGAACTGTTGACTGATATATTTTTGGAGTATTTTTGGAATATGTAAATGCTGTAGAATGTCTTTCAATAATAGCAATTAAGAGCATAGTTATAGTATACTAGCAATTGCACGTTTAACTTTACAATTTGAGCATTTGCATAAGTCTAGAAAAAATGCCACATTTTGGCATCCTACCATTAGAAGCTCAAAAATATGTAACTTGAATTGAAGTTCAAAGCAGTAAAACGGGGGTGGAAATAAAAGCCAACGTTAATTTTGCAATTGGATAGGCACCGCTCTAATTTCTAATTTATATAACATAGACCCTAAGTTTCGTAACGGATAAAGAAAAGAGTTTGCATTATGTGGCTCAAAAAGGCTGTTTGTTTGCCGCTTGCGCATGCTATTTATCTTCAACAAAACTGCGTCAGAAAATTGGTATTGAAAGTTTGTAATTTGAAACTAGTTGTCTAGTTTTATTATAATTGCTTCCTTTAGTAAGTATTGAAATGTTTATGATACCTCTTACTATAAACGCGCAAGCCAACACTTTCATTTGCCATATGCTAAACAGAGACTGAAACCTTTAAGCCAAAAATTGTGAAATGAGCCAACTTTCGAAAAAACTGATTATCTCGTGAGCTCATCCACAGCTTTGTTGATTCGTTTTACCGATTTCAAACTTTTTCCTAAGAATATACAAATTCAACGTGTCTCATTCTAAATTTAATTAAAAATGATAAAATTTGTTGACCATTTCACCTTCACTTTCAGTAAAAATTTAGCTATCACATACCAATCAATATCAAATACTCGTACATTCGCTGTTTCGAACGAGAATTCAAATTACACGAAGCATAAACGACATAAAATATTTGAGCTCTGAAAACAGCAGTGCAATCAAATGCGACAATATATCGCTGTAATATCACACCCAACATCGTTATTTGACATTTAATACTAGTTTTTTGTCTATTTCAGAGACTCTTGAAAATTGAAGCAATTACTAGTTAAATCTGTACAAGGCGTATTTGATTCGAAATCATACTCTAGGACCGAATGAAGACTGTAATTGGATGTGAACGGAAAATGAAAATACAGAAAATCAAAATTATTTATGTGTTCTGATAGATTACTTATGCTTTTATATCTTTAGCGAATGTAAAAATAGCTCCGAAAAATTTAAGATTATAAATGTTAAATTTGACAACTATGGAAAGCAATTTGTAGTCCATAGCTCTTAGCATAATATATTTTCTGTGAAACGATTTGGAAACTATATTACGTTTGCTTTTCAAAAGAGGTTATTGAAGGTTTTTTGTTTTAATGCGTCAAAAACGTTTGTTTCATTGATATTGCTGCATGTCTTCTTGAAGAAAAATGTTCTAAAGCAATGAATTATCGTTAATTCAATAAAAATTCTGCTAGAAATTTTGAATCATTTTTTTGAATTAAATTTCTTCTAAGTTTCATCATCACCTTATTTGGATTAATCTTAAGTTATTTCTAAAAATAAACACACAACGGCTGAACAGAGCACATCCTTATTGCATATTAAAAAAAACACCTTAAACGCAATTTTATTCATGCTTCTGTGATGCAAAAATTTTAAATTTAACTTAACATCGAAGATAAATCGCAAACACTTCATAAAAATTTCGTAGACTCTTTGCATTCAGCATAAAAACGAAAAATTAAGTTATTTTAATCGTTTTAATTTTTCGAGAGGTTGCATGGGTGCTTTTAGAGTGTTGCAGAGAAACGCAATCTTCTCGCATTCGAAAAAATGCAAATTTAACGTTGGTTACCTTTTTCGACTCAACATAAAAAATACGAAACGGTACCATTATCATAAATTTTTAAAATTACTCCTAGGTTAGGGAAACAATGCTCAGATGGCAAGAAAAAATAAACATGTTCGCCTGTAGATATATTTAAAATGAATTGTATTGATGGACGATGCTTATCGTGGTAATGTTTTGCAAGTTTAACACAATCTTTTACAAGTTTTGCAAAATATTTGCAAACTAATGGTAAATAAATCAAATTGTAGAGCTTGTTATTTAAGTAAAATAAATTACAGCAGAGAGAAAATTTTAATATTTGATTAAATGCTAAGAAAATGACAGTAATGAAAAATTAATGTAACCAATCAATATATGGAGTGATAACCTAATAAATATAAAAAAATTAAACAGTAAAAATATTATTTCTTTAAATTTTACATTTTTAGTTACACATAGGTACATAATAGTCGAGATTTGCTGTAAGCATTGATCTTCACTTAAGGTCATTTTATCTTTGAGCAATCAAGGTGTGATAAATACGATATGTATTGCATATAAGATTTGTGTGGCACCACAAGAATAGCTTTCAGTCAATATCTACAATATTCCAGACAAAAAATTAATTCTGTAGAATTTATCATCACTAGATTTTATGTGTTCATTTCAAACAGTAAAGCGCCCAGTGTGGGCCAGATTCAATGAATCAAATATATAAAATAATTCAAAAATATATAATATGATAATAATCAAAAATTTTTATATACGTTAGAAACAAAACAATATGTTGAGACAAAACAGTGTGAGTGGATTTAGTGTTTACAAATAAAACCATTTCACTATAGCGGCATTTCACGTGAAACGGACAACGTAAAAAAGACGAGGCTCTGGATTTCGTTCATATTGTGCATAATGGTACTTTTAGAGGATATAAACGTGGATACACAATTTTTTTCTATGAGATTCGCTTCCCGAGCTACGGGGTTCTGAAGAATTGACCAAATTGATAAAAGGTTTTTTTTTGCCAACCAATTTTGCTATTAAAAAAATTTTTTAACACTTTAAACATACTGATTAATCTAGAAAATTAACGGTTAAAACGGTTTAATTAAAAATATCTTTCCTAAATAAAACCAAAAGTAATCATTTCAGCTCGTAATTTGAATGATTTGAGCCATGTTTTTTTTATTTTTATAACGAAATAAAGCTAAAACTATAATTATTTTACTATAAAAGTTTTAGAATGGATGATATGTAGTTCAGGAGGCTGGTGAATTTCAATACATAAAAGTCGTATGAAGCCAGGTACTGGGAGCATGATTAGGACAGCTAGTGAGTGTGAAAACACAAAAGTTTTAGTAAAACTGCTGCGTTATCGCTTACAAATAGAAGTCAAAAGCTTAAAAATGTCCTTTATGAAAAAACATCTACTTTGTTTTTGAAAAAATTAATATTTGTCAATTTTTTTTCGCAATTTCACTCTTGTTACTTCAACTAGTTCATTTTATAAGAAAGCCTGCAGTGATTGGAATAAAATAGTGGAATTTCTTAGGCCCTAGAATAGTAACAGAGGAATCAAAAAGTGGTTTTATAAATATCCTCTGGCGTTGAAGTTCTTCTGACAGTAAGTGGCTTTTAGGATAAAAGACGATTTCGCCCAGACATATAAACATAAAGGTATAGTAATGGCTTGACTAGGAGGTAACTGCAAACTTACACTATCGATATTTACCTATGACCGATGAACAGTAACTAGAAATATATCGAAAAATTTGAAATCGCATAGCGTTTTTTCCCTAGTGTAGATGGCAAAAAAAAAAATCTGCATACCAGATCCCCGGGTGACCTATCACCACGGGGTATGTGAGGTTTGACTCACTAAAAAAAAGGACCATCTACAAGCCCTCGAAGTTCCGAGTCAGGACCCGCCTAAGCACTGCTTCGACCCGGTCGTGCTGACTCACCCATCGGTAACCACGGACTTCAGAAACTACCACAGTTCATGGATAGGTAAGGCAACCCTCCTCCCGCTTTATGCGCAGCACTTTCTCAACATATGATGAGACTGCGCGCCAGTTCTCCTCGTTTCGCAGCATTGCTTCCACGATCGTCTCAGGCGTTGCCAGACCAATCGTGGACTCAATGGTGCGCCTCAAACTTACGAAGCGACTGCACATAAAGAATGTGTGCTGAGCATCATCGAGCTCAGTCACACAATACCGGCAGTACGGTGTGACCACCTTACCCATTCTGTTCAGGTATTTCCTGAAGTAACCGTGCCCTGTCAAGAATTGACAAAGGTAAAAGTTTACCTCTCCGTGGCTCCGGTTAAGCCAAGGCTCAATGACACCAATCAGCTTAGCCGTCCAGCGTCCTTTAGTACTTTTGCTCCAACGTTGTTGCCAAAGTTGGAGGGTAAGCATACGCGCGTGCATCAGAGCCTCATTTCTGTCCAGCTCTGAGCGAAAAAGGTACCCTTCTTTGCGTTCTCGCGCTAGTAGGTCGATCGGGATTACTCCCGATACCACCATCACAGCCTCTTCTGAGACCGTGCGGTAGCTACAAGCGATACTCAGGGCACCCCTGCGCTGGACACCGGAAATGCGCTTCCGGAAGTTCTCAGTTCGTAGCACATCTCCCCAGATTTCGGCTCCATATAGCAAGATGGAATCGGTCGTTACCATCAGTAGCCTCCGTCGCGTCTCACTGGGTCCACCGACGTTGGCCATTAGCCTACTCAGCGAAGTGACGACTACAAGAGCCCTGTCACATGCCCTGCGGATATGATCCCAATACGTCAGCTTGGTGTCCAGGGTCACTCCCAGATACTTGACCGACTTGCTGGTCTGGACCTCAACGGAGCCAACTGTCATGGGTATGACAGTTGGTATCCTCCGCTTCGTCAGCATGACAATCTCTGTTTTAGAGACTGCCAGCTGAAGGCCGTGTTCGGTCATCCACCGATCCACACTCCTCATGACTTGGTTAAGTCTGAGTTGAACGAATTCCGCAGATCTGGAAGTGATTACCGCCGCGACGTCATCAGCATAACCTACCAGAAACACATCCGCAGGCATTTCCAGGCGCAGCAGATCATCGTACACGATGTTCCAGAGGTCTGGTCCTAAGATCGAACCCAGTGCCGCACCTGAAGTGACAGGCCTCCTTTTGACTCCTTCGTCAGTGTCGTAAAGCAACCAGTGGTCCCTGAGGTAGTCCCGCATCATGGCTAGCTAGTAGCTTGGGATACGGAACGTCTGCTCAAGAGCCCGCAGGATGTCCGTCCACCTCGCCGAGTTGAAAGCGTTTTGTACGTCCAGTGTTACCAGCAGGATGACCGGTCTGGCTTGATGGCATGCCTCTTCCGCTCTTGCTACAGCCCCAACAACCTCTGAGATGGCATCGATTGTTGAATGCCCTTTTCGGAAGCCGTACTGCCTGCATGAAAGATCACCAGCAGATATCACTGCTGACAGCAGTCGTGGCTTGAGCAACCCTTCGAGAAGTTTCCCCGCAGTGTCCAGCATGCACAGTGGGCGGTATGCTGAAGGACCACCCAGGTTACCCTTCCCCTTGTCCACAAGTACCAGTCGAGCTACTTTCCACCGCGACGGGAAGACCCCCGCGACTAAACATGAATTATACAGATCCAATAATAGTCGCGGTTGGACCTCCGCCACGACTTTAAGCGCCTCGACCGGCACCCCATCAGGCCCCGGAGCCTTCCGGTTCTTCATCCTGGACACTGCACTGTTCAGTTCCTCGTTCGTGAAGGGAGGCACATCCGCCTGGTTCACAATGATGGGATCATCAGTCCTTGGCGGATGCAATGGGAACAGCGAACCAACGATACGCTCCATGGATATCGCATCCATGAGAGTACCAGGCTGCATGCACGTCTTTCTATTAAGTAGCTTTGATCTCTTTTTAAAATGAATTATGAGAAAATAATACCTTTTTATGTTTTCTTTTTCGAGTCAACTAACTGTCCTAAGCAAGCCCTCGGTATCATGTTTTATGCGACTTGTATGTATTTAAATTCACCTACCTCCTAAACTACTAGTCATTTCATTCTAAAACTTTTATGATAAAATAAGTATACTTTAAGCTTTGTTTTGTTACAAAAATAAAAAAATTTCCTGGTCCAAGTCATTCAAATCACGAGTTGAAATGATTACTTGCGGTTTTGCACCGAAAAAATTTTTTTCAGCTCTACCTATAAATATAGTGAGGCCTTTAATGTCACCAAATAATATAATCATTGTTGAACAAAAAATGTCAGGAGTTGCATTTATTCCAAACAACAGTCATGAAAATCGATATTTTCCAAATGGAGTGATAAAACTACATCATTTAGATGCTTCATCATCACGTTCGATGAACCAGAAACCTGAATTTGCGTTTTGAAGAATAGAATAAGTCAACTAAGATTTAGCTTCATCCATGCATAAACAGATCTCACCAGGTTTTTTTGAGACAATTACTATGCAGTTCACCCATTCCGTAGGCTCTTCTATTTTAACAATAGGCGCGTTTTTTTGCTCCTCTGTCCAGCACAGAACAGAACTGACACATTGGAAACAACAACACTTCGGTACCAGTGAATTCACTTGTACAGAAATTCTATTTTGCAGAGGTAGTTCACGTGCTGATAGGTGGCTTTGGATTTTTCAAGGTTATGTTGAACGTTTTCGTTGTTAGGAAATCATATGAAACCCTCATAATGTGTAGAAAGTTAATGAAGGTAGTTTTCTGTTAGTTCTTTTTCTATTTTCTATCGATTGTGGTAGTTTATACTCGTTATTTTCTCCCTTTATTTTCAGCTGCTATGCGCTACCACATCGAAAGCTTAACGAATGCATCAGCATTTCTTTGCGTCATTGTTCTATTCTATTCTGTTCTGTATCGGCGCAAAAAAACGCACCTAATAATTTTTAACGATTCTAATCCTGCAAGCTATTTTTTGAGATTGATACGTACAACGAAATCAATTTTCCGTGGGCTGTTCACTATTAGTTGAGCATCTGGACGTAATTTAAACTTGCATTTCGTTTCTAATTTACGTTAATCTTCAAACATTCCACTAAATTTGTATTTACAAACTTTCATTGCTTGCTTTAGAAACCAAAGCCAAGAAACCAATTTTGATGCCTTATATTTTGTTTACAATAAAAATTTACTTCAATGGAAATATGTAATAACTCACTACCGGTAATGATTCTCACGAAAACTGGCGAGATTTCGTTTTTGCCAAAACCAAGACTTTTAAAAAGCTCATCAGTATTTCTTTTTGATGCAAATAATTTTCTTTCAATAGGTTTGGTTACTATCGACGGTTTAATATAATATTTTATTTGATATCTAGTTATTACGCCCACATCTCTTCTCTGCTTGCTGTTATAATATTTACTTTTTACTAATGTATTAAAATCGCATTAGTATTAAAATCGCTTCGCCGAAGATTCGTCATATATATATATATATATATATATATATATATATATATATATATATATATATATATATATATATATATATATATATATATATATATATCAGCAAAATGGTTAAGAGAGATAATCTCTGGAGTGGCCGATCCGATTGAGCTGAAATTTTTGGAGAACATAGATGTATATAACAGGTAGGTCCATGATTTACTAGAATTCAGATATCTTAAACCTTTTGGCGGCGGCGGGCATTTAAGTGAATTTTCAGATGCTCCTATATTTCCAAGCAGTGTAAATTTTTGTTAAAAAAAGTACTAGAAATGAAAACTTATTATGTTTTAAAATTGCTTATGATAAAGAAGTCGAAATTTTGAACCTTGTGTAGGCGCTGAGTGCCTAAAAGTAGGCAAGGATTTTTTTTTCAAAATTCGATTTGTCATTACTGCTAAGAAAAACAATGGATCATCGTGAAATTTTTAGAGCGTATTGCTATAGACTAAAATTTTACACACATGGACTTTGAAGACTGTGCGGGCAACTCTGTAGCTACAGCAGGCTCCTGAAACAAAATCCTTCAAATCATCGACCTTCCTGAAAAATTTTTGATTTTTGAAAACAAATTCAAATTATTGATAAATTTTGACTTTTATCCACCAAGTCAAATAAAATATTTCAAAATTCCGCGGTAAACAAGAACGGCAACCCGTGATGAAATTACCTCTATTTTCAGCACTCAAAACTTCTGTTCACGAGAACTGACGATCGGATAATGCGATCAATATGAAATTTACAGGACATGTTGGAATTTGCTAGGACCAAGTCTGATAGAAGTGATTTTGAAAAACGAGCAACACTGTGGCAGTGGTGCCATTTGGAAAAATCGCTGAGAAAAAAAAACTGGTTATTGGTCTATAGCTTCCGATTTAGCCACCAGATTTTAACAAAATTCACGCAGTAGGTGAACCTTACTCTGAGATAGATTTCATAGAAATTTGGTTGAAAAATTAGTATATGGAAGCCAGCTACGGCAACTTTTGTCTCCTAAATATTGTAAATTTGAAAATATGAAAATATAAAGATTTTTTCCCTATAACTTCCGATGCAGTGACGAAATCAAAACGAAATTCATGTGAAAAGCATATCTTGTTGCGATTGTGATTCTGTAGGAATTTTGTTGAAAAACCGTGAAAGGGTTGCCAGCTATGATGAATTTCGTAATTTATTTACATTGCTTTATCGAGCGATGTTGTCATAAAATTTCCAAATGGGAATGATCCTGCAATGACAATTAACAACAAATATTTACGTTTCAAAAATTTAAAAAGTTTGAACGATGGTAACCCTAAAATTTAATTCACTCCTATAACTTACAGTGCAGCCATTCAATCGAAACGAAATTCATAGGCTGGGTTTAACACAACGTGAAGCAGCTATGGTGCTAGCACATGATTGCCAGCACCGGGCAATTTCGTAAATATCGCACCAACAGATGCTTCCATTTTCTATTCATAAGCAAACCATTTACAATAAAATAAGCAACCGATATTTAAATGTTCCGAGTTTTGGAAATTTTATTGTTTGTTAAACTAAGTTTATTAGCTTATTCATCTGCATCATCCCCCTTCTATGGTAAGCACAATTTATGACAAACGACTTCGATCATATAAAAGCACTAAAAGATTATATAAAAGCAAAGCATTTAAGTTAGATATCTATATGTTTTGAGAATCGTCAAAAATTGGTGAAACTGCACCAAATTGTTTATATAATGTTATTTTATTTGAATAAAGCTCTTTCCCATATAGCCTCCAGTACAGTCATGGTATCATAACGAAATTCATATGGCAAATTTAAATTATTGTAGACAATATTCAGTAGAAATCTAGTTTGGAAAACAAGGATAGGGTTGCCAGCTATGATTGTTTTTGTATTTTTTGGCATAGCTTTAGTAAGCGATTTCATCATAAAATTTTCAAATCGTAGTGGTCTTGTAGTGAAAATACACACCAAATACTAAGATCTAGAAAGTTTGAAAGCTCTTGCGAATGGTAATTTTTCTTTTATTTAAATTTCTTTTTATCCCTATAACTCCCAATGCAGTAATCAGATCAATATGAAATTCGCAGAACAGGTTGACTTCAACGTGAGGCAGATATGACTTATTTTTGGCTTCAGTGCTAGCGAAGGACTGCTAGCACGAGGTGTTTTTGTTATTTTCGTACCAATAAATGCTTGCATTAAGTATTGACATCGCGAACATACAATATATAACAAGATATATGACAATACATGCAATATATAATATATAAGACAATAACAACAATATAACAACAATATATAACAATACACTCAAAATCTGCACAAATCCTCTACTGTTCTTCGAACATTAGTATTTCTAGCGGTTCTGATGCGCTAGGGTTTTTTATTTTTAATATTTACTTTATTTTGAATTTTAATCACTTCAATAAACATTACTATGTCGTAATTTTCTTTCAAAATTCACGTTTTTCTGATAAACTACAAGAATTCCGTTTCAAAATTTAGAGGAATATTATTTACCTGTCCTGATACATACATATATTCCATACCACGTTTGGTTCAAGTCATGATTGATTTCCTATCAACGGAAAGAAACTTGCTTTTTCATCCTGTAATCGATTTTCTAGCGCCTGTTACAAATGGCTTTCATTTACCAATCCTATGAAATAGCTCAAGAGGCCGAGAAAACATGACTGATGCAATCAGCAGGTTTAAACTATAAACCCAGCAAAATTCTTTCCCACTACTCACTTCGAAGATTTCGTTTACAAAAGTTGAAAAGTAAGATTAATCTTGAAACTGAATAAGGGGATTATTCCTGGAAAACGTTTGAACTAAATTCAACTGAACCTTTGAAGATAATTGACCATGTTTATGTGCTTATCTGAGAAATTCATCGAAATTAGAAAGTGTTTTCTTCTTTGTTTAGCCCTTAGTGTTACAGCAATGGTAATGGCAGTGTCGAAAAAAGTTCATTTGACCATCCATACAA
Source organism: Nemotelus pantherinus (assembly GCA_963978885.1). Classification (NCBI taxonomy): domain Eukaryota; kingdom Metazoa; phylum Arthropoda; class Insecta; order Diptera; family Stratiomyidae; genus Nemotelus; species Nemotelus pantherinus. The sequence continues at coordinate 83,769,757 of OZ022265.1, forward strand.
ACTGCTATAGAAGACAATGTGATTTTTTACAGTCTCAAGAAATGTACATAAGAAGCCAAGCCAGCTAATTGAAAACTTCTTCGGACTCGAAACTAAAAGCTCCATATCGCAGTTCATAAAATTTCATGTATCATATTACGTAGCGCATATACTCTAGATAATATGGTTTATATATGTATGTACATACATAGATTGTTGTACAGACTGTACAACATTCAGCGAGATCTTGAAGTCACGTTGTGTAAATATAAATTGAGTTTTATATCTTATGGTATCTTACACAAAACATTATTTAATAGCTCGAGGACATAAGTGATATTAACAAACGACATGCTCATTTACGCATAATTCCATGCATGCTTCATAGTCTCCTTGGTGACATTCGTACAAATCGAAATCCAATTCAAAAAGTTATTCGATTAAATTTACTGTTTTCCTTTCGAAATATTTCTGAGAGCTCTCTTGTCGGTTTCGACATGACAAGAAAGTTCGATGGCTGAGTATGAGACCTGCTATCCCGAGGACAGATAACATGATTTGCATTTTTACTGAAAGCATAAAATTATTTTTCTAGGAATGAAAGAGCAAGCACATCATGGAATTGTGTTTTATTTCGATAATTTTGACATTGAACTTTTTGGATCCTGTTTGAGTAACGAAAAATAAGAAGTGTGTAGGTGGTAAGTCTTTACCATAATTTGAAAATTGGAAGATTTTAACAGTTAGATTTCCTTGATATTGGCTAGTTACTTTCACAACTAGCACTGAATAAACTAAAATGATAAGGATAAAGTCGAGTAATTTTTGTGTGCAAACTGGTGGGTTGCTTGGAAAAGTTCTAAAATTTAATTCATAAAATTTAATTAGTCACGAAAAATATAATATGCCAACCACGTGAATTATTTATTTTATATTTTCATTTTTTGAGCATATTTCGGTAAGCACTTTTCAAAACTTGTCCTTCTTATGTCCCTTTAAATTAATTACGGAAAAAAGATGTTCGTTTTGTTTGTGATCAGGCCCGAAAACGTTCTATCCAACTGCTCAAGAAAAAAGTTATACAAGCCACTGAATTAGTACATTTTTGAGATGACTATCCGTTGATTTTGGCCACAGATGCATCAAAATTTGGAATAAGTGCCGAACTTCTTCACAGATATCCTGATAGAACTGAACTCTCTATTACCCAAGCCTCAAAAACGCTTAACAGGACACAATTCCGGTACAGTCAAATAGAGAAAGAAGCGCTCGCGATTAACTTTGGAGTAACCAAATTCGGTAAAACTCGACTTGATGCACACACAGCCGTTGCATGAATTTTGCCGATAGATGTCCCGCTAATATGTTTGGTTTTTGTGGCTCTGTGTTTGTTTTTGAGGTTTTTGTTTGTTTGTTTTTTTTTTCATTGTATTGTCCTCTCGAGTATATTTTTAGCATAATTTTGTGTGTTTTTCTTCAATTTTCGACCCCTGCTACCACCTATTTGCCCTCTGGTGGTAGAAATTTCCGGCTGTGGTGCATCAAGTCCAGTTCACCCCAAAATTCACCCAATACCTTCATATTAAGAGGTTTGAGCTTGTAACGGATCATAAATAAGCCATTAATGACAATATTCGGTCCCAACAAGAAAATTCCCACTATGACAGCTCATAGACTGCAACCTTGGGCGCTGATTTATGGGATATATATTATGTAATTAAATACAGGGTGTTTTTTAGAGGTGTAGAACTTTGAAATGAAATGAAATACAGATAAATTGTTTTGATTGCCATGAAATTGGTTATATAAGAAATATAATTCTCTCCATATTTATTTAAATATGATTTTGGGCATGTGATCACCATGACTGGTGCGGAGGAAGTCCAAACGATTGGTCCAATTTTCGACTATTCTTACCAATAATTGGGGCCGTATCCCGCCAATAACACGGCGAATGTTGTCTTCCAAATGGTCAAGCATCTCGGCCTTGTCGGCGCAGACGAGTGATTTGACGTATCCCCACAAGAAATAGTCCAGCGCTGTTAAATCACAAGATTTTGCAGGCCAGTTCACAGGTCCAAAACGAGAAATTATGTGCTCATCAAATGCCTCTCTCAATAAGTCGATGGTTACACGAGCTGTATGGCATTTCGTGCCATCCTGTTGTAACCAGAGGTCCCTTGCATTACGGCGAGCTAATTTCGGAACGACAAAGTCATTGATCATGGCTCTATAGCGGTCACCATTGACTGTAATGTTATTACCAGCAGCATTTTTGAAGACATATGGACCAATTTTTCCACCGGCCCATAAAACACACCAAACAATGACTTTCTCCGGATGTAACGGTGTTTAGATAACCGCCTGTGATTTTTTATCACTCGAAATGCGGCAGTTTTGTTTTTTGACGTAGCCATTCAACCAGAAATGAGCCTCACCGCTAAACAAAATTCTCTTATGAAATTCTGGATCTGCAGGAATTTGTACTTGGGCCCATATACCGAAACATCGCCGTGCCCGGTGGTCGTTCGGCTTCAATTCCTGCACGAGTTTCATTTTGTAAGCCCGCAAACAAAGACCCTTTCGTAAAATCGTCCATAATGTGGATGCGCACAGATTTAATTGTTGTGCACGATATCGAATACACTCACTTGGGTCTTGATCGATACTATTCTCTACAACTGGTGTGGTTTCTTCACTACGCGCTGCACGACATCTGGATGGATGCGTATTATCAGTGAAAGTAAACGTTGTGCGGAAACGATCCATGATTAATCAACTTGATTGCTCTGATGGGCGATTATGTCGGCCATAAAATTAGCGGAGTGCGCATTGAATTTCTCGAACAGAACCGTTTTTTTTTTTTCAAAATAAATCTGTACATATTGCAATTTGCTCAGGAGTCAACCTTTTCATGATAAAATGGCAAACCAAACTAACCATAAAATGCATGACAACTGTCAACTCGGCGAGGCAGACCAATATCCTTGGAGCTCTTTTCGTATTTCCAGCAGTGGCGTGGCGTGACAATTTCCCGAAGGGAAGCAATTGGTTGATGTCCATGGTTGATTACGCTTTCCGCAAATTCGTTACGTGTAATAGAACCCCTCTATAAAATCACCCAGGAATTACTAACAGGGACGTGAGAATAGATATTCTGTATTCTTATGAAAATAAAAGTTCACAGTCCTTCACACAATAAGAAACCATATCAATATTTATCAGTAAAATAATAACATTCTCAGAACTAGAAATATAATATTTTTGAAAGTGGCCAAACTTTGAAGAATTGAAAAGGTTTAAAAATATGAAACCTTGAGTTTATTTGAACGATTATGCTATCAAATATTTCGACATAAGCACTTGTAAAGAATGGTACAACATTCTCATTGTTCTCAATTATGCACCTTGCTGTTTTACAACGCTGTGCTGTTTCGCAAATCGACCGTAATTCGTTCCCGATTTCCATGAAACTGTTTCTTTAAGATTGTATAAGATCTGAATATGATACAGTATATTACTTTGTTAGGACTGAAATATATCGAATAGTATGTATATTTTTTTTTTTTTTTTTTTTTAGAAAAAAACATTAAATAGTAAAATAAACTAAGAATCTTTAAGTAAAATAAAAAGCCCACTCTCACTGTTAACGATCTCTCCGTCTCAATTAGCACTATCATTTTCAGTTATATACGTTTTGGAGCTAACTTTGGAAGCATTTTTTGACGAATAAATACAAAGCACATAAACTCATTGTCTTTATTGAAAAACTAGTAATAGATTCGGAAAATATCTACATTTGCGTATACTATTGAACGATTTAGATAAAATCAAATTTAGTCGATGTTCGAAGAAATGAATAAATATTGCGTTTTTATACATTTTTTTTGTACATGCCTGTGGTTGTTTTTTCTAATATTATTGCTATGAATTTGCTTTTCTAAATTTCATTACAAATATCTTTCAATATTTTGTTGTTGAAAACCAACTAACGAGATCGTTTTGAATATAATTTGATGTTCCGGAAGAAACACTTGCTTGGTCCAAGGGAGCTGGCAATTATCGGTTACGCACTGTCAAAAGATTTATTGCTTTTAGGTGATCTACCCTTATTGCAAGAATATACATTTTCATTATGACTATGTACTGCTTCTTCTTGACATCCTAAATGCCACACAATGTTTATTAGAATCTTCATTGTTTCTCAATTTCTCCTTACTGTGAGCAATATCACTGAATATTTATATTGACTACTCAGCAATTCTTCAAATCACCGGAATCAAACTTGGAAAGTAAAAGGACTGAATTAATGTGATCAATGCTATTTCTACCATGCCTGTTCACAGCTTAAACATTATTTAAATTACAAAATCCGATATTTCGCCAAATGTCTGAATCGCTTGAAAATAGCACACATGACCAGCAAAACTATTTTTGTTTAATATTACAACCGATAATCCGTTCCGAGTTTTTCATTTATTAATTTTGCGATCAAACTGTCGAGTAGGTATATGTCTTTGTTCTAGAGACAATTTTCAAATTCGGTTTTGATCGGTCCTGGTTGATGATGTTCTTTTTTTCAGCAAACTACCGAGATCCAATGAAATAAAATTTAAATAAGTTGACGAATTCTAAAATTTTGACCCACAGAACAAGTGAATACATTCACCTATTTCAACCTTTCAATATTTCAAATATCAATTAAAAGTATCATGCAATTTTACACAGTAATTTTACACATTCAATTCTACACAATTCTAGTCTACAGCTTCACCTATTACTACCAAATCCTATAAACTATAAGTGACTAAAAGCCTTCGCCAATTGAAAACACCTTCATAAAAGTTTCTATACAAAATAGAACATACAAAAAATAATGTCATAATATAAATCATAAACAAAACACATAAAATAACGACTTATTGAATCCATAGCCTCTGGCAATGCTTGTCACATATCGTAATTCAAATTCGCTCACAGCAAGTATTCTTCATTCACAAAAAATTTGTACAAGCAAAGTAAAATGATAGCAATAACAATTTACCCTGCTGCTAGTGAGGGGAACGCAGGAATATGTTCCTCCGCTCTGAGTCTCTCTCTTGAGAAGATAATTTCCCCTAGGAAGCAACATTTTCATTGCTTCCAAACAGATCGTATGAACACATTTCCGTTGTTGTGCTTTCATTATTTTCATTCTGTGGCGTTACCAGATCAACTGTGTGAGATGTTCACAATTTGATTTGAAAATTTTGTTTTTTTAATAAATGTTTATACGCGATTTTTTCACGATTTCCAAAAAAAAAACAATTTAAAATTTATGTCAGCCAAATGTAAGGGAAGCAATGCTTCCCTTGCTTCCATGAACGCCACGCCACTGATTTCCAGTTACTTACCAGCAGGACCACCTCAGGGACTGATGATTACTTTTGATGATTTGATTTTGGGGTCAAAAAAAGACCTGTCACGTTCAGTGCAGCACAGTGGTCAATTTTAGAACCTGCGGATGTGTTCCTGGTAAATTATGCTGATGACATCGTAGGGGTAATCACTTCTAGACCTCCTGATTTCGCTCAATTTAAAATTAACTGAGTCATAGGGAGGGTGGATTAGTGGATGACAAAACACGGTCTCCACCTGGTGGTCTCAAACATAGAAGGCGGGTATTTTTGCGCCTATATCCAAAACAAAACAGACGTATTGCAAACAACAACATTCCTATCCCAGTGCATGAATCAAGGAAATAAGATTACGACAATAGGTTTTCGCTGTTCGGCGCTGCATCTTACATCGTCACGTAGCGGAGACCGGCGAATCAGGGAAAAATAGTCGAGTGTCTGAATTTTATTGAATTTTTCTTTTCATTGTATAAGATATGTAAAAGACAAAGTTAGAGAATATTTTTTTATTGTTTTACTTTAAATTCTTGACAAAATAAATAGTTACGGTATAATTTAGATGTAAGACAAACTTAATCACAGATAGGAACTTAAGTATTAATTTATAATCACAGGTGCATATTAATATAATCCGCAGAAGTATTGTCAAGAAATATTTATTAAAATTTTGTTTACAGTTGTTACAATTAAAAAAGTCATAACTGATTAATAAAATATAAAAAATGTTTCAGTTTAAAATTTTTTAAATTTTCATTTTTTGGACTTATCATATTCCTGTGTTTCGTTGTTTAATTTACGAATTCTGAAATACATTCGACTCCTAAAAAAATTTTTTTTGCTGCAACATCGCAATATAATTTAATGCTCTAATATATTTAATGCTCTAATTTAATGAATTACAGCATGAAAAAGGCAACATACACTTCAAGCAGTTTCAATTGCTCCATTTTAAATCAGCAATTTAAGTGCCCGTCTGCCTAGATTTGCAACATCCAATAAACTCATTAACAGAAACATTTGGACACAACCGAAAACAGTACTCTTCATTCACCTAAAAACCAGTTAATTCCGGATGATTTCTAGGCGTGTTTGCATCTTATTTCGTCATAAGTAGGTGTGGCCACGCTAATGTCGCAACCTTTAGTACTTGATCCATGATCCCAGTGAATTCACTGGGACTAAATTCTGTTCTGCATAGGTAGTTCATATGCTGAACTATAGAATGTGGTAATAACTCATGAGTAGTAAGGCTTTGGGTTTTTCAAGGTTATGTTGAATGTGCTGGTTGTTAGGAAATTAAAAAAATCCCTCATAATGTGTAGAAAGTTAAAAGAGGTAATTTTCTGTTATTCCTTGTATATTTTCTATCGATTGTGATAGTTTAGACTCGATATTTTCTCCCTTTATTTTCAAATATTATGTGCTACCACAGAAAATACAGCAACCTATAGAAAACTTAACAAATGCACCTGCTTTTTTTGTTGTGGATCGTGTTTTTACGCCATTGTTCTATTCTGTTCTGCACCGGAGCAAAAAATGCACCTAGAGACTGCCATGCTGACGGAGCGGAGTATACCAACAGTCATACCCATGACAGTAACAGGGCCCTAGTAGTCACCTCTTGGCTGCGTAGGCTAATGGCCATTTTCAGTAGACCCAATGAGACGAGACGGTGGCTGATTTTGATAACGACCGATTTCATCTTACTGTAAGGAGCCAAAATTTGGAAAAATGTGTTCCGAACCAAAAAATTCCGGAAACGCGTTGAAAGTCTCTAAAGCAGGGGTTCTCTGTAAATTGCCTGTAGCTACCAGGCGGTCTCAGAAGAAGCTGTGATGGTAGTATCAGGAGTAATCCCGATGGATCTACTAGCGCGCGCCTATATTAATCCTCAAACTTTGGCAACACTGTTGGAATGAAAGTGATAAATAATGTTGGACGGCTAAATTAATTTATCTTATTGAGCCTTGGTTTAGCCGCAGCCATGAAGAGGTAAACTTCTGCCTTTTTCAATTCTTGATAGGACACGGTTACTTCGGGAAACACCTGTACATAAGAATGTGGTCACACCGTTCTGCCGGTACCGTGTGACTGAGCACGTTGTACATTCTTTATGTGACAGTTGCTTTGCTAAGTTTAGGCGTTGTAGGCTGTTCGCGTACTGTCAGTCACTGAATTTTGCTGAATTTTCCTGAACTATGTGGTAGGGAAAACTCATGAAAAGTACAAAAACGCTCTAATTGGATTTCCTGAAAATTGACAAACAAAAGTGTCAGTTGTCGGTTTTTGGGAGACAAATAGTGATTATAAAGTCATCCTAAGCGGTGATAAATTATCGCCACAAAAATATTTGGCCATAATCATATTTCGCCGAAACCCGTTTGACAGTTTTTAGTATTTTTCAGTAGCTCAGACCGCTCAGACCCTACTGAAATTTACTGAAAGAGGGGAAATTTTCAGTTTTCACAAAAACGGCTTCATTACAATTCATTGCAATTAATCGTAGAAAAGCAAACAGACCTTGTAAGTAATTGAGTTTTTCGAAAAACAAGTTTAGATAGTTTACAGCTGGTGTTCAAGGGCTGTGTAAATGACGTGGAAATCTGAAATAATCGCGAAAATGACGAGAATGAAGGAATTGAAAATTAAAAATTTCTTGGTTATTAGCTAATTTGGATTTTTTGAAAATTAGAATAATGTAATATTAATCAATTAACACTGATAATTAAGACCTGGTTTTAGATGTTGTTTCATTATTGGAACTTTAAATATGACTAGAAGAGTATTAATATTACAAACAGGCTTTCATCTTCCCTCCCACTCTAATTTTTTTAGTACAGATTCCGGTTTTATGAGGAAGATGTTGGCATATACAAGGCTTATAACGATTCGCGTCAGCCATCGGTTTCGACAATACCAACCCTCCCACTCCATCGATGGTCATCTGATCCGATCAAGTGACGTCAAAGATCATTTTATGAATGACAATTGTCTCGAGCCTGCTGCGATCATTTACCCTTATAATTGTTTTAGAGCCTAGCCGCTGTGCACTGTAAGGGTAATTTTATTTGTAAGTTAATAAGCAGGCAAACCTATCCTGACTTGAGGCGTAGTGTACATGTTGGCGAGGCTAGTGTCATCCAATCTCAGGTGGATATCAATTCACCGAAATTCCAGGTTAGACCAATATGAAAATAATGTATTATCTACCAAAAGAATAATGATCTATAAAATGCCGTTTTAGTGATACACTGTATTTAATATATAGTTATTTGCTAAGAAATAGAGGAGACGATGTAATTAAGCTATTGCATAATATTATCTTCATGACAGAGTGTAGAAAGAGATACTAAGGAAATTTTTTATCGGGCCTCCTTAGCGAAAACATTCTATTATAAGCCTATTTAGTCAACATCAAGCGTATTTTTAGTCAACATCAAGCGCAAAAATAATTCTGCTCCCTCTCACTTTCATTTTGGTTATCTTTCATTTTGTTTTATTTGGTTATCATAAGCCGAAACAGAAGCTGGATTTGAGCACGTGCCAACAATAGAAAAGTGCTATCCAAAAACGAACAAGCGAAACAAGATAAGACATTCAGGTGCAAACTTTTAATATATCATTTTCTGATTTTTCTTCGGACACTTTCTCCACTATTCAATAGAATCTATTCGTGTGCATCAAAATTTTTTACAGCACTTAGCATCGTCATTGTAGCACTACCGGGCAATGCTGTCGTTTTGAAAATTTTCACGGGAGTATATATCCTAATCTAAAGGGAGTACTTTATATTATAAGGGAGTACAATAGTTTTGATTATATTATATACGTATATATAAACATATGTTATATATATATACATATATATATATATATATGTATATATATATATATATATATATATATATATATACATATATATATATATATATATATATATATATATATATATATATATATATATATATATATATATATATATATATATATATGTATTACATAAATATATTACGTATGATAAGTGATGGTGAGATAAAATTCTGGAAACAAGGTTTTCCAACGAAAACCACCTGGTCGCAGATGTTTTTAGTGTTTTATGGATTTTAACGTTAAAGCTCTTTTGATATTGACTGTATTCCATTTGCCGTTTAGGACTGTGGGGAAAAATATAAATATTGCTAGCGCTGGGGCACTGGTGCCCCACCTTTTTGCGGGTGCAGGTCATAGCATACAAATTTGAAAAAAAAAATTTTTTCAAGGAAGGGTTTGACACCTTGCTTTTTGCCCATCATAACCAAACTGTGTTAGCTAAATTCTCCGAAACTTTTGATATCGTCTTTGTTTTTCAGTATAAATTTGTGTGGTTTCCCAATTGGATCCTAAACTAGAGTCATCAGTATCCAGCTCTATGCTAACCCTCGTATCATTAGTCGCACTACCTTTCATATTTATCGCAGATGTGAGCCCTTGATTCCTGTCTTATTCAATTTAATCAGAAACTGTAAAACTAAGCTTATAACTAAATCTACCTTAAATTTATCTGATAAACCAACTGGTCCATTGCTTTGTTAGGATTGCATTTGGTCTAGGGCATGCAGTCCCGAGATTTCAAGATCTCGGGATCCCGACACATTTTCGCCATTACGACATGAGCGAACAACCCAGAACCGAATACTAAAAGAAATATAGTTTTATGAAAACGGAGACGCTAAGGGCTAATTATTGCAACTGGGGTATGATTACATGCTTAATATTCCACCATATTACAGTACTGCTCGTATTTGGGACGATGGGATTATTGATCCCGCTAAAACGCGGCAAGTACTTGGATTGAGTTTAATTGCTGCAATCAATAATTGGAAACAGGAAACTAAATTTGGTGTCTTCCGTATGTAAACTACTATCAAAGCATTTTTTGTACATAGGATGATGTGACTTTTTAAAAGTACCAGGCAAAATGTTGCATTTAATAGCTGTATTTTATTTTTTCATTCAGTGGTTCACTTTTACTGTGAACCGGGGGTTGGCCTTGTCCTATTGGCACTGGCCATCGGGTTCGACTTCATTTACATCACATGTATTGTTTATATGTATTATTAGCATTGTATGCAGTGAACGAAAAAATACCGTACCTTAAGCGTACTGTACGCGAAAAGTACACATACCCTACCTCAGTCTATAATGTTTGCGTACATGTACACAACCGATATACCGAACGAAACAGACACGATGCAAATGTACGCTACGATTGAATACTGTACTGTACAAAGTACACAAACCTTATCCTCTAAAATACGGAATGTGTACTCGTACACAACCCGTACACAAACGATATACACTAAACGTACTGTACGTTTAGTGTACTTTTGCGCTTCATTTACATGAAAAGGAAAAACACTTTTAAAGTGAAAGCACTGAGTCAAAAATATTGAACTTCACAGGAGAGCATAATCAATTCATTTTGGCTACGGCATTATCACTTTTATCTGTAATTTTTTCCCAGCTCATATAAATGAACCGCAAAAGTACACTAAACGTACAGTACGTGTCTGTTTCGTTCGGTATATCGGTTGTGTACATGTACGCAAATATTATAGACTGAGGTAGGGTATGTGTACTTTTTGTAGTGAATGTGTTTGCGTACGGGCGTCAAAAATGTACGGTACAGTACACTAAGGTACGGTACCATAAGGTTTTTTTTCGTTCACTGATTGTATGTACTTTAACATGTATACTTTATAGACAATTACAATTACATCCGTGGCACAGGCGGGATTCGAACCTGCAGGCGGTAGCACGCCGCTTTTCGGCCTGACGCCTTAGCGAGCAGAGCTATCGAGCCCTCCATTTAATAGTTGTAAGCTAAAATTTTGTTGTTTCGATATGACATGTCGGTATTTTCTATTGAATACTATTCACGCTTGAATAAAAATACACAAATATACAAGTTAGCGCAAAATTAATCATCGAAATTTGTTTCTGAATTACCTTTTTACCAAAAAAAATGATTTTGAGTGATGGAAATCATTATTTGGACCTACAGCGCTTCATTGCTTGTCTGTTTGTGTACTGCAGCTGTCTAGTTTACAAATATCAAATATGATTCACGTACAACGCCATTTGCAAAAATTATAACATCTTCCGATAGGGTGATTAATTTTGCGCCACCCTGCACTCTTACCATTTCCGTTATTTGATTACGACTTTCATTTAATTGACAGCAATAAAATTTCTATTTTATTTATCAGTTGACTTTCCTAGGCGCATCAAAATTACAAAAAGATTCATTACCGAACATATTGCAATCCTTCACACAGGGATTTTAAAGCTGGGTTTTGACGTTTAACAACGTTTATTTCGTAATTTTAACATCTTTTTTACTGTAAAAATATAATAAACAGTAAGAATATATTATGTAAATTATGACCACTTCTCAGAATTGCATTTTTTGATTCGTTTTTAAATGTCTATGACAAATAAAGAACCACAAAAATGTTAAACAACAGTGTCCAATTTTTTTAGATTTGTTTAATTTTCAAGTCTTAGTCAAATAATTTACTAACTAAAGGAACAAACGTAATAATAGCTTATCATAATTCATCCTTTGCAATATCTTCTTCTAAATTATATTCATCTTGAACAGGTGCATCCTTACAATATCCAGCCCTCTCCGAACATATTTTAATATCTAAATCTTTCTCAATGTTTTCATCCATAAATGCTCTTAGGAATATTTCTTCGTGATCTTCCAATATTTCCAAACACTAGTTAGAAAATGTGGAAAACGTAACAGTGATCAGTTTGTTATTGTAAATGTATGTTGTACTTACGTAATGCTTTAAACTCTTATTCAAATCGCCATCCTGTACAAAATCGACTTCAGAAACATCTGGATTCATTGCTCCGTTAATCATGAATTTAATCACAGACACTCTTCCGGTCTTTTTGTATATAACTTTAGCATAATCATCGAGTTTGTCACCTTCAATATAAATAGATAATATATTAAATTTTTTCGAATGATATTTGAAACAAAATGCCATATAGAACTTAAGAAAACTACATCAATTAATAATAAAAGGTGGGATAAAAATCAATCATTATAGGATCAATTATTTTAGGAAGGTAAAATGGGTCAGGTAACAAAAGAGTTTAATTTGTAAAGAAATACCTTGAACAGCAACATTTCAGTACGAGATATAGTGACAGCTTTTAAGACGACCATTCAGCGACAAAAATAAATATTAAGCACCTCCTAGACAGTCCATATTATGGATCAATATAAAAAAAAAAACAAAAACAAAAAAAAACCCTAGCGCATCAGAACCGCTAGAAACACTAATGCTGGAAGAACAGTAGAGGATTTGTGCAGATTTTGAGTGTGTATTGTACCACTACTTACTTTCCTACTTAAAACTAATACACCCTATGTAATAATAGAATCTAAGCTTATTTTAATTTCGGTGACTTCATCGAAAGTTACTGCGGTAGAAAGGTGTTCGGGGTTGCCATCCGAAAAATGTCCAGGGCTTAGAAACTTTAAACAATTTTCATATATTTTCATTGCAAATGTTTGCGATGAAAATACTTAATGCAAGCATTTATTGGAACGAAAATAACAAAAAGGCCTAGTGCTAGCAGCCCTTTGCTAGCACCAAAGCCAAAAATATGTCGAATCTGCCTTAAGTTGAAGTCAACCTCCTCTGCACATTTGGTATTGATCCGATGACTGCATTGAAAGTTATAGGGATGCAAAGAAATTTAGGGTTACCATTCGCAAAAGTTTTCAAATTTTGTAGATTTTAATGTTTGGTGTTTATTTTCACTATAAGATCACTACGATTTGAAAATTCTATGCTAAGACCGCTTACTATAGGTATGCCAAAAAATACAAAAACGTCCATAGCTGGTGTTTAGTATTGAATCGACCGAGCGGTTTTTCGGAGCCCGGCATCGGGCAAGATCGCACAACCCAGCATCGGACAACCCATTTTTCGGACTATAGTTTAGAACGAGTACGACAACGAGGCAATGGCGACGAAGATCCGAACGGCGAGTTGTGTTTTGCTAATATACTGAAGTCTTTGTTATTTTGATATATGTGTTAACCTTTTGTGAGAATAAATCTGTTTGCTAAGAATATCCTACATTTTGGTGCCTCCTGTGAGGAACGACTTGTACGCGAGAACAATTGGTGTTTTTCGAGATCTAGTGGCGTTGTACTTGTGGCTTCGCACATATTAGCGCTGCGAATTTGACAATTGGTGGCTTCGCGCATTGTTGGCTATGCGATTTGGAATTGGTGGCGTCGCACATTATCAGTGTGCGAATTTGCGGATTTGGAATTTGGTGGCTTCGCGATTGTTGGCTGTGCGAGTTAGCGGCGTTGGCATTTTGTATTTGCGCATTATTGGCGGTGCGAAATTGCGATTTGGCATTGGGTGGCTTCGCACATTAGTGGCTGTGTGAATTTGAGACAGTGAACATTCGGGAACGGTTAAATGGCGGACTTGAATAGACGGACAGCGGCAATGAATGCCATCAAGCGCATTGCGTCGGCTGTATTGACAGGAAATTACGGAGGAGACAAGCACAAACAAAACCAAGATCTTCAGTGTTTGAAAATGCACTTTGACAGGTTTATTGCTGCGCACGATAATCTGTTGGCTGAGGCGGAGCAAGCCGAGTTGAAGGCGCATGATGAGTTATGGCGAGAAGTCGAGGAAGACTATAATGCCGCGGTGGCGGAGATACACCGATTGGGGGCTGCGTCGGATCAAGACAGTGGCGTGGAGTCCAGGTTGCCTCAGATGAATCTAAAACTGGATCCGCTGAGTGTGCCAACGTTTGATGGAACATTACGGAATTGGCTGGCGTTCAAGGATGCATTTGAGACAATGGTTCATCTGCCGGAGTATCCAGAGGCTTATAAGTTGGCTAAGTTGCGTGCGGCTGTCAAAGGTGAGGCGGTGTCGTTGATTGGCGGCATGTATACGGGTGGTTACATGGCGGTCTGGAAGGCCTTGAAGGCCAGATATGACAACCCGAAACAATTGGCCGAGATCCATGTCTCGCAATTCATTACCATGAAGTCTCAGGCGACTGAATCGGCGAGCTCACTGTTGGCGGTAGTAGATACGGTGAGAGAGTCGTTCAGAGCATTGACGGTTATGGGATTGGCGGTAGAGCACTGGGACGCGTTGGCAGTGCCTATCATAACGTCGAAGCTTCCTCAGGCTACACAACAGGCATGGAGTATGAGTTTGACCTCCAACAATATTCCAACGTTGGATGAGTTACTGGCATTTGTGGAAAAACGAGCGTACAGTTTAACTTTGGAGGTTATGCGATGGCCTACGGCGACAACAAGTCGTACAACCGGGGTGCATGCACAATTGCCCACAGCACACCCATCACGCTTGGTTAAAACAAACTTGGCTGCGACGTCTCCTGGCCACTGTGAGTTTTGCAATGATGCCACTCACCGGATAGGACGTTGCCCAACACTAGTGGCTTTGCCCGTAGCGGAACGTTTTCAACGCTTGAAGGGCTCAAATTTGTGCTTCAACTGCCTCCGGCCAGGACATGCAACAAAGATGTGTCAGTCAGGCGGTTGTCGCAGTTGCAATGGCAAGCATCACACTCTGCTGTGTCGCGACACCTCTGGGATGGCGGAGAGAACCTCAGGCTTGCTAGGGTCTTCGTCTCAAGTTCAAGGGAGACCACCGAAAAACTATCACATGTGACTAGGCAGGCGAAGGAGATCATTTGTGGCCATATGCGACCAAATCGTGTTATTAGCGACAGCATATGTTTACGCACTGGATGGGATGGGAACACGACACCGATGCCGAGTATTATGCGATCCAGGTTCACAGGCAAGTTTTATGACTGCTCGGTTTTTTCAAAATTTGGCTCTTCGAAAGGAACGCTCCGAACTTCAAGTGGAGGGCGTAGGCACTTGTGCTTTCACATATACTCGCGGTAGAGCGACGGTGCAACTATCGTCTATTCGGGACGCAGCTTTTGGCATGGCAATCGACTTTTACATACTGGATACAATTACCTCGCCGACTCCTGTTACAAATATTGCTGAGTCATGCTGGACGCATCTTCGATCGTTGGAGCTGGCTGATCCAACGTTCGGTACCACAGGCAGAATCGACGCACTGATTGGAGCCGATGTATGGGGTGCCATAATAGTGGATGGCATCGTGCGTGGTTCACGGGGCGAACCGTTCGCTCAGGCCACAGCATTTGGCTGGGTGGTGTTTGGCCCAGCATCCGTTGATTCGGGGACAACGACATCGCTGACATCACTCCACATTCGATGTGGTAACCCGGAGCAGCGACTGGATGATCTTCTGCGAAAATTTTGGGAGTTAGAAGAGCCGTTGGCGTCTTCAGCTCTAATGGATGATTCAAATTGGTGTGAAGAACTTTTCGTGGCGACTCATCGTCGGGACATGGATGGCAGGTACATTGTCCAGATACCGTTTCGACCAGATGCCTTGGCACTGGGTGATTCATATACAATGGCCTTAAGACAGTTCCTTCGGATGGAGCAAAGATTGGCAGCTGACGTTGAGCTGAGGAAAAAATATGTGGCGTTCATGGACGAATACATGGCGCTTGGGCATATGCGCCAAACCAGCAATCAGGCAGAGGATCCATCCCAGGCATATTATATTCCACACCACGCGGTCATGGCAAAATTCCGTGTGGTTTTTAACGCATCGGCAAGAACTTCAAATGGCGTTTCATTGAACGGCACTCAGTTCAGTGGGCCAATAATACAGGAGAGCCTAGTTAGTATTTTTTTCCGTTTCCGGCGATATATGGTGGCATTGTCCGCAGACATTGAAAAAATGTTCCGCCAAGTACGTGTCGACGAGCGGCACTTACCATGGCAGCGGATATTGTGGCGAAAAACGGCAACCGACCCGTTGTGCACATATGAGTTGACAACGGTGACTTATGGCATGGCGTGCAGCCCATATAACTCAATCCGTACGTTACATCAATGCGGAGCAGATAATGCGGGCCTAATAGTGAATGGCAGCCGGGCAGCGCGAGCACAGGAAAGTATCCGACGCGATTTCTATGTTGACGACTATCTGGCCAGTGTTGACACGAAGGAAAATGCGATTCAGTTGGCTTGCGACGTAGATACTATCCTCCGCGAAGGACATTTCATTTTGCGGAAATGGCAATCGAATGAAAGAGAGGTGATTGCGAGGATTACGGGCACATCTACCAGTGCAGCGGATGTGAATTTGCGATCCTCAGAAACGACGGTGCTTGGATTGCATTGGAATCCGGAAATGGATCACTTGTTTTTTAAAATAACATTGGACGACAAGGGACCATCGAATACGAAAAGGCAAGTGCTAAGCGACACCGCCCGACTATTTGATCCTATAGGCATGTTAGCACCCGTTATTATTGTGGCTAAAGTTTTCATGCAGAAATTGTGGCTAGAAGGACTGGAATGGGATGCCCCCTTGCCCGCATCTTTACTGGCAGAATGGCGTACATTTCGAAATGGCTTATCCGAACTAGGCACGATTAGAATACCACGTTGGCTTGGCTTACGACCAGACGTTCGACCTCATTTGCATGGCTTTTGTGATGCTAGCGAGAAGGCGTATGCGGCTGTGGTCTATTTGGCGAGCAGGAATCACATTGGCGAGAGAACATCGGTCCTGGTCACCGCGAAGACAAAAGTAGCACCAGTTAAGGCAGCAACTATACCCAGGCTGGAGCTCTGCGCAGCGCAGCTGTTGGCATCAACAATGACCAGCGTGATACAAGCATTGGCGTTACAGGAAGTGCCATATTCGATGTGGACGGATTCGAGTATTGTGCTTTGTTGGCTGCGGAAACCCGCAAATACACTCAAACCTTATGTGGCCAATCGGGTTGGCTACATACAACAGCATTCCGCTATATCACAGTGGCATCACATCCGGACCCAGTACAATCCTGCCGATTGTGCCAGCCGAGGAATTAGCGCAGAGGCTCTTCGTGCGCATAAATTATGGTGGCATGGTCCGGATCCATCCCTTATTGATGAACCACCTGCCGCTGAACCTCCAACACTTACCGACGAAGATGCACTCACTATGACAATGGAGGAGAAACCGGTAAAGAGTTCGATAGCAAGGGTCACAACTCCTTTTAGCTTGTGTACAACAAGACCAGATGGTACAACTTTAGAGTTGTTGGACAGATTCAGTAGCATAAGCAAACTACTTCGAACAACATCATACATTTTGCGATGGCGGCTCACACGTAGGCAGTATTGGCGTACCCCAACTGTTAGCGTTGACGAGATGGACGAGGCTTTACGATGGCATATACGTACTGAACAAGGCAAATCCTTTGGGACAGAGATTTATCAACTTGGCAATAACTTAAAGCTCCAGTCGTCTAGCTCCCTTAGAACGTTGGCACCGTTTTTAGATGATCGTCACATTCTTCGAGTTGGAGGCCGACTCAAGCATGCTCAGCTTGAGGACAATCAGCGATTTCCGATACTTTTGGCAAAATACAACGGTCTAACTAGACTTATCGTTCGAGATGTGCATCAGGAGACACTACATGGAGGCATACAGCTTATGCTACAAACCTTGCGTCAGAAATACTGGATATTACATGGCAGGACCGTGGTAAAGCAGTGCATTTACGGATGCATTACTTGCAGGCGATATCAACAGGCGCTTTCTCAGCAACAGATGGCATCACTACCAAGGTCACGAGTGGTAGCTGCTCCGCCTTTCTCTTCATCAGGCGTGGACTACTGTGGACCTTTCCACCTTCGAGTTGGAACGAAGAGAACGCGGACGACTGTGAAGACGTATGTGGCAATCTTCGTTTGTATGGCGACCAAGGCCGTCCATATCGAGCTGGCGGACGACTTGTCATCCCAGGCCTTTCTCAATGTCTATACCCGTTTCATCAGCCGCCGAGGTCCTTGTCAGCACTTGTACAGCGACAATGGCACTGCATTTGTTGGCGCGAACACTCTCATGAGAAAGGATCTTGTCGAATGGCAAACCATTTATACTCAGCAGCAGATCGCGAATCGAGGAACCACTTGGCATTTTATCACAGCGGGAGCCCCACACCAGGGGGGTCTGTGGGAGGCTGCTGTCAAGTCTGCTAAACGGCACTTGCTGCGTGTTATTGGCAAGCAGACGCTATTCTTCGACCAGCTGAATACTTTGCTGATACGTATTGAAGCGTGTCTCAATTCGCGTCCGTTGACTGCCTTGCATGATGGGATAGATGATCACCTGGCCTTATCACCCTCGGATTTCCTTATTGGGCGCTCACTGGTAGCCGTGCCAGAAGCTCCCATTGCTGATGTACCGATGAATCGGATGAAACACTGGCAAATTTTGCGTCACATGCATGAGCAATTTTGGCGGAAGTGGCAAGACGAATATTTGGCTTCATTGCAAACCCGCAGCAAATGGCATCAGGCATCCGAAAACCTACGAATTGGCGATATTGTGGTAGTTCGACACGAGAATCTACCCCCAACCCACTGGCGACTTGGCAGAATCATGGCTGTTCATCCAGGCGACGACGGACTTGTCCGATCCGTGACGATTAGGCATGCGACGGGGACATGCACTCGACCGGTGCAGCGAGTGTGCACTCTCATGGAAGCAGATCCTGAACCTACCGGTTCAGCCGGGCAGGATGTTTAGTATTGAATCGACCGAGCGGTTTTTCGGAGCCCGGCATCGGGCAAGATCGCACAACCCAGCATCGGACAACCCATTTTTCGGACTATAGTTTAGAACGAGTACGACAACGAGGCAATGGCGACGAAGATCCGAACGGCGAGTTGTGTTTTGCTAATATACTGAAGTCTTTGTTATTTTGATATATGTGTTAACCTTTTGCGAGAATAAATCTGTTTGCTAAGAATATCCTACAGCTGGCAACCCCATCATTGTATTGAACTTAAATTTCTACTGAATATTGCCTACAATAAGTCTAATTTGCAATTTGAATTTCATTATGATTCAATGCCTGTACTGGAAGTTATAGTGCAAAGAGCTTTATTTTCTCCAGGAATTTTCAAAATTTAAGACACCAAAATTAATCACCAAATACACCAAAAATCCATAGCTGGCAGTTTCAAGCGAATTTTTCGAAGTAAAGTTCAGCAAAGATGTGAATTTTGTTAAAATCAAATGACTGAATCAGAATTTATAGGGTCAAAAGCAGTTATTTTTCTTAGTGATTTTTCAAGATGGCACCACTGGCACAAAATTGCCCGCGTTCCAAAATCGCTTCTATCAGACCTGGCCCTACTTAAGACCAATACATTCTGTAAAGTTCAATTGATTCTTATCACCGAACCGTGAGTTTCCGAGAACAGAAGTTTTTGATGCTAAAAATATAGGTAAAATGGGAAAGGGTTACTAGGCGTGCCCGTAGTAAAATTTCAATTTTTTACTTTGGCTAAAGAGACAAAGCATAAAAATTACTAATGAGTGGCTTTTATTCCAAAAAAGCAATAAGTTTTCAGGAGAGTCGTTTATTTGAAGGCTTTCACTTTCAGCGCCTGCCGTAGCTAAAGGGTTGCCAACATTGAGCATGTAAAGCTAATCAAAGTTACAACTAAATAACGTTAATATGTTCTGAAAGTTTCGTAATGACTTGATAGCTTTGTCAAAAGTTATCGCAATTTAAAAATTTTCAAATTTTCCCGTTCTTTTTTTAGGCACCTAGCGCACACATGGGGTTAAAAAATTCCAAAACATTATCCGATTTACATGTAAAATACACTCAAAATTTATTTTGTTAACCTTATTTTTGCAAACATTATTTGTGGACGGAATAATAGGTACATTAAACATATCACTAAAATGGCTGCCGGCGCCAAAGGGTTAAAGATAATTAACATTTAGTGAGATTTGGACATATTCTGCATATACATCAATGTATCCTGAAAGTTTCGGATGGCGCGTTCCCGAGAAATAGTCACTGAATTTTTTTGATGATATATATATATATATATATATATATAAATATATATATATATATATATATATATATATATATATATATATATATATATATATATATATATAAATATATATATATATATATATATATATATATATATATATATATATATAAATATATATATATATATATATATATACATATATATATATATATATATATATATATATATATATATACATATATATATATATATATATATATATATATATATATATATATATATATACATATATATATATATATATATATATATATATATATATATATATATATATATATATACATATATATATATATATATATATATATATATATATATATATATATATATATGTATATATATATATATATATATATATATATATATATATATATATGTATATATATATATATATATATATATATATATATATATATATATATATTAAAATGTGAATTTTTGGCCGAATCGATTTTAATACTAAGGTTCTTCAAACATTGGTAAAAATACCGTACAGCTTACTATCAAATCGATTTGCTATTGGACAGCATGCATTTAATAGAATAAATAACATAAGAATAAATAACATTCACTCAGTTGTACTACTGATTACTTGTTCAATTGCCTTTAAATTTTTTGATTTACACGGTTAGTAGGTAACATGTTTTTATCGGCAGTAGAATCTTCGCATACGACAATT
Source organism: Nemotelus pantherinus (assembly GCA_963978885.1). Lineage (NCBI taxonomy): Eukaryota > Metazoa > Arthropoda > Insecta > Diptera > Stratiomyidae > Nemotelus > Nemotelus pantherinus. Next base: position 83,790,863 of record OZ022265.1, read on the forward strand.
TATTCGAACGAACAATTGATAACATGGAACATTAGAGAATATAATTAAGTAAACGCATTCTGATAAGATTGGTTATTAAGATAATCGTTTAGTCGTCGAATTCATTCCCTACTATTTTATGCTTCAAATATCAGTTTTACTATTAAAGAACTTGTTTCGAAAAATCTAACTTATCTTGTAAAAATTATATTTTTGCATTGTTTTTTTCCACTGGGAGAAATAGGAAGAAAGCCCTTTAGAAAACATTGCAAATGCATAATGAGTGAGCCCAGACGGAAGCAATGCAAATTATTTAAGACAAACCTTATTCGGATAATCAAACATTGGACTTAATAGGATTACTTACAAATATTTTCCATTAATTCAGTCAAATACATCTCTGATTTAGCCAGTTTCACCTGTTTGCTGATTGTATTGCCGTGCTCGTCCAAACGAAATGCGCCAACGTTGGCAACTTTTTTCGGATCAACTTTTACGATTTCGTCCTCCATTTCGTGGACAGTTGCCTTACACACTGCAATAAAACAATGATCAATTCAGAAATTCCATCATATTCAACAAATCAACATTACCATGACATCTGACTATCCACGGATCCACATACTGTGTGTATGACATCGAAATACTATAACTAAATAAAACAGTAAAAAAATAAATTAAACGCGTCATGTTTGGAAAACCGGCTTTTCGAACTAATTCACAACACAAATGATTCACCGATTTTATCACAGAAATTAGAACAAATAATAATAATAACTAAACAAAAACTAGTGTGTTGCTACGTTCCCGGCGACGACTCGCTGATGTTTTGAACGTTGACTCTGCCCGCAAATAAAAATTCGACGATTCACAGCGACCACGTTTCCAAGCTATCATTGGCTGGTTATGAAAAGAACGTAAACGTCAGTGGAACTTATTGCGATATCATGATTGAAATTTCTACGCGATGCTTTTGCTATAGAGCAGGGGTCTCTAACCTATTTTTTGGAAGAGCCAATTTAGTGGTTCCGAATTCTTAGAAGGAGCCACTTCCGTTTTTTGAAAAAAAATCATAATTTTTATAGTAATAAATAACGTTTATAGGGTTTCTTCTGTATTTTATTGTATTCAATGTTTTAACACTAGAAGGGCCGGGCTTTATAATATACCTTCAAAGACCAAAGAGGTCAATTTAACGGTACTAGAGATTCAGTCAGAATACTTATGAAATTATTACGTATATTATATTAAAACAAAAAAAAAATAACGTCAATTAATTGTTTTATTAGTAATAAACAATTTTAGCCCTTAAACTGAGTAACATTTGTAACAAGTTATAAATTTTTTTGAATCTTTTATACAGTTCCCACAAACAGATTTACAGATTGTGCAGTTTTCACACGTTTTGTTTTTTTACTAATTTTCGAAGAAAATTAGTATCAAACTCGTTTCGCTGAAAATTAATATTTCTTTATATGTATATATATATATATATATATATATATATATATATATATATATATATATATATATATATATATATATATATATATGTATATATATATATACATATATATATATATATATATATATATATATATATATATATATATATATATATATATATATATATATATATATATTTATATATATATATATATATATATATATATATATATATATATATATATATATATATGTATATATATATATATATATATATATATATATATATATATATATATATATATATGTATATATATATGTATATATATATATATATATATATATATATATATATATATATATATATATATATATATATATATATATATATATATATATATATATATATATATATATATATATATATATATATATATATATATATATATATATATGTATATATATACAATGGTGGACACCTAAATAGAACACTATCCTCGCAGGCTGTTCAATTTAAATTTGCTGGAAACATAGAGCGAGGAATCGAATGTTTACATTTCTTATTGCATGCTCACATATGTGAGAACTAGTTTTGAGCATCTTCATAAAATACGCAATGCATCTTCCCATTGCATTGCGTATTTCAGTGTAAAAGGAAGTGGTTTTATCTGGTCACCTAAATAGTACACGCTTGGTTTTAGTGAGTCGAAGTGAATTTTCTTGAATAATAACAAATTTATTTGAAAGTAAGAACAGTTAACGTTAGTTTTTGAAAAAGTTAAATGTAAAGAAATATTTTTGAAGATGAGAAGAGGGCCACATTGCTCCGAAGAAAAGCGTGAGATCATCTGCAACATGAAAGACAGAGGTTCAACAATTACGGAAATATCCAAGCAGCTGGAGTGTTCGCGGATGGTAGTTTACAATGTTTTACGTCAGAAGGAGCTCTATGGCAGTGCCCTAAACGTTCCGAGAGCTAAATGGCCAAGAAAAACAACAAAAAAAGAGGACAATGTTATATACAGAGCAAGTGTCGCCGACCCCTTTTTGAGCTCCAAAGCGATAAAAAGCAGTGTTCTGAATGATAGCAATATTTCTGTTTCAGATAGAACAATGAGAAGGCGTCAGCAAGAAAAAAATCTCAGAGGATGCATCGCTCAAAAAAACCCACTTGTGACAAAGAAGAACTTAAAAATGAGGAAATCGTTTGCAAAGGAACATCTAAACAAACCGATAAGTTTCTGGAAAAATGTGCTGTGGAGTGATGAACCCAAGTTTTGCAGGTTCGGATCAGATGGGGAAAGGTATGTTTGGCGTCCACCTAACCAACAACACAATCCCAAATACACACAGAAAACTGTTAAACATGGTGGCGGAAATGTGATGGTGTGGGCTGCTTTTTCCTGGCATGGGGTGGGACCAATAATCAAGATAGACACGAAAATGGATCAACACGTCTACAAACGAATTCTTGAGGACCACATGATCCCCTTTGCAGACGAAAATATGCCACTGATATGGCGTTTTATGCAAGACAATGATCCTAAGCACACTTCTCGTCTTGTGAAGGGTTACCTTAGAGATAAAAATGTCCCCGTTTTACAATGGCCCGCCCAGTCTCCTGATCTAAATCCGATCGAGAACCTGTGGAATGATGTCGAAACTCACATAAACAGGGTGAAACCTAAAAATGCTGCTGAATTGTGGGACCAAATTCAGATCGCCTGGAGATCTATTCCTAACGAACGCTGTCAAACTTTAGTGGAGTGTCTACCAAGGCGATGCTCACCTGTGCTTAAGAATAAAGGATTTCCAACAAAATATTAATTTATACGGTTGCTTTAAAATATTTTTTTTTATAACTTTACTGCAATGCAAATTTATGTACTATTTATGTGGCCACGCGTATTTTAATAAGTGTATGTATATATTTTTTCTTACAAACAAATAAAGTCATCATTTCACATTTTAAATAAGCTTTTATAGTTTCAATAAATATTACATAAGTCCAAAATCAGTTGTTTCATTAATGCAAGTGTTCTATTTAGCTGTCCACCACTGTATATTTATATATATATATATATATATATATATATATATATATATATATATATATATATATATATCACCAAAATGATTAGGGGAGATAATCTCTGGAGTGGCCGATCCGATTGAGCTGAAATTTTCGAAGGACGTAGATGTATATAGTAGGCATGAATCAAGGAAATAAGATTACGACAATAGGTTTTCGCTGTTCGGCGCTGCATCTTATTTCGTCACGTAGCGGAGACCGGCGAATCAGGGAAAAATAGTCGAGTGTCTGAATTTTATTGAATTTTTCTTTTCATTGTATAAAATATGCAAAAGACAAAGTTAGAGAATATTTTTTTATTGTTTTACTTTAAATTCTTGACAAAATGAATAGTTACGGTATAATTTACATGTAAGACAAACTTAATCACAGATAGGAACTAAAGTATTAATTTATAATTACAGGTGCATATTAATATAATCCGCAGAAGTATTGTCAAGCAATATTTATTAAAGTTTTGTTTATATTACAATTAAAAAAGTCATAACTGATTAATAAAATATAAAAAATGTGTCATTTTAAATTTTTTTTTAATTTTCGTTTTTTGGACTTATCATATTCCTGTGTTTCATTGTTTAATTGACAAATTCTGAAATACATTCGACTCCTAAAAAATAGTTTTTTTGCTGCAACATCGCAATATAATTTAATGCTCTAATATATTTAATGCTCTAATTTAATGAATTACAGCATGAAAGAGGCAACATACACTTCAAGCAGTTTCAATTGCTCCATTTTAAATCAGCAATTTAAGTGCCCGTCTGCCTAGATTTGCAACATCCAATAAACTCATTAACAGAAACATTTAGACACAACCGAAAACAGTACTCTTCATTCAACTAAAAACCAGTTAATTCCGGATGATTTCTAGGCGTGTTTGCATCTTATTTCGTCATAAGTAGGTGTGGCCACGCTAATGTCGTAACCTTTAATACTTGATCCATTTATAGTAGGTAGGTCCATGACTTGCTAAAATTCAGATACCTTAAACTTTTTGGCGGCGGCGAGCGTTTTAGTGAATTTTGAGGTACTCCTATATTTCCAAGCAGCGTAAATTTTTGGTAAAAAAAAGTATTGGGAATGAAAAATTATTATGTTTTAAGCTTGTTTATGATAAAGAAGTGGAAATTTTGAGGCATGTGTGGGTGCAGCGTGCCTAAAAGTAGGCAAGGATTTTTGTTCAAATTTTGATGTGTTATTACTTCTGACAAAAAAATTGGATCACCGTAAAATTTGCAGAGCGTATTGATGTTAACTGAAATTTATCACACGTGGATTTCCAAGGTAGTGCGGGTAGCCTTGTAGCTGCGGCAGGCTCCTGAAAAAAAACCTTCAAATCATTGACCCTCCTCAAAAATTTTTGATTTTTTACAAAAAATTCAAATCATTGATAAATTTTAACCTTTTTGCATCATGTCAAATTAAAATTTATAAAATTCCGATTTGCACAAGAACAGCAACCTATCACCAAATTACCTCTATTTTCAGCACTCAAAACTTCTGTCCACGAGAACTGACGATCGGATAATGCGATAATGAAATTCACAGAACATGTTGGTATTAACTAGGACCAAGTCTGATAGAAGTGATTTTGAAATACGGGCAACACTGTGGCAGTGGTGCCATTTGGAAAAATCGCTGCGAAAAAAAAACTTGTTTTTGGCCTATAGCTTCCGATTTAGCCACCAGATTTTAACCAAATTCACAGGTGAATTTTACTCCAAAATAGATTTCATAGAAATCTGGTTGAAAAATTAGTATAGGGACGCCAGCTATGACAATTTTTGTCTCCTAAATATTGTAAATTTGCTCAAGAAAATAAAGGTTTTTTGCCTATAACTTTCGATGCAGCAACGAAATCAAAATAAAATTCATGTCACAAGTGGGTCTAATTACGTTACTAATTATGTATGAATTTCGTTGAAAAATGGTGAAAGAGTTGCTAACTATGATGAATTTCGTAATTTATTGACATTTTTTTATCGAGCAATGTTGTCATAAAATTTCCAAATGGGAATGATCCTGCAATAACAATTAACAACAAATATTTACGTTTCAAAAATTTAGAAAGTTTGGACGGTGGGAACCCTAAAATTATATTCACTCCTATAGCTTACAGCCAGCCGTTCAATCGAAACCAAATTCATAGGGTGGCTTGAACACAATGTGAAGCAGCTATGGTGCTAGCACATGATTGCCAGCACCAGACAATTTCGTAAATATTGCACCAACAGATGCTTCCATTTTGTATTCATAAGCAAAGCATTTTCAATAAAATAAGCAACCGATATTTAAATTTTCCGAGTTTTGGAATTTTTTTGGATGGCAACCCCAAACTTAGTTTAATCGCTGAAACTTTCGATGACATCCTTGGATGAAAGTGAAATTCAAAGGATAGGTTGATTAAGTACGAGCATGCTATGGCTGATTTATTGCTGCTGTGTTTTACAAATGTTGCCAGCACTGAACATTTTCATCATTTGTGTTGTAGGAAATGCTGTCAGAAAATGATATTTGTTCCTGAGTAAGAAATTGTTGATATGGTACTACAAAGAAGTGTATAACGTCTTCAAACATTTTTAAATCCCTCAAAGAGAATTTTTTCGAAAATTAGTTTTCTAGCGGTTCTGATGCGCTAGACTTTTTTGAATGTTGGTGTCACGTAGGAGGATTTCTAATAGAATGGAAAGTACTCATAAGAGGATGATGTGTTAAATATAATAGGAAGAGGGAAGATTAACCGTGCAACACAATTAATAAGAAACGTTGGAAGAAGAAGATTAGGCAATGCCATTTAAAACTGCAATTTGCTACTATTGTCCAAATCAAACTTCTCATATACTGTCGATCAATTTGTAATATTGGTTTGCCTGCTTCAAGGTACTTCAACTAAATGTATTCTCTTTTTCATGCTCTTGTTGCTGCCCGTGGAGTGTGTAGCCAATAGTATGACTACTTGCACCATACTTGCCTTTATCGTATACTTTTTTGTATATTGGGCAATCTGATTTCATTTAATGAGCTTTTAATTCACACCAAAATCCTAAATGGTTACATTCAAACTGACTAGATAACTGACTAGATTACTGCCCAGAGCTAGAAAGCTGATCATTTCATTTTCAATATCACCAACCTCTGCCATTACCACCTTTAGATAACATCCTTCAGTCTATCTCAGATACTATCAACGCCGTATTTTATATAAAAAAAATATCCGTTTTTTGGAAACTATCCACAATCACCGTAATTCTCAAGTGTAATAGAAACTTAGGCTCACTCCTGAACTAGTGTTCTATTTCCCTGATCTCCTCCAATGCTAAATATACTAAACTTATTTTTGTTCTTCTTTAAATGAAAAAATCAGGTAAATTAATCCCACGACAACCTTTTGTCAGGTTTAAGTGTTGAAGCTGGTAGAGAGCTTCATTTACAAATTTACAATGAAGCCTAGTAATGTATTCGACGAACGAAATACAGCGAAAACGTCTGTGCGGAATCGAGCGAAATACAGTTCCGCACCTCGACACCGGGTGCAGTATAAATTGCCACTGATGACATTTAACAAGTGCATTACATTTGAATTAGGCGCACATAAATTTAACTAATTGGCATCAAAAATGATATTCTCGGCAAAAAAAAACTACTGTTGCAAGGATGCACTGTTCATCCATCCATGTTCACCCACTTTTAAATAAAATATCCGCAAACTCGAATGAAATTATGAGCTGTCAAAATTTTCGCATCAATTTAAGGTACCTGGGTCATTAAATGGCCGCGAAATTTAACTTATACATAGTGCAGCGCCATCTCAGAGCGAGTCACTGTGTTGTCTTCGAAGACAGTTATACGTCTTCGAACACATTACTGACGAGCAAAACCAAACGAAATGAAATTCCGAGCCAGGTTGATTTTGTATGGGATTTGACACTTCGTTTCGTTTCGCGTCGAATACATTTCAGGGCTTCAATGCGAATACGAGTTTGGCTTGATTAGTTTCATGACTCACTTTACCCCTGATTTATCACGACCATACCACACTGACATCCATCGGCTCTCGTCCGACCACCGAAGTTAGCAGTATTGGGTGTGGTTAGTACTTAAATAGGAGACGGCTTGGAAGCACCACATGTCGTTGGGACACAAAAACTTTCCCTCCATTCTTATCACAAGCGCGGCTTACTTTGAAGGGTGTGAAAACTAAATAAAAACAAACAATAAAAAAAAGGTATCTGTTTCGAGCGAGGTGAACTCAAAGCTCGGTGAACGGTCTCTCATCCGAAACCGGATTCGAATCAAGGACCCCACACACAAGAAGCCAATGTTCTACCCTACTCATGCTTCAAAAGAAAAACTACTTTTAAATAATTTCATCCCAGCAAACTAATTCGACTTCAGATATAAATAGCTTTTAGCTTATTTAGGCCAACACATAAGACCAGGACTCGAAAAATAGAAAGTTGAATAGATAATAGAAATGAACTAGATAACGTTTGATAAGCTGAGCTTCCTTGTAAAATAAGCGTTTTACTCCTACCAACTTTATACATCCAACTCATTGAAGACCTCGTTCAGGATAGAGCTTTTCAGGTGAAAATTATACATTCTCTCATATAAGTGGCCTATAACAAGGCTGAAACCAGTTCCATGCAAACATCAGATCTTAGACTCTGGCAAGCTTAGCGCAATATTAATCAGTTTCAGTTACTTTTTACTAATATTCAAAGAAGAACATTAGTATTAAAATCACTTTTTCATATTTCTCTCTCTCTCTCTCTCTTTCTCTCTCTCTCTCTCTCTCTATATATATATATATATATATATATATATATATATATATATATATATATATATATATATATATATATATATATATATATATTTGTTTATATATATATATTTGTTTATGTATATATATATATATATATATATATATATATATATATATATATATATATATATATATATATATATATATATATATACTCTACTACTAATACTAATATAAATATATATAAATTTATGGAATATATTCTGAATGTGTTTCAAATGCGAACATGATAGTTTTTTTGAAATTTTTAAACCTATAGGTGCGCTAGGCGCCTAAAATGAGATTGGAAAAATTTGAAAGTTATTGTAATGATATACCATCACGTGCATGAAATAAATCAAAGCAAAACAAACAAGTCAAAATAAAACACCATGTAGTTCATTCATATCGTCTACGTAATAGCAGACCACACGTATTATGTAGGTCAAGTACTATGCTATACACTTGTGCTCAACTGACCGTATCAGGTTTCCGAGTAGCGACCGTGAATATCCATGCCATATGGTATATTCAAATGCAGTACAGAGTCATATTGCGATCGATAATAAATTATGTGTCACTATGGCACGCGATCCAAATATGTTATGTTTTGGTTACAGTGTGAATAAGCGCACATGGCAATAAATCGTACGTGTTGATAGAGTGGCGCTAGAAATGTTGGTCAAGTGTAGCGTGTGAAAGTTGAACACATGTGATTCATATAGATTATTGTGTCATGGGAAATTTATGTGTTATTGATTTATTTCAGGGCATGCTGAGTTTAGATCATAAAATAGGTTAAGTTATGTTTGTAATGTTTTGTAAAAATCGTATATAAGGAGTGGTAAGAATATTGTGAATATAGATTCATTTGAGTAAGCGTGCAATACACTTTTATTCTATTGAGTCTCTGCTAGCGAGGTTATTCTTGCGGAGCATAATTCAAGCACGGCAAATGTCTAAGGTTAGCTTTGACATGGTGCCATCAATAACTGCGGCCTCGCCGCTTTGGTAGGTTGAATAGTGGTACAATCCACTCTCCACTGTTGGGTTAGTCTAACCTTTATTCCTCTACAGTAAGGACCCTGCGTCGATACAAGAAAACAGAGAAATATCCCAAGGCCTAACAACGAACTTATCTCGTGACGACCCCATCATATTTCATGGCGATCCTTGCTTATTTCATGGCGATCCTGATAAACGGAACTCTGGAATCTACTATGAAGATTCAGGCAGCTGCATAGAAGAAGAAGGACAGTTAGAACGGGAAGAATACGTCCCTGAGCCAGTGTCGACTACACCATCCTACTACAAGCCCACAGCAATAAATACACTTGGACCCAGACCTAGGAGAATTGAAGAATTCAACAAAAGGAAGGCTGAAAAAGATATCTTGGACACCATCCCCAAACCAAGACGGCCACGTGGAGGCAGGAAAACAAAGTTAAAGCGTGAACGAGCGGAACTACACAGATTGGTACGAATTTCTTTTGGGCAGCAGAAAGAGTACTTCCGGAAGAGACTACGGGAACTTAAAGAAGATGGGAAATAATTGCTCGACGGAGGAGGTAACGGTGATACAGGAGTATCAACAATCTTTAACAACAGCAGCAATTTTCTGTATAGTATTAGGAATATTCTATGTTTACAATAAAAAGAATAAGGAGTATGTAGCTAAGAGGTTAAACAGGAGTATAGATGTATAGCAATAATTAAAACAATATATATGTTTTGATACATGAATTTTAAAAACTTTTACTTATGAATGTACGGTTCTTTCTTATAAAATTCCAGTCTTACAATAATTATGTATGGACACTTTAGAAGGTTTAATCTTGGAAAACGAACAGGTTTTGAGAAATTTAAGAAAAAGTTCGAAGAATTTATATAGGTTTGAAACTTTAAAAGAAAAATTGAACGATTTACAGGCGTGTAAAGAAAAATTTAGGAAAACAATCAGCAATTTTAATGACGAAAGCTCTGAGGTTTTAGATATAAAACTAAAGTTCAAAGCGGTATCAGCGATATTGGAGGGAGAAATCTGGCTACAGCTTGGTAAACAAGGATATTCTGCGGAAGACGTCCAACAAGAGTGCGACATCACCGAAGAATTAGAGACTAGTTTACAAGTACTAGAAGACAAAGCCAAGATGTCTGAGTTTAGTCTAGAGACTGCCATAAAAATAATTCCTACTTTCGAGGGAAAGCATAAGGAATTAGAATCCTTTTTGAAGATAGTAGAATTACTAAATTCCACATTAACCGCTTCAGGAAAAACTCAACTCATAGATTTCGTCACTAAAGTTAAACTTACCGCGAATGTGAGATTATCTTTGATTAACACCTCAATCAGCACTTTTGAATCTTTAAAAGATGAATTATCTAGCAGGTTTAGGAACAATAAAACAGTACCACAGATTCATTCTATGCTCAGTAACATGTGTCAGAACAGATCATCTGTTACTACATATAAAGATAAGATTTTATCTTTGGTTGATGAGCTCAATCAATTACAGGTACAAGGGCTAGGTAATCAGGCTACGGAACCAGAAAAGAAAGTTATCGCGCAAATGAACGATACTTATGCGCTCACTATCTTTAAAAGTGGACTTAATGACCAGCTGAAAGGCACAATATTTTCAGCTAGGCCCAAAACTTTTGCTGAGGCAGTATCATTAGCGCAAGAAATTGAGACATTAGAATCTCAAGCTACGAGTAGCGTAATGCATATCGGCAATTTTGCAAATAATAGAAATAACCGTGATCGAAGATACAGAAACAATGGCAATGATAGAAATAGCAATGGTTATAGGGATAGAGACAGTCGAAGAGATTTTAGGAATAAAAGATACGATAACCATAGAAATTTTAATAGAAAAACAGATAACAGATCAAATCATTATAGGGATAATAATGATAACAGAGATAATCATCGTAGGAATAACAGATATGCCAACAACCATAGTAATCATCGCAATAACTATAATAGAAGTATACACGTAATTTCGGACCAGGGAAACGTCCTAGGTTCCGGAGAGGAAATGAGGAACCTCCCGGAATAAATAACACGAGTAAGGAATGTAAAATTTACAGAATAACTGATGGCTGCACGAATTACGTAAGAATTTATAATGATGGAGCGAATAGACAACTATCGTTCTTAATAGATACGGGTGCAGACGTATCAATTTGTAAAGTAGGTATATTTAAGGCGTTAGAACATAGAGTGAATAGCAAGGATAAAATTAAGTTAACTGGTATTACTAAGGAAGTAACTACGTCTTTAGGTACTTCGAAATTAAACTTATTAATTGGGAACAAAAGGATAACAGAACTATTTCACATTGTAGACGACAATTTTCCGATTAGTACAGACGGTATTATCGGTAGAGATTTATTAGTTAGTTTCATGAGTAAAATTGATTATGAAACATTCACCATTTCTTTTAGTGTGTCAGATGAGGAAATTGTATTACCCATGGATACAAAACGTCAGAACCATTCGGGAATTAATATATCCGCGAGAACTGAAGCAATAGTTCCGGTAAATGTAAGCATCGATGAGGATAGCATCGTGCTGAACGCAGAAATTGAGAAGGGTGTTTTCATCGGAAATACTATTATACCAGCCAAAGGCGTTCGACACGTAAAGGTTCTGAACACAACTGATAGAGATGTAGTCATAAACAACTTCAACATAGAGGTTGAACCACTAAAGAACTACAAGGTATATGCAGGAAAACAACAGAGAGGTGATCAGAAACGTTTCGAGAAACTGCTGGGAGTTATAGATAAAGATAATTTGGACAAAAGATCTATGGACAGCTTGCTTGAGATAATCAAAGAATATCAAGATGTTTTTCACTTGGAGGAAGAGAAGTTGACAACAAACAATTTCTACAAACAAAAGCTGCAGATGGCAGACGATAGTCCGGTCTACATTAAGAATTATAGGCTACCTCAAGCTCAAAACGAAGAAATATTACAACAAGTTAGAGACTTAGAAGACAATGATATTGTCGAACCGTCAGTGAGCCCATACAATTCACCACTTTTGGTTGTACCGAAGAAGACTTCAGATGGTAAAGCTAAGTGGAGACTTGTAGTGGATTTTCGTAGATTGAACGACAAAATCATCAATGATAAGTTTCCTTTGACTAGATTGGAAGACGTTCTAGATAAACTCGGTAGAGCGAAATATTTCTCAACTTTGGACATGACTAGTTCATTCCACCAAATCGAACTTGAGAAAGAATCTAGACCCGTCACCGCGTTTTCGACCAGTGATGGTCACTATCAATTCAAGAGACTACCATTTGGATTAAAGATTTCGTCCAACAGTTTCCAACGAATGTTGACGATAGCTTTGAGTGGTTTAAGTCATGAGGCATTCTTATATGTAGATGACATCATAGTTTTTGGATGCAGTGTCAAACACCACAATGATAATCTTCGCAAAGTGCTACAGCGAATGCGACAGTACAACTTGAAGTTGAACCCTGGGAAGTGTCACTTTTTGAAATCAGAAGTAGTGTATTTAGGGCATTTGATAACCAGTGAAGGTGTTAAAACAGACCCGTCTAAATTTGAGACGATCAGAAACTATCCGGTTCCGAAATGTGCAGATGAAGTACGCAGATTTGTTGCGTTCTGCAACTACTACAGGCGTTTTATTCCGAATTTTGCCGGAATTGCCAAAAGTTTGAACTCGTTATTGAAAAAGAACGTTACTTTTGAATGGACCGACGAATGTCAAAAAGCGTATGAAACACTTAAGAATAAATTAATTGAGCCACCAATTTTGCAGTATCCAAATTTCGAAAAACCATTCATTTTAACAACTGATGCATCTAATTACGCATTAGGCGCTGTATTATCGCAAGGTGAAATTGGACAGGATTTACCAATTTCGTATGCAAGCAAGTCGCTAGCAAAGCACGACATCAACAAACCAGTCATAGAAAAAGAACTTTTAGCCATACATTGGGGCATAAACTTTTTCAGACCCTATCTCTACGGAAGAAAGTTCGTAGTTGTCACAGACCATAGACCACTAGTATCTTTATTCACCCATGCAAATCCTTCATCAAAACTCACTAGAATTAGAGTTGACTTATCGGATTATGATTTCACGATTGTGTACAAAAAAGGCAGCATGAACACGAATGCTGATGCCTTGTCAAGAATTGAGTTGGATTCTGACTCTTTAAAAGCATTAATACCTCCAGTTATAGATGAAACAGCAAATCGTAAACTATTAGCAATTACAAGGGGCATGGCGAACAAAACAGAGGATAAAAAGCAAGAAACCCGCAGCGAAAGCAACCACGTAAAAGTAGAACCTGATCAATTCTATTGTTGGGATTGCACTAGCTTGTCGGATATCACCGGTGTTATGAAGTTAAAATTTATCCTGCGCAATGATGAAAATAAAAGTATTGATATCGTACGTACGAAAGATATTGTAAAAGTATATTGTAGCGATATATCTAACGTGAAACCAGTTTCCGTTAATGCAAAGCTAACAATAAATAGGGGTACCCGCAGACACAAAAGTAATGAGAATAATAGTGATAATCCACATTCAGAACACGTTTTGATTATGGAGAAACTATTAGATTTTGCTAGACGTAACAAAATCCAAGAACTCTCGTTATCATGTGATGATGTTATATTGAAGTCTATAGACAAGGAAGAATTTAAGAAAGTATTTAACCTGTTGCAACGAAAAGGTAAAGATAATGCGCATATGAAGCTAAGAATAATGATATACAAGCCGCCCGCTAGAATAACGAATAAAGATGAACAGGTGAAATTAATAGAAGAATATCACAATTCACCGCACGGAGGACATTTAGGAATTCGCAAAACTTTGTTAAAGCTAAAACAAAGATATTGCTGGAAAAACATGAACGGTATGGTTAAATCCCACATAAAGAATTGCACACCTTGTCAAATAAACAAACAGGTGAGACACACAAAAGAAGAAATGATGAAAACCGACACACCAACTACGAGTTTTGAAACAATACAAATAGATACCGTAGGTCCACTAAGAATATCTAATGACTATAGATACATATTAACCTTACAATGTGAACTGACCAAATTTGTAGTAGCGTTCCCAATAGAGAATAAAGAAGCACAAACCATAGCTGTAGGAATAGTTAATGAATTTATATTAAAGTATGGACATTTCAAAGTACTCAAGTCTGATTTAGGTACTGAATTTACAAATAAGCTTATGAGCAACATCTGTGATTTGCTAAAAATAAAACAAATATTTTCAACACCATATCACCACCAAACTTTAGGAGTAGTAGAAAGGAATCATCGGGTACTAAACGAATATATGTATTCGTTTGCTGATGACCAACAATGGGACAAATGGGTTCCATATTACACATTTGCGTACAATACAACCCCAAATGTAGATACAAACTACACTCCATTTGAATTGATTTTCGGTAAACTTCCATATTTACCAAATGACATAGTTGATAATCAAGATGTAATTTACGATTTAGATGATTATGCCAACGAGTTAAAGGCAAGATTGAGGATGTCGATCAATAGAGCACGAAGTTTGATTGAAAAAGTTAAAATCAAAAGAACAGTGAACCAAACAAATATACATTCTTTGAATCCTAAAATAGGAGATTTCGTACTTTTGAAAAATGAAAATAGAAAGAAACATCAACCGCCGTATAAAGGTCCATATAGAGTATTGGACATGGATCACTGTAATGTCACTTTAGACATAGCAGGAAACCGTAAATTAGTACATAAAAACAGATTAAAACCTTACCACACATGTAACATAAACGACAATGTAGTTAAATAAAAAAAAAATATATATATACGAACCTACATATAAAAATTTTGTAATAGAAACGTTCAGAATGATACGCATTATGTTAAGTTAAGCTAAGTAAGCATTATTGTAAATAAAAAAAAATATTGAACCATAAAAAAATATTAAACCTACAAATAGAGAAATTTTGTTATATTTTAAAGTACATTAAGAATGATAAACTTTGTTGTGACTAAAGATAAGAGAATATTATTATAAAAACCCCTTCTGGGACTATTGAACCTAATGTTTGTGATTAGTCTTCATTTTTTTTTGTTGCAAATGAACCCTAATCAAAAAAAGGGTAAAAGTGTAATGATATACCATCACGTGCATGAAATAAATCAAAGCAAAACAAACAAGTCAAAATAAAACACCATGTAGTTCATTCATATCGTCTACGTAATAGCAGACCACACGTATTATGTAGGTCAAGTACTATGCTATACACTTGTGCTCAACTGACCGTATCAGGTTTCCGAGTAGCGACCGTGAATATCCATGCCATATGGTATATTCAAATGCAGTACAGAGTCATATTGCGATCGATAATAAATTATGTGTCACTATGGCACGCGATCCAAATATGTTATGTTTTGGTTACAGTGTGAATAAGCGCACATGGCAATAAATCGTACGTGTTGATAGAGTGGCGCTAGAAATGTTGGTCAAGTGTAGCGTGTGAAAGTTGAACACATGTGATTCATATAGATTATTGTGTCATGGGAAATTTATGTGTTATTGATTTATTTCAGGGCATGCTGAGTTTAGATCATAAAATAGGTTAAGTTATGTTTGTAATGATTTGTAAAAATCGTATATAAGGAGTGGTAAGAATATTGTGAATATAGATTCATTTGAGTAAGCGTGCAATACACTTTTATTCTATTGAGTCTCTGCTAGCGAGGTTATTCTTGCGGAGCATAATTCAAGCACGGCAAATGTCTAAGGTTAGCTTTGACATGGTGCCATCAATAACTGCGGCCTCGCCGCTTTGGTAGGTTGAATAGTGGTACAATCCACTCTCCACTGTTGGGTTAGTCTAACCTTTATTCCTCTACAGTAAGGACCCTGCGTCGATACAAGAAAACAGAGAAATATCCCAAGGCCTAACAACGAACTTATCTCGTGACGACCCCATCATATTTCATGGCGATCCTTGCTTATTTCATTATTGAATTGCGATAACTTTTGACCAGATTGTCAAATCATTATAAAACTTACAGGACATATTGTCAATACTAAGTTCTAGACTCGTGAAATTTTTATGAACGTGCTGGTAACTCTGCAGCTACGGCAGGTATTGAAAGTGAAAATCTTCAAATTATCGACTCTCCTGAAATTTTTTCGTCATTTGCAATGAAAATTAACTCACATTGGAGTCTTATGCTTTGTTTATAAAACTAAAGTAAAGCTTTTGAGATTTCACACCGGACAACAACGGTAGCCCTCCTCTAATTAGCTTATATTTTAAGTATCAAAAACTTCTGTTCACGAGAACTCACGACCCAATCATCAGATACAAATGAATTACACTGGATGTACGTTAGACAAGGTCTGATAGAAATGATTTGGAAATACGAGCAACTCTGTGACAGTGCTGCCATCTTGAAAAATTATATATAAAATAATGTTTTTTCTCAGAACTTTACTCTTAGTCGTGTTTGGTAGAAATTTGGTTGCTAAATTCGGTTGGTGCTGCCAGCTATGGTAATTTTGGTGTCTTGGGTTTTGAAAATTTGTTAAGGGAAGTAAAGCTTTTTGCCCTTTAACTTCCTGTGCAGTCATGAAATCAAAACGAATTTCATATGATATTTGGAACTTATTATAGGCGTTATTCAGAAGGAATATCTAGTTATTTGCAATATCTTTGTTCAACAATTTTATCGCAAAATTTTCAAACGGTAATGATCTTGTAGTGACAATAAAAGAGACTAGTTTGTTTTAATAAATATTAAGTTTTCGAAAAATTTTTGAAATGTCGCGACTGTTAACCCTAAATTTCTTTGTACCCCTTTAACTTCCAATGCAGTCATCGGATCAAAACGAAATTCACAGAGTAGGTTGATTTCAATGTAAAGCAGTTGCGAAAAAACGCTTCGTGCCAGCAAAGGGTTGCCAGCACCAGGCGTTTTTTGCTATTTTCTTATCAATAAATGCTTACATTAAGTATTCATATTGCGAACATTTACAATGAAAATAAGTTACCAATGTTTAAATTTTCTTAGTTCTAGAAATTTTTTGGTCCACTAAACAACTTAAAGTCTCCCTCGATTGCCTCATGTGTGTTTTTTTTTTCACATAAGGCAATCGAGGGAGACTTTTAGTTGCACTGATGGTAAAGTGTGCTGCTTTCAAAGTTTCGCAGTGTTTGGCTAAATCTTGAAATTTCTGAAATCATTTTTTTTAAATCACAGTGATTTTGCACTCGAAACAAATTCGAGCACGTGTGGTAGAATATGCACCCAAAATCTGCACGATTCTTTTACTGTTCATTTTTGAATTGTGATTGAATACAATAATTTGTACTTAAATAATTTAGCTTTGTTAATATTGATTTATGCTTTGGTTTGGTTCTCATATACGAAACAAAGTTCACATTTATTCACTTAGTTTTGAATTGAATCTCGTTAAAAAAATAATGAATTTGTGATGAATGAAATCAAAATAGGCGACACATAAACAAAAATACACGAGAGACCAGACATTGCTTTGAAAAATATGTACGCATTTTCCTCCGTGTAAATATAAATTTATATTCACCTCACGTTATTGAAAATTTCTACCAAATAATCGAAATCTCATGTTCATATTGTAACCGTATGTGAAAATTTCAGAAAATTTACGAAAAGTATTGAAATATTCGAAACGTGATCCAAATTGATCATGAAACATGCTTGTATATCCAACATGGATGAGCATGTGCATTTGAGAATACACATTTCCCTGTAGAAAAATAGCTGAAGTAAAATGCAAATATAAATGCGAAATTACGTTACAATATTAATTTTAGATTTTTGTGTTGCATCGTTCACAGACTGCGAAAAGAAGTGGCAAGTAATATGCGTTGGTAGGAATCTAGTGGGGATCAAGATATTTGATATGCATAGGTGAAGTTCGTAGCATTCGTTATTCTATTTAATTCTTTATTCATTTTCGTTGTGCTTGCTTGAAAATGAAAAAATAAATGTGGATTTTATTTTAAAAATTCAAATTACTATAGGAAAAAATTTCAATCAGGCACGAAAGTTTCTGGGTGCAGATTATTTTCTGCAGTACTTTATATACGAGTCAATCTACCTGAACCAAATAAAAATTTCCCTTGGTTTTGAAAGAATAAATCAGTTTCATCTCTAAAAGAAATAACTAAACATTTCGAAGCTTTCTCAAATACTTAGTTATCCACCTCATACTTGAAAAAGTTAATTTACAAAAAAAAGCCTAGCGCAAAAGAACCGTTAGAAAACTGATTTTCGTAGAAATTATTTTTGTGTGACTTAAAAATGTATGAAGACGTAATATACTTCTTTGTAGTATCATATCAGCAGCAATAAGTCGACCATAACATGCTCGTGCTTAATCAACCTATCTTTTGAATTTCGTTTTCTTCCAAGGATATCATCGAAAGTTTCAGCGATTGAACTTCGAGTTGAAATCCGGAAAATCGCCAAAACAGAAAATTTAAGCATCGGTTGCTTATTTGATTGTAAATGCTTTGCTTATGCATACAAAATGGAAGCATCTGTTGGTGCAATATTTACGAAATTGGCTGGTGCTGGCAATCATGCGTTAGCACCATAGCTGCTTCACGTTGTGTTAAACCCACCGTTTCCATTTTGTTTGGATTGATTGACTGCGCTGGAAGTAATAGGAGTGAGTAGAACTTCAGGGTTAATACTAGGCTTGGGACATCGACATCGATGTTTCAAAAACATCGATGTATCGAATGGAAACACCTCGATGTTTAACATCGATGTTAACTTTCCGATATTATTTTAACATCGATGTTTTTCTTTCGATGTTTACTGTTCACCCCCGGCGTTAGTTAGCTATTCCATATTTCATTGTACATTCCATTGTCATTTTCAGTTTCAGTTGTCAGCTTGTCTTTTGAGTTCGTGCAGTGAGGTGGTAGAAATGGAGTGGACATCGATAGTACAACTCTCCATCATTAGCCCCTTCGATTCTCTCGCACACAAAGCACGTTTAAGCAGGTATACCCTAGATTGTCAAATTGCAGGGGAAATACCTGGATTTGACAGTGAAGAGATGAAAAGTTACTACCATCTCCTTCAATGTATATCTTATGAGCTTGCCCACTCCATTTCTACTATCTCAGTGAGTTCATGATCCGAATCCGTTACGTCGGTCGAAATTTATGTTATCGCCTAGTTCGTGTTTCTGTTCTGTGTTCTCAGTGCGAGTTCTCCGTAAGTTCGTCGTGAAGTCACAACATGCTTCCCAAGAGCAAGGTTTGGGCATTTTTTACAAAAATTACAAAGAATACCGCAAAATGTAATATTTGCAACCGTGAATTTAAAACATCAGGAAATACAACAAATCTACTGGGTCATTTGAAGGCTAAGAATGAATCGGTTTTCCGTGAGACATCTCGTTCTGGTTCGCCTACGAATCCAAATTGTACGCCTAACCCCAGCTTCACAAGTGTTCGACCGACAAGCTCCGGAATCTCTCTGGAACCATCAACCTCTACCCTGCCAACTTCGATCACTCCACCCGGAAGCCTCGATAAGTTAATAAGATACAATGCATCTTTTGGAGAAGGAGGGGAGAAGTATAATAGAATTACTCAGGCGATTGTTTTTTTCATATGTCGGGATAACGAGCCATTTCGTTTAGTGGAAAAAGAAGGTTTTAAACACCTTATGAAAACTGTGGTGCCATTGTACAAGATTCCATCGCGCAAAACGTTTGTAAAACTAATAGACGATAAATATCAGATAATGAAAAATATAGTTATATGCAAACTGAAGGAAGCTGAAAGCATCACATTGACGTCTGACGTTTAGACAGAGCCATTTCAGACTCAAAGTTTCATCGGTGTTACTGTTCATTTCCTCTCAAAAGGGTTGATATCAATTGAGTCTCTTAGTCTTGGGCTATTTGCTCTAGAAAAAAGACACACTGCAGAATATTTATGCGAATTGCTGGAAAGCATCGTTGCAGATTGGCAGATCCCCAAAGAAAAAATCATAGCCTTGCTGACCGATGGTGGCGCTAATATGGTTAAAGCCACAGAATTGTTTTTAGGGAAAGAAAAACATGTGCACTGTTTTGCACACGTATTGAATCTTATGTGTACAAAGAGTATACAAGCAACGGAAGGGCTATCAAATCTTATCGAAAAAGTGAAAAGGATTGTATCATGGTTTAAACACAGGACCATCGCTATGGATGACCTTAGGTCGAAATTAAAAGATGGAGACACGTCAAAAACAAAATTAATTTCAGACATACCTACACGCTGGAACTCCACGTTTTATATGGTACAGAGATTCATAGACCTTTGTTCTGCAGTAAATGATGTTGTGATTAATCACCAGACAGCACCCGACATGGTCACGGCAAGAGAAATAATGCACTTAAAAGAAATTTTGAAGTGCTTACTTCTACTTGAAGCAGCAACAAAAGAGATATCAGGAGTAAAATA
This sequence comes from Nemotelus pantherinus, assembly GCA_963978885.1. Classification (NCBI taxonomy): domain Eukaryota; kingdom Metazoa; phylum Arthropoda; class Insecta; order Diptera; family Stratiomyidae; genus Nemotelus; species Nemotelus pantherinus. The sequence goes on from OZ022265.1 coordinate 83,811,711, forward strand.
TGTCACCGGAAGCATGATTCTTCCGATGACCAAAAATTTAAAGGATGCGATTGAAAGACTCAATCTTGAGAGTGCAATAGCCAATGATTTAAAGATGAAGCTTCTAGAACAATGGAATAGAAGATTTAAAGATTTGGATCAAAGTAAGCCTTTGCTGGCGGTTTGTACTTTCCTAGACCCCAGATTTAAAGATTCATATTTTAACAATCCGGTGGTGACAGTCAATGCTATAGAAATGATTAACAAAGAAATCAAAATATTTGAAGAGGAGAAGTTGGCGTCAGAATCGTCAGATTCTGATAGTCATTCCACAGATGAAACGGCTCAAGGTAAAATTCTTGGTCTATACTTCTCTAATATTATTTGTTTAATATTCTTGGTACAAATAATATTTTGTTTTCAGGGTTTTCACTATGGAGCCAACACCAAGAAAAAATCGAAAAATCGTGGAAGATGAAAAAGAGCAGAAAAATGGACCAGCAAATATCACTGGATAGGAGCCCAGAAATTAGTCAATATCTCAGCACTCCATGCGGCAGAATAATGGAAAACCCATTTTCAATTTGGAATGACACGTTTCGTTTAGATTCTCCTCTACATAAAATTGCTAGAAAGCATCTATGCATGGTCGGGACATCAGTCCCTGCAGAACGACTGTTTTCAAAGGCTGGTGATATTATAACATCTGATCGGAGTAGGCTATTAGGGAGCCATGCAAATAAATTGGCATTCTTGTCATCCTTACCCAATGAAATGTGGTAAGGTTTTTATTTCGTTTGGATTAGATTAGATTGTTTTATAATATAAAGATTTTGATTTTGTTGTACTTTATTGTTTTAGCAGCAAGTTTCATTTATTTATTTTTTGTAGTTTTAGTATATGTATATATCTTGAAGTCCAATTAATTTTAGTGTATGAATATGTTTAGACTTGAATTAATTAATTTTATGAATATTTTTGATTTTGTTTATTATGCAAAATATAAAGCAAAGGCATTATTTCAATTCATTTTTGCATTTTATTATAATAACTAATGTTAACAAAAAATGAACATTAATTTCCGTCGATATATCGATACATCGATGTTTTTTTGGCGATATATCGTTAACATCGATGTTGGACAATTTCGATGTATAAAACATCGAACATCGATGTTGAGGTGTCGATGTCCCAACCCTAGTTAATACCTTCAAAAATTTTTAAAATTTTCGAAACCTAAATATTTGTTGTTAGCTGTCATTGCAGGATCATTCCCATTTGGAGATTTAATGACAACATCCATGTCAATAAATTACGAAATTCATCATAGCTGGCAGCCCTTTCATATATATATATATATATATATATATATATATATATATATATATATATATATATATATATATATATATATATATATATATATATATATGTATATATATATATATTTATATATATATATATATATAAGTGTATATATATATATATAAATATATATATATATATATATATATATATATATATATATATATATATATATATATATATATGTATATATATATATATATATATATATATATATATATATATATATACATATATATATATATATATATATACCCAGCAAACACAGCACTACTTCTAAAGTGCTGCAGAAGTCGTGAGTAAACCCGTGAATGCTTTTAATGCTAGAGATAGCATTTTACCCCAAAATTCACCTATTTACTTCATATAACCCGCGTTCGTGTAATATGTTTTGTTTCATGGTTGATCGTTTCCATCCCACAAATAGGAAAAAGACAAACGATAGGAATACAAGGAGTGCAAAAGCACTGCTATACTACTGCTGAGGTGGTGAAACTGCAGCACGTAAAATGTACTGCTGTACTACTGCCTTAGAAGCAGTATAGCAGGACATTGATATGGCGGCCCAGCTATAATGTCACCAATAGTTAATTCGCATTATTTCGCATTCATGCCATCACATTTGCATTACTTTGTATTCATGTCATCTTTAATTAGAGCAAAAAAGACCTGTTTTAATTATAAATTTCCAAATATTTCACGTATCAGTTGCGAAGTATGACTGACCCTTGACGTATGGGCAACTTGATTTGATTTTTGGGAAACGATTTGAATTGCACCATCTGGTCACCAGTTTGGCAGTAGTACAGCAGTACTTTATATTCATTGTAAATAGGGAACCGTAAATGTATAAGAGATTCATCAACGTGTCGGAAAACTACAACAACTAGACAGCCTGTTCAGAAGTTTAGCAGTAATACAGCAGCATGTTTAATCACTGAGAAATAGAAAAGATAAATTCTCATTAGAAAATGTATCAACACATGGAAAAGTTTTTACAACTGTATGCGAAAGTGCTGAACGCACGTTTGCTGGGATATATTTATATATATATATATATATATATATATATATATATATATATATATATATATATATATATACATATGTATATATATATATATATATATATATATATATATATATGTATATATATATATATATACATATATATATATATATATATATATATATATATATATATATACATATATTTTCGACGAAACGTGTTTAATACTAATTTTCTTCGAAAATGAGTAAAAGTGATGTAATTTTTATTTAATTGTAAAAATAGCTCGTGCCATTATATATGACACATAATATTGTTCAAATGTTTTCCAAAGGATTTCTTAAAGGACTCAATGTTTTTGAGGTAATTTTCGACAACTTTCCGTCACATTTATAGCAATATCTCGGCAATGACTTCACGAATATTGGCTTTCACTTCATCTAGAGTTTGGAGTTTGTTCGCATAAACACGATCTTTCGCGTATTCTCACAATAAGAAATTCAGAGGCATTAAATCGCAGGATCTTGGAGGCGAATTGCCATCTGTTCAATTGACTGCTCAGCCAAATCAATCGCCCTAGTTTCTCACCACAAGATTTATCACAAAAGAGTCGCTTGCAGCCTCACCAGCAACTTTAAACCAATAAAAGGCTTGGATGCTTGTTGCTATCAATCTGATTTATTTCATGTTTCAATTGGTCTTAAATAGTAAATTATCACCTACAGATCGATTATATTAATTCTTTTTCTGTAGAACCACAAATGCATACTTTGCAGATTTACATTAACATGTGCACATTCAGTCATGCTTTTACATTTTTATCATTTTAATCAACTAAGCGTTATTTACAATACTAATAAGAATGATAAGTACAATCGATAAACAATTATTGACCTACTTTAATTCCGACTTAATATCGACCGTCGCGCTCAGAATTGACTGTGATGGTTCGTCCTTGATCGTTCTCAACAAAAAATGGCCAAATCACGCCACCAGGCCATAATGCGCACCCATAGATATGAAAGAATATGGATACGAATTGGCTATCCGTGTACCCAATCATGAGTGTGCCTTTTTTAATACACGCACAACATTCCTCTCTCACGAAAATTCCCTTCAGTGCGCCCCTTTCTACCGGACTCACAACCAAAAAACCTTAATGCTGTGTCTTAAATCTTTGAACACCAGATCGGTGTAAAAGCGTGCAACGGGCAACACGGAAAGAAACGTCAATGTCAGTTTGATTTGTGTCGGGGAGTGAGAGCATTTACTTTCAGTCAAATTTTTTCAAATAAAATTTGAATTTTTTTTAGCGCATTCGGTGGAAGCGTACATCTACGTTTGTGCGCAACCATTTGTGTCGGTTTCGCGAGTATGTTAGCGGTTAAAAAATTATAAAATAGTGCGATAATGAAGTGCCGCATTCCAGGCTGCAAAAGTAGCTACCGAACTGCTCCGCAGGTGATATCGTAAGTGAGTAAAATTAACATTTGGCATCAATTTCGTATAGTTTTTGTGTGAAATCATAATTAATTTCGTTCGCAAAAAGTACTTTAATCTTCACTCGCCGATTCGGGGAAAGAAATGTAAAACGACGTTCAAAATGGCGATCTCTCGTGGTTTTTACATGAGCGTTACCATACGAACTGTGTAGGGCACACACCAGTACCTCATTCTCACACCAGTAAGCAAAAAGTTGAAAATAAGCACATTTCTCTCGGTCGATTTCTAATCCATTCTCTCTTATATCTGTGTGCGCACTACACAGTGACTTTTTCCGCATGTAATCACCTCCCTACGATCACTACTTTTTGAGCCCCATATTTGGTGTACAGTTTTGCTTATTAACATATCCACAAAGCGAGAAATAGGCCTCATCACTGAAGAACAATTTTTTTCGAAAAATCAGCATCAACAGCTTGTTCTTCCAACACCCAATTCACGTATTCTCTGCGGTTTTCAAGTTCAACAGGCTTCAGTTCTTGTGTGAGCTGGAATTTATAGGGATGGAGATGCAAATCCAGACAGAGAATGCGCCATAATGAGCCATAAGAAAGGAGCAAATGTTGAGCTCCACGAGGAATTGACAAATTCGGATCTTCTTCCACATTTTCAGCTACAGCAGCGATATTTTCAGTGGTGCGAATATTTAGATGATGCACACGCCTTGCAATATCAGTAACAGGTCCAGTTTGCTAAAATTTGTTCACTGTATTCAATATTGTTTGCTGTGAAGGAAGATTATGACGACCATAATCTCCTGTAAAGAGCGAAATGTGGACACGGCAGAATCACCGTTTTTGTAGTAAAATTTAATAATTTTAACGCGTTGTTTGATTGTTCCTTGCAACTTCAACAGATGTCGGTTTGCTGGATTTTACTTTTTCAACCACGAAATGAATAACTCGTACTTCATTTTTGGCTAAGGTTGTCCGAAGACTAATAATTCATGCGAATTTGTCTTTGAAAATTAACTTAAAACCATCAGCATTAATTTGATAAACAAAGATAAATTATCGAACGTATTTCATGAGCATTGTGGTTGCACAGCTACAGAAAAACGGTTTTCTGTCATAATTTTTCCAGAAACGTTTATTTCTCATGACACTTCAGAGATGCCACAAGTATTTTCTGTGTTCGTTCAAACGAAAACGATTGCTCTTCATACAAATCTTCCACCCAACTCCCGTAAATACCAATTGAAATAAATGATACGCTATGAATATTCGAATATAGTACGATTTCAAAAAGAAAAACTGCATCACGAAGTAAACCAAGGTATGTTTTTTTTTCGTTTGAATGAGATTTAAAAGTTCCTTGAAAAATGTCAAATAATACAGATACTTTAGAAAAAATGATACTTAAGAAAAAATGAATATCTATGGCATATATTTATGAGATAAATTTTCAATGAGAGTAAGTTCAGAATTTGTATTGTCTGTATGCAAGAATGCCGCATCAGAGCTGCTTCATACACTTCGTTAAGTAGAAAAGTCATTCGCTTCGAATAAGTAACAAAAAACAAATATCGAGAATAAAATTTCATTGATAGTTGATCTAATTGCTCTCATAAAATACCAAGAAAGTATGTATATATTCTTGAAAGATTTTGGAAAAAAAAGAGCATAACCATAAGAGTTTCTGTTGATAGTTCCAATTTTGTTTCTGTAAGTTTTTCCTAGTGAGTCAAAGGTTTATTCTATTTCAAACTGTTGCTATTGATTAACCAGATAGAGCTATCACTTTTTGTTGGATTCGCAAATATTTATATGTTTGAATGATTTTCGATCCAAGTGTAATTGATTGAATATCATGCAGAAAATAAAACTAATTTTATTCTGTCGGGATTTAAAGAAAATATTGTCATCCAAAATGAAAAAAAAAAACAATATTAAAGGCTTAAAATTAATTAAGTAATAAACATTAGCAAATTACAGCACTAATGTGCTTTTTTTATAGAAAAATACAAAATTTATAATGCAAAATAGTTTTTGGGTCTGTCAGTGGTTTTCTGAAAATATTTCCTTAAGGCAAGTTTCTACCTTGTGCGGTCAAAAACATCGATTTTTTTGTTATTGCATTTTTGGATATATGGATACATGTTGATAGATACGGTAGCATTACGAAAGTTATCCCTTAAAATAGGGAGCGGTGTCGAGCGCTTTGAGCCGCCACCGCCCGGCGCCCTGCACCACATTTGTGGACCTGGTGGAAGTGGTTGAAGGCAGGCAATTTTTTTTACAGTTGGGTATCAAAGGCTTGTTCATAGCTGGTAGCAGAATCATTCAAAAATATTAACAAACTTTCATTTTACATAACAATTCGTAGCCAAAAAAATGAAATAATTCGTTTTTCTTTTTCAAAATTGCATTACTTTTTCATTTTTCAATTTTTCACAATTCTGGTAGGAGCCATAGACAAAAGTATATTTAATAAGATTATGTTTAATTTTTTTGTTTAAGAACATCTGAATCGACGGCAGGACTTCGACCAGCAGTAAAATCGATTTGGGGCGCCGCCATTGCTCGATGTCCCCCTCCCCCTTTACATATTTCTACATTTAAAATAAACTTATACGTATAATTGAAAAAAAATGTTAAGTGTATCTTAAATACATTCCCCAAAAAAACTCCTGAAGAAAGCACATTTTTTTCGGCCGCACAAGGTAGAAACTTGCCTTAAATATGTTTCCTTAAAATATCATTTACTTTGGCTATCTTAGTTTGGACAACTGATTACACAAAGAAAATGCTATTGAAATCCTCTAAAATATAGCCGCTATAAATTTGGAACTGAAAATTAGGCCCTGAAACCATTCAACGTTATAATAAGTATATTAGTAGTGCACAAATAGATGTATATAGCCTGCATAGAAATACATAGAATATAAAGATTTTCTTAATTTTCTTTTTATTTAATTTCCATTTTTTACTTCAGCAGCTATGTGCAAATCTTTTTGTTTTATTTATCATTCCAACCACTTTTGCCTACTTTGTCTTTTTGTCTCATTTTGTTTCGGTGGAATTTATGTGATGCTCTATGTAATTCATTGCATTGTTAGTTATGACAATTGATGTCCTTACTCGTTCGTTTTAACGTTGTCAGCGTAAGCCAATATTTCACAAGTGTTGTCGTTGTAGTTGACAAATCTTTTTTTCTTATGAATTGAACAGATTAGTTTTTGCAATGTGTTTGGTACAGTTTCGCTGTCCAGTGTCTGTAACACTAGCAGGTAAATCGTATAATGTACTAGTAGTCTATTGCTTCCATATTTGGTAGGTTTGTTTGTTTGGCAGGCACTTCATCGGTTCCTAGATATTTATTAAATTTGAAACGTTTGTTTGCACTTTTTTGGATGGTTAATGATGTCAGTTTACATTCGTCATAAGTTAAAAAAGCCTTTGACTGAACACTTTCGTCCTCGTTCAAGTAGTAATTCCAACTGATCAGATAGAAAATTTCCTTTTTTTCTTGCAGGTTGAGCAGCGAATAATGTTTTGCTTCATCCTACCCATTCGTTGGTGCATATTCCGGGTCTGATGCAGTTGCTCCGGACGTACCTTCCTATTTGGCTCGGTAAAGCTATCTTAAACTCTCCGATGATCACATTTGACCACTTCGTTCTTTGAAAATCTTGCGCGGCACCCTGTCCTAACTTTAAATATTCTTATTTTATTCCTGTTTCATCTAAAAACTCTCTGCTTGATTTCTTTTGATCTTTACATTCCTGATCACTGTCGTTCAATAATATTTACCTTCCTTCCTTTATTGCTAGATTGATGGTTACTTCAATATCATTTACTTTCTCATCGTTATCTCAATGACCTTTTCCCTTCAGAACCTTTTGCAAGCGCTCGACAAGAAGTGTTTTTAGAGATTATGGCAACCGATGACAACGTTATTTGGGATCCGGTTTTTTACCGCTTTGTCGCGAATTTTTCAGTTTTTATAAGTAAACGAATCGTCCCATCACTTATTTTAAGCATTTTAGCTTAGATGCACTAGACAGATACGTACACTTTCTTTACATTAGCTGTGGAAAAACTCCAAATTTGATGACCACAAGAAACACGTCCTAGAATTGATTTTTGTCAACATTCAGTGCTGGTTTATTCAGCTCAGAGCCCCATCCAGCTCAGTAACCCATACTTTCACAATAACAAAGCTTCATGCGTGGTACAAATACAAATTATTTTGCTTCGAATTTGGTCTGAAAATTTCAGAAAAAACATTCAGAGTTTAAGGAGATATGAATCAATTTCAAAATATATTGCATTTTGAATCACTGTTTCCAAAAAAATACGTAGGTATTGCATCGCTACTTAGGTCTTAAAATTGTAGATGAGTTGAAATTTCCGATGGTGACGTTTTCACAAAGCTAAACTCTGTTGAGTATATGGATAGGTGGAAAATATGACCAGCTGATACGTTAGATGGCACGGATAAATAAATAAAATCTATTGATATGTCAATCTATATATTTGCTTAATGTAAAGCCTACTCCAGTATACTAGATGTAAATCTATGGGAAAAAGCAATAGTTTCATTGCCGAATCAACAAAGCATGAGAGCCTTAAGAAAATGAAAATGAATAGCATCGTTGAAAGCAAAACTGCACCCTGAGATTCACGTGGTGTCACGTACATGAAAATGATTAATGTTCTTATCTTCAGATTCAAAGATTAACTTCAAAAAGGCAGTAAAAATCCAATCTTGCTTTTCACGAGCAGCACCACAATCTAAAGACGCTCATAATTTATGTTCCAAGACTATTTTTTGTGGACACTGAGAATATACCAAAGTACTTGTAATTAATTCTTGCCACCAATCTCTCGTTCCATTCATGATAAAACAATTAAGATGAATCGTAAGGGTAGATTTGCATAAGTCATGCTAATGCTCGGGACACAGCGCCTACATCAGACTTTCCCAGTAGTAGTGGCAACGTGTGAAGAATTCATAGATAATTCATCGAAGCGGTGTGCATTTGTGAAGCCACCAATGAGGTTACTACGAACTGGAAAATTATCCTCGATGACGTAGTGCTATCCTGCCGACGACAAAATAAGTATGCTTGAAGACTGTTCGTTACGTGGCACACTCAGTTATTATTCATTGTGTCTACAGCATCGAGTGTAATTTACTACCGCTCAAGTGTATTTAATACCTTCCAGCTACTAGCACCTGCTCATTACTCCATGAAAGTTCCTTTGTTTTCGTTTAATTGAATATATGTGTAGCTTTTAGGGTGTTGTATTCGAACCAGTCGCTCTGCATTTTATCGTGGTTCGGTCAAAATACATAGCAAAAATTCATTGCGCTCTGCTTCGGGAATTTACAAAATTCAAGAATAAAAAACTCTAGCGCACCTGAACCGCTAGAAACACTAATGTTCGAAGAACAGTAGAGGATTTGTGCAGATTTTGAGTGTGTATTCTACGACTACTTACTTTTCCTACTTAAAACTATTGGGTCAATAACTTAATTCGTGCGGTTTTTTTTCAAAATTTGAACGTTTATTAAAGAAAAAAACTGTACAATAGTATTATTCAAAGTATTGCCCATCTGAAGCTATGACCTCTTCCCATCTTTCTGGCAATTTGTGGATCCCATCCCAAAAGAACTGCCCCGGCTTGGCAGCCAAGAATGAATCAAGCCAATTTTTGATATCCTGCTCTGATGTGAACCGTATTCCAGTGAGGGCGTTCTGCATCGATCGGAACAAATAGTAGTCAGAAGGGGCAAGGTCTGGGCTATAAGGCGGGTGGGGTAAAACTTCCCATCCATTGTTTTCCAAATAGTTCTTAACCGGAACAGCAACGTAGGGCCGAGCGTTGTCATGATGAAAAACTATTGCCTCGTGTCTGGTCGCATATTCCGGGCGTTTTTCGGCTACTGCTCTCTTCAAACGGATTAATTGTGTTCGGTAGCGTGCTCCATTGATGGTTTCACCCGGTTTTAGCAGCTCATAAAACAGCACACCCTTCTGATCCCACCAAATACAGAGCATTACCTTCGCGCCATGGATATTCGGCTTTGCCGTTGATTTGGCTGCTTGGCCGGATTGTACATATGGTTTTTTTCAGTTAGGGTTGTCGTAATGGATCCATTTTTCACCACCCGTAACAATCCGATGCAAAAATGATTTCCTTTTATTGCGTTCCAGCAGCATTTCGGGCATGCAAAACCGCCTTTCGACGTCTCTCGGCTTGATTTCATGTGGAACAAAATTTCCTTCCTTTTGAATATATGCAGCTCCTTTTAAACGTTTTGAAATGGCTGCTTGAGTGACACCCAAAGATTTTGCGAGCTCTTCTTGTGTTTGGCAACAATCTTCATAAAGTAATGCTTCCAGTTCTTCATCTTCAAACTTTTTTGGCTGCCCAGGACGTTCATCGGCTTCCAAGCTAAAATCACCACTTTTAAATCGTGCAAACCACTTTCGGCAGATTCGCTCAGCTAGAGCATGTTCACCATAAACTTCCACCAAAATACGATGACTTTCGGCAGCACCTTTCTTCATATTAAAATAATGAAGAAGAATTCCCCGCAAAAACACTTTTTCAGGAACAAAGTTCGACATATTTGAGTGAAAAAAAATTATTGTTGTTGACACTTCAAATGAATGGCATACACTGACAAGACGTACAATGACAGTAGCTTTCAAACGCAAGTTTGGAATATTGGAACGATGTTATATTATACAAGTTACGCCATCTCTTAGCAAACCGCACGAATTAAGTTATAGACCCAATAATACACCCTAAGTAATAATATAATCTAAGCTAATTTTAATTTTCGGTGACTTCATCGAAAGTTACTGCGGTAAAAACGTGTTTGGGGTTACCATCCGAAAAATGTCCAGAGATTAGAAAATTTAAACATTGTTTACTTATTTTCATTGCAAATGTTTGCGATGAAAATACTTAAGGGGGAAAATACATGTAACTGCTAAAAAAAAAATCGATTTTTTTTATTACATCAAAATGTTTGAAATGCTCTTAAAATATACCAAAAAAAGTTTTGAAGCGATATTCGTATTAGTTCTCGAGTTATAATCAGTTGAAGGCAGCGCGGCGTTCCCCAGGTCGGTGGAGCTTTAAAACTTTAAACGCGTTTTTCTTAAAACACAATTTTTCAAATCGGCGTGGACGATAGCCTAAAAAGTTTTGTATCTATCACTCTGAAATTTCGCACACATCTTTTAAGTGATATTAGTTTCTATATGAACCTATTTGTTTTGAATTTTTTTTGGAAAAAAACAAATTTTCCTAGCAAAAACGATTGAAAAATTTGGCTGAAAATTCAAATAATGGTTATAAAGTGTTTCATTCTGCAAATTTTTATTTTTCATTTGTTTTTTTAGGTTCATCTACGAAACATAACCTTAATAATCACACAAAATTTGTTTTTTATTATTTTCAATTGACACTACAGAGGCTACAAACTACGCCAACTGACAACTCTCGTTGCGACCTTCCCGAAATACTGGACTGAAAATCAGCCATTTTGAAATATTTTAAAATTGTTTCTTTTTTTTGGAATAGACGAAAATATAAATAAATCATATGTAAAGTTTGGAAAATGTAGAATAAAATATTCTTTAATAAAAAAAATCTTCAAAATTGACTAAAATTCGCGGGTCTATATGTATTTCTCCCCTTAAGGCAAGCATTTATTGGAACGAGAATAACAAAAAGGTCTAGTGCTAGCAGCCCTTAACTAGCACGGCATCTGCCTAACGTTGAAGTCAACCTGCTGTGCGAATTTCGTATTGATCCGATGACTGCATTGGAAGTTATTGGGATGCAAAGAAATTTAGGGCTACCATACGCAAAAGTTTTCAAATATTCTAGATCTTAATATTTGGTGTTTATTTTCACTATAAGATCACTACGATTTGAAAATTCTATGCTAAAACCGCTTAATAAAGGTTTGCCAAATAAAAACTAAAACAACCATAGCTGGCAACCCTATCATTGTATTGAACTAACATTTCTACTGAATATTGCCTACAATAAGATTAATTTGCCATATTAATTTCGTTATGATACCATGACTGCACTGGAAGCTATAGGGCAAAGAGCTTTATTTTCCTTAACTGATTTTCAAAATTTAAGGCACAAAAATTATCATAGCTGGCAGCTTTAACCGAATTTTCAACCCAATTTTTACAAAACGTGGTTCAAACTTAGGTTCACCTACTGTGTGAATTTCGTCAAAATCGAACGGCTGAATAAGAATTTATAGGGCAGAATTTATATTTAATAGCAGTTATCTTTTTTAGTGATTTTTCAAGATCACACCACTGGCACAGAATCGCCCGCATTTGAAAATCACTTCCATCAAAGCTGGTCCTATTTAAGGCCAATACATTCTGTAAATTTCAATAAATTCTGCTTATCGGATCGTGAGTTTCCGTGAACAGAAGTTTTTGATTCTAAAATTGTAAGTAAATTGGGCAAGGGTTACTAGACGTGCCCGTTATAAAATATCAAATTTTTTAATCTTTGATACGATTTACATATGAGTGGCTTTTTTTTTTAAAAAGCGGCGCTTTTTCAAGAGAGACGATAATATGGATTTGTTCACTTTCAGTGCCAGCCCTAGCTACAGGGTTGCCAACAAGCTCATTAAAAGATACACAAATTTAGAACTAAACAATAACAATACGTTCTGAAAATTTCGTAATGATTAAAAAACTCTGTCAAAAGTTATCGCAGTTTAAAAATTTTCAAATTTTCCCGTTCTCTTTTTAGGCACCTAGCGCACACATTTGGTTAAAAAATTTCAAAGCATTGTCCGATTTGCATTTTAAACAGGTTCGAAATTTATTTCGTCAACTTTATTATTGCAAAAATTTATTGTTTACGGAATAATAGGTATATTAAAAATATCGCTAAAATGGCCGCCGGCGCCAAAGGGTTAAAAATAATAAACATTTAGTGAGACTTGGACCTATTCTGCATATACATCAATGTATTCTGAAAGTTTCAGCTCAATCGAATGGCGCGTTCCCGAGAAATAGTCCCCGATTTTTTTTGAGGATATATATATATATATATATATATATATATATATATATATATATATATATATATATATATATATATATATATATATATATATATATATATATATATATATATATATATATATATATATATATATATATATATATATATATATATATATATATATATATATATATATATATATATATATGGAAATATGAAGTTTTGGTCGAATCGATTTCAATACTAATTTTCTTCGAACATCAGTAAAAACTCTAGCGCACCTGAACCGCTAGAAACACTAATGTTCGAAGAACAGAAGAAGAATCGTGTAGATTTTGAGTGTATATTCTACCACACGAGCTGCTTATTACAGCCAAAATGTTTCAAACACGCCGTTTTACTTTGGGCTCAAGAATGCATTATAACTCATATGTTGGAAAGGTTTCAGATATTACAACTGGCATGAATTTCAAAGTTTATGAGAGCAAAACATTTGTTAGTTATATTCGTTGTCAGTTGCTTCTTTCACAAAGCTTTGAAAGCAGCATCTCATATAACATCAATGAAGAAAATGTTCAGTGCATGCAGCACTGTAACTGAAGTTGGTGTTTGGGGCTGCGATCCGAAAAATTTGCAGAACTTTGGGATTTGAAACATTGGTTATTTATTTTCATTGTAAATGTTTCCGGTATGAGTACTTACTGTTAGTGTTTATTGATACGCAAATAGCACTACCGACTCGTGCTGGCAACCTTTTGCCAGTATCAACGCCAAAAATACCTCACACCTGCTTCACGTTCAAATTACCTACCCCGCGAATTTCGTCTCGATCCGATGACTGCATTCGAAGTTATAGAAGTATGAAGAAACTAAGGGTTACCAGCCGCGACATTTTTCAAATAATCGAAAACTTAATATTTGCTGTTTATTTTCACTAAAATATCATTACCATTTCAAATGTTACGATAAAATCGCTTAATAAAGATATTGCAATTAAACACAAAATCAACAATAGCTGGACACCCTATCTTGGCTTGTCAACCAGATTCGGCGCGAATAATTTCTACAATAGTTTCCATCAATTGAATGAAATTCGTATTGATTTCACGACTGCACTGGAAGTAATAGGATAACAAGCTTTATTTTCCTCAGCGATTTTTCAAAACCAAAGACACAAAAATTACCATAGCTGGCAGCACCAATCGAATTTTGCAACCAAATTTCTACCAAACACGGTTTGGACACGGTTTAGCAACTGTGTCAATTTGATGTGAATTTGGTAACTAAATCAGAATCCATAGGGCAAAAAGCAGTTTTTTTTTCTTTGTAATTTTTCAAGATGTTACCACTGGCGCAGAGTTGCGCACAATTCAAAATCGCTTCTATCAAACCTGGTCCTATTTAAGTCCGATGTATTCTGTAAAATTCAATTGTATCTGATTATTGGCTCATGAGTTCCCGAGAACAGAATTTTTGATGCTAAAAATATAGGTAAATTGGGAAAGGGTTAATGTTCTTGTCCGATATGAAATTTCCAAAGTTTTACGTTGGCTGTGTAGATAAAACATAAAATTTGCATACAAGTTGGTTTTTATTGTAAGAAACGGGCATGTTTTAGGAGATTCCATGGTTTGAATGTTTTCACTTTCAGTGGGTGCCGTAGCTACAAAGTTGCTAGCATGTTCTTCAAAGACTATGTAAGTATGCAACTTAACAACGTTAATATGTCCTTCAAAATTCATAATGATCTGATAATCTAGTAAAAATTTATCGCAATTCAAAAATTTTCAAATTTTCCCAATCTCATTTTAGGTGCCTAGTGCACACATAGGGTTAAAAATTTCAAAAAAATTGTCATATTCACATTTAAAACACGTTCAGAATTTGTTACATAAACTTAATTTTTGCAAAAGTTATTTTTTGGCAGAATAATAGGTATATTTAAAATATCACTAAAATGGCCACCTTCGCCAAAGGGTTAAATATTATTCACTTTTTGTGAAACTTGGCACTATTCTACATATACACCAATATATCCTGAAAATTTCAGTTCAATCGGATGTCGCGTTCCCGAGATTTTTTCACTGAAAGTTTTTGATGATATATATATATATATATATATATATATATATATATATATATATATATATATATATATATATATATTATATATATATATGTATATATATAAATATTATATGATATATATATATATATATATATATATATATATATATATATATATATATATATATATATATATATATATATATATATATATAGAGAGAAAGAAATATGAATTTTTGGGCAAAGTGATTTTAATGCTAATGTTCTTCTTCGAATATTAGTAAAAACAGATTTATCTCTACCGGCAACATGTGATTACAGATTGTAACACAATTTCAATTACCGTAAGAAACCAAAAACTATTTCACTATGGACATTATTTAATTTACATCGATTCACCTTGAAATAACTAAGAATAGCAAACCTCTCAAAATTCTCGAATATCCGAAAGTTGATTATGATATTTTTAACGACATTGAATCATGAAAGGCTTTCCTTTCGCATCACACAGGACATCGAATCAACTCGTCAAAGATTATTAAGTTCAAATGTTAAGGCCCCACTCACGAGCAGTCCAAATGGCCTGAGTCCATTTGGCTTGAGTCCGTTTGGTTTAAGTCCAATTTAGCTCGCCACTCACGGTAGAGCTTCGATCCAGTCAGTCCATTTCATTATCTGTCATTAATTTAGAAAAAAATGAAGATAAATTTGAAGAAAAAAATATTTTCAACCTATTAATGGATCAGAAGTATGTGGAGGAGTTTTTTACTATTGCAACTTGCATCTACATAAAGCAACGATAGCCAAAAAGGAAGTGGTAAAAATTGTAGATTTGGTAAAAGAACTCACACTTGAGCCTTCTGATTGTCAAAATTATTTAAGAATGGATGATACGACACATAACACTGTGCTATAGTTGGTCACCCCATTTATCAAACGAAAGGATACTAATATGAGGCAAACTATCACTCTTCACGAAAGATTGACCGCTACTTTGCGGTATTTAGCAAGCGGTTGCAGGCTTTGGGTCAAATAATATAATATACATTCATGTGACCTATATTATTCGATAGCTTCCAAAACAAAATCATGGCCGCCACTATCCATTATGCTGAATTTTTTGATTACATAAAATAATCACAGAAACAGTCAATGAGCTTGTCACAGGTCAGCGTGCAAAGCAAGAATGCCACTTTGTTTGGACTGAGGCTTCAACACACACGACTAGTCCGTTTTATTGATTGTCCAAATTCGCCCTACTATTTACCCACACACGGTCGAGCCAAAAAATGACCCGATGGCCTGAGTCTATGCACTTTGGATTGATTGGAAATTTAATTTGGTTCCATGAGTCCATGAGTCCTTCCGAGTTTTCCCACACACGGTGAGATTTTGGCCTGGCCTCAGGCCATTTGGACTGATCGACTGCTCGTGAGTGGGGACCTTTAATCTGGAATCCCAAAAATTGTTTCACTCCTCTTTTGAAATGTGTATTTATAAACGCGTATTTGTCTATCTGGTTATCTTCTTGAACTCAATTTGAGGCTGATGTTCTCAATTTTCTTACAATTGACGTTAAACACCCACTGCCAGACAGTGTCTGCGTCGCGTTAGTATTTTCCATTAGTTCAAGAAATAGTCTCGAATTTCACCGAGCACTAATTTCACATTCATCGAAAGTGCACAGCAGCATATGAGTTTCAAAATGCGGGCTTGAATGAAAAAGGAATTGAATTCAGTTGAAGGAGCTCAGCAAGATAAAAAGAAATCTTGAATTCACGATAGTTGTTTCGTACTGGTCATGTTTAATTAATTATTCGGCTTCAACTTTTTCAGAAGGATAATTTTCCAATGGGTTTTGGGGTTGTTGCAAAAACCACTGTTCGTATACTATAAGATGAGAAACAAATTTTCTCTTTTTTCGCGGGATGGCCCTAAGGAAATGTATGCTTGTAAAAACACTCTTAAACAATTAAATGTCAGTGGTTTTGATAAACGAGTTTGAAAAGATGCTATGTATTGCTGAAGAGTCTGAATGTAAAGTGTTTTTTGGATATGTTGCTCGGATTGTTTTTGTTGTGAAAGTGTTGGCTGTCTGATCTTTTGTGTCGTTATAAATCAATTATGTAATTAGTTAGTTTGAAATGTATTCGAAACTGTCAATATTTTCCAGCAAAAACTTGTTATTATCATTTCAGATTATGAATGGTTCATAAACAATAAAAAAATGGAATGCTTGTACCAACTGGCCCAATTCTGTCAAAGTTCTGCAATGTAATAACGAAAAGTACAAATGATTATGCTATTCAACTTCATTCGAATAATGCAAGCTTTAGAAGAATGTCTTAGAAGTGATTTATACGTAGGTATATAAGATTCTTCTATTAAAGTTTTAGGAACTCCTTTTCACTTCACCAATCAAAGCATATGTTCTCCATTAATTTCCTCTAGGAGATTCTTACAAACGAGAAATTGGTACTAAAGTCCTGGAGCAAAATCTCAACCTTTCAACTAAATCTCTAATTGAAACCACAGCATGACATTCACTACATTGTCTGTACGGATTGAGATGGAATCTATTCAAACGTTGCAATTTCACCTAATGAATTGTATCTCAAAGGCTTCGTTACATTCACCTCCGGCAAAAACAGGGTGAGCAATACATTTATAATTAGGGCACGGAACCTTTGGCGAACCTTTTCTTCAGGAGATGGCAACTGACCGATTGGAACGTTGTCGTTAGCACTAGTGAATAGACGAGCATTAAAAATGAGTCGATTTGGCTTGTAATTTAACGCTGTACGATGATGGCAAGGATTCATATTGAACAGTAGTTATCATTTGTGGGTCGTCTAATTGAATGTCCTCGTCAGAACTATAGCTCACATTACGTTCGAGCTTCAGGTTGGGATTTGAGGTTTAGCTTAACAGTTGGATGATCATTAAGACTCCCGGCATACTTGTATATACTTGTATTTACAACAGACGTGTTGAGTTGTACGCAAGGACGTGAAAACGATCATTAATTTTGAGAGCATTTACGGTTCATAATGGCGTGGGGATAAATCACAAAATGTTTGTTAATATGATTTCGACTATGATCCAGACAATGCAGCTGGTGAAGTACTAGGAAGAAGAGGACGCTTACTTCTGCAAATGTTTCAAAATTATATGTCTAACGTAATTTAATATTGGCTAATGAGCGTGGATCACTTTATAAAAATATGATGAGCGTGATAAAATTGATGAATAGAAGTCTGTTTATTGATTACTCAAGCAGAGTTCGATGCCATTTTTTTGAAGCGAGCACCGATCATAAATATGAAGGTAAGAATATTGTGCTACATATCAATAAGATTTGAGTAAATTCCAATAAGCTATTCTGTGTATGTGAGATGATTGAATCCCATATATTCTGATTAATAATTTTGCCTTAAGGTTTTCGCGTATACCATTTTAGTCAATAGTTTTTGTTTATATCACTTCATAAGTTAACATTAGGTGCGTTTTTTTGCTCCGATACAGAACAGAATAGAACAATGACGCAAAAAAAAACGATCCATCACAAAACAGCTGATGCTGTCGCTAAGACTGACATAGGTTGCTGTATTTGCTGTGGTACCACTCAACAGCTCAAAATAAAGGGAGAAAATAACGAATATACACTACCACAATCGATAGAAGATAGCAAAAGGCCTTACAGAATATTATCTCTTTTAACTTTCTACACATTAAGCGAGCTTTTTTTAATTTACTAACTACCAAAACATTCAACTTAACCTTCAAAATACCAGAGCCATCTCACAGAAAAAAAGACAACTTCGTATGAGTTTTTCTTTTTTCTATCAGCACATTCTATACTTCAGCACGTGAACTACCTATGACGAATACAATTTCTGTACTAGTGAATTCACTGGTGCGGGAGTGATGTTGTTTCCAATGCGTATATCCTATTCTCTACTGGATAGAGGAGCAAAAAAACACGCCTATTATTTTTCGTGCGTCTTTCGGATGCATCTGGGCATTAGATACGAAGAAAGAGCTATATATGCCAAAAAAACATCTAGCTGGTATAATTTGAGCAAAAAAACCTCATTAGAGATTTAAAAAAACTGCTTTTCTGAGCGATTATTTTTCACCACTAATTGCGAGAGATAAATAGCAATATCCAAGTCGAAAGTTGAAAAAAGGCAGAAAGTACCCCACCAAGCTGCGCTGCTACGATCAGATATATTTCTCATTCCCACTAAGCAATATGCATGTGCTCTGCCAAAAAGACTCTTTTAACGAATGTCGATTTATTCAATATTGATTTTCTGAAAACCTATTCTGAATATTAAATCCGTAAGTGATAAGATAGTTAACACGAAATACGACTTTCGATAACATTTTGCGAGTAAAGGAATATCTCCGACGCTTTTATGCAATCCACAACAGAGAGTTTTTTTTGTCACCAACAAATGTTCGCTGCACTTACTGGTTCTCGATGGGATTATACGCACGTCAACACATTCTCACCTATCAGCTAACACGGATATAAACATTCTCACATGTCGTTTGAGAGTATGCTTTTCTCACTTTTGCATATGATAAAGTGAACTTTTTTTTGTTTTTTTGTTTTTTTCAGGGAATGCCTTTTGAAGCGAGTGCTTAGCCATGGCGGTATGGAGACACATATGGGAGAAGCCGATATCAATTATTCTATTATTCTTTTAAGTGCCACATTTATTTCTTATTTTCTAAAGCGCTAGTATTTTGCCTAGTCGCTACTAAAGCTTTAGTGTCGCACTTAATTAATGGAGCGCTGGTATTATGCCCAGTCGCTGACTGTTAACACAACACAAGACGAACAAATACAGCCATGGACACGGCGGCATTCGAACCCACGGGCAGTAAATCGCTATCTCGGACTGACGCGTTAGCGAGCTAAGCTATTTTGGTTTTGGTTCTTCTTAAGTGCCAGCTGATGACTTGTATTCGAACCAGATATTTCATACGTTTGGAGCTAGTGCTCTACCCACTACGCGCTACACAATCTTGAGTGAAAAATCCAAGAATCAAAATATTCTAGTATAGCGATATTTGAGAGAGGTAGGTATAGCTTTGGAATAATCGTTCATGTCATATAACTGTTGTGCCTGACATGCAGATAGTTTGGTCGTGAATTCATAAATCTAAAGTATAAAATATTCATTACATGATGAGGGGCCACTTTGATCAAAACCATGAAGTGACTTCAATGTGGTCTGCTAGTCTAAGGCCAAGCAAGATGAATGTTGTAAGTGAATTTCATGCAACATTTAGTTTTAGTAATAAGCAAGTGCCAAAAAAAAACCCAGGGTTGACTATAGATGAAGATTCAGCAATTACAATTAGCGATTCTACTATATTATAAAGCTGCTAAGAGAACATTACTTCAAGGTAACTTTTCAAAAAGTTTCTGGGATGAGTATTAGCAAGTGCTCTTAAGAAAAGTAGTTGTTACAAAAGAAGTTAAAAGTTGGTAAGTTTCTTATATTTACAAATAAAAAGAGTAGATGATGAATACCATCCCGACCTACAAAAAGAATTAAAATACATATGAAATTCGTAAATTGTGAAAACTCAAAAGTGTTATCACTGAAGCACGAATAGAATATTCGATTTCGAAAAAATAAAGCAGGATTGATGTAGCTAAATGGAAACGTTGCATAGCACTCTAGTAATTTAATAAGTTCTGCCAAATATCAAGAAAAGTTTATTGGAGCAGTTAATAGAAAAACAGATACTATGAAACGAATGAAGGACGATTTACTTCCTACGTTAGACAGAGATCAATAATTTTACAAAGAAAAAGATTTTTCTGAATAACAAAATAAAACTAAACTAGATATCAAGAAAAATACAGAACGTAATCTAGGCAAGATTTATATAATATAGTCAGAAACGCAACCAACTTAACATCATTACTTTAATAAAATCCCATACATATTTCGAATCAGTTTTTCACAGTTTTGTGCCAAATCTCAGTTAGTTTAAGGAAAAATGCAAAATATAAATCTTGAGAGAAAAAATAGCACTGTATGGACGGGAAAAAATTCAAAAAGAAAATTCGGGGAACTGGATGTGTTTAGCGCCTGGTGTTTAGCGCCTGGTGTTTAGCGCCTGGTGCATAGGAGGAATTTGCCGCCCTCAACCCAGGGTCTGCAAATATACTACATGAAGCACTACTATAGGTCCTCCAAATTGGCGTTTTAGTCATGTTTGAGAAGGTTGGGGATGACTAGAAAAATATTTATCCCCGAACTCATCTCGCTCGAAAACAAACTGTTTGTTGAGCTCATTGTTATAGCATTATTTAGTTTCAATCAAATACAAGTAGCATTGGTTACTTGGCCCACATGATACTTCTAAATTTAATGCGATTTTCTTGCAGTGACAAGTGTACTTTCAAATCCTGAATTGCTACGATATTCCACCAAAAAATTTAAAGTTGGCTTTGAAATATTCTTAGTGGTGGTTAGATGTAGGGAGTGGCTTTAAATGAATCTGGTCGCAATATTGATTTTATTTAAATTACTATACTATACTATTAAACTAACAAAGCACTTAAATTGTCCGAATTTCGCTCCTAAACACTCTACAATATGTTTAATAGTTGAATCTTCACTTTCCTCTAAAGCTCCTAACGCTTCGTATGTATACAATAGATTTTGCATCAGGAGGTTAACCCTGGAATGGTACGGTAAATTTTTGGATGATTTTAGGTACATGTTTTTACTAAAAAGATGGCAACAATAGTATTATGTACATTTTTTATTTTATCATTAAACATGAAAAGATTATATAGCTTCTAGCCTCATGGCAGTCGGAGTGGCCAACTGGCTGGTGCGTGACGAAATGTATACCCTATGTGAGTAAAATTTACTCATCGGTACCATTCTACGGTTAAAGGCGTTAAGTTGACTTTCAAATCTTGTATCATATCTCAACATTCATCTTGAGAATGCGCCAACTATTCTTAGAACACCAAAAATACAGAAAGCTGTTTGTTTAAAAAAAACAGTTCGCTTCATCGTTGACAGCCAGATTGAAGATGTTTGTTAAATTTTGCCCGCTTTATTGTCTGCGCTCTATATTGGAGCCTTTGTTATAGATTTGCAATTTATAGCCCATTATTCATTAATTCATCTAAAATTGTGAGTCCTTTTACGATCGTATATGTTGCTTCTAAAAATCCTTTAAAATGCTTTGTGTTATTTTATGCTCCTTTTTAAAGTGTGCGAACCTGATTACCAAAGGTTGTGCAGAACCTGGTTTTGTCTACTGTCAAATTGACTATAATTGCATATTCGCTTATTTTTATATACTCAACGATTTTGTTTTTCGTGCAGTTACAATAATATTTACGGGTTCTTTGTTTTTACAGCTTTGTGATCATGTAAAGGGTGAGAAATATGGGTCTGATCTTATTATCCGTTGCTCCCTATTAAGAAATCGAATTAACAAGCCAATCTAGGGGAAAATTATTAACATTTTCCAGTTCCCTTTAATACACGTTTGTGTTAAATTTCCGTTACATTTTAATTTGTACGAAAACACAGATTCATCACTATATACCCATAAAATGGAAATGTGTTTTCACTTCATTAAAATCTAATTTTCCAAACTGAAATTTTCATTACACTCAAGAAATGACAAATCCAAGTGACAACACTAATTTCTAACCGTATACAATGTATTTAAATGAATCAGTCTTAATTTTCCTCCTCCGTGAATAAAAAATAATATTTTTATTTTTTATTTTCTCCTTCGAATCCATCTATGATGATCAGTCAAGGCGCACAAGTGCTCCATACCGACCTCCTTTTTTTTGTTACACGCAATTATGCTTTGATCTCTTCTGACGCATAGTGTGCCATTGGTACGGCGCCTTAGGCGGCATTGGAGCGCGATTTGAAAGTGCACCAAATGAACTTGCTGGGGATGAGAGATAAGCCACCCCACCTCGAAATCACAACAGGTTTATTCACACTCTCAGTATGTATACGCATATGCATGAGACATTTTGGTGTTTAAACATGTAATACATGATGCGAATCTGGTAGCATATTTAATTCTAGTATACACAAATTTCTATGCAAGAATTTAATTAATTCTAGAATCGCGTCCGCTAATCTTATGGTGCATGGATTGTTTTATAGTTAATAATCATATAGGTGCACACTCAAGGTGCTACCGTAAGCAAAAAATGAATAAACTGAAAATTTAATATCTGCTACTTATTTTACATATCGATAAAGGTTATGTGGTAAATATTTTAGAGGAAGATATTTTATTCTTGAATTAAATATTCTATTATGCCGCCTTTTGTGCTTGTCTTATGATGCCGCCTAGATTCAAAGCACCATATGCACATATAGAAAAATCGGCCCTGCACATTATGATATATCGAATGAAGCAAGAAAACTGCTAGTGCATGAACACCACTAAAACAAATGATTTTCGAAGAAAGCTAGAGGAAATGTGAAGATTTTTAATGCATGTTCCGCCAACCTTACTCCTTATTACGGCCAACCTACATCAAAGGTCATGTGCCACTTCGATGCGATGATTGCACCGAATATCAAAGGGTACAGAAATTCTCAGGGTTATCACACGCCGGATTACCAAAATTCAGGAGAGTAAAACATTTGTTACTTATTTCCATTAAAGGTAACTTACCATGTAAAAATTTGGTAGTAGCATCCCTAAATACAAAAACCTTAGCGCATCAGAACCGCTAAAAATACTAATGTTCGAAGAACAGTAGAGGATTTGTGCAGATTTTGAGTGTATTGTTATATATTGTTGTTATATTCTTGTTATTGTCTTATATATTATATATTGTATGTACTGTCATATATATTTTTATATATTGTATATCCGCGATGTGAACACTTAATGCAAGCATTTGCTGGTACTAAAATAACAAAAACACCTCATGCTAGCAGTCCTTTGCTAGCACTGAAGCCAAAAATAAGTCATATCTGCCTCACGTTGAAGTCAACCTGCTGTGCGAATTTCGTATTGATCTGATTACTGCATTGGAAGTTATAGGGATAAAAAGAAATTTAGGGCTACCATTCGCAAGAGCTTTCAAACTTTCTAGATCTTAGTATTTGGTGTGTATTTTCACTACAAGACCACTACAATTTGAAAACTTTATGATAAAATTGCTTACTAAAGCTATGTCATAAAATACAAAAACAATCATAGCTGGCAACCTTATCATTGTTTTTCAAACTAGATGTCGGCTGAATATTGTGTACTATAATTGAAATTCGCCATATGAATTTCATTATGATACCATGACTGTACTGGAGGCTATAGTTCAAAGAGCTTTATTCAAATAAAATAACATTATACAAACAATTTGGTGCAGTTGCACCAATTTTTGATGATTCTAAAACCATATAGATATATAACTTAGATGCTTTGCTTTTATATAATCTTTTAGTGCTTTTATATAATTGAAGTCATAAATTATGCTTACCATAGAAGGGGGATGATGCAGATGAATAAGGTAATAAACTTGGTTACACTGAAAGAAAAACTCTTGGTTGGTTCAACTATTTTTAATAGTATTGCAACGATTCCTTCAAAATCGTTAAACGAACTACGGAAAATAGTTATTTTTACTATGTTAATATAGTTAATTTAACGATATAGAAGAAGTTGGCTCTGGTTATACAAAAAAATATCGCAACGTTCATGAAATCAACTGTTTTAATTGTTTCATAACCACGAAAAATAGTTGATGCAAAGAAAAATATTCATCAATTCACTCAAAACTTCAACGTTTCGAATTATCAATAGTTTTTATGGTATTTAAACTACTTTGCAATAGTTGATTTCAACAAACGTAATTCAGTGAGCAACGTCTTTGAAATTATTCTACGCAAAAAAGAATAGTTTAAACATTTGGACGGTTCTCATGCTCCGAATGATTTTTTTTTTGTTTATCAACCATGCGTCATTGTGCATAAAAGTAGTCAACAATTTTCTTATGGTTGTTTCAACTATAGCCCTAGTTGATGCAAAAACAACTAAGGAAAACTGTTGATTTTTCATACTCCTCATATTCATACTCCTATTCTATCATAGAAGTTTCATATGCTACATGGCAAAATTGTGTTCGGTTTGCTGTTCGATATAATTCATATTCATGTTATGCTGTGAAGCCTTTATATTACGTTGTATGACGCTTTTTGTGCAGTTGATGCTGTAAACACATGACAGCGGCATTGCGGCAGCGGGACCACAGGGGGAGGCGTGAATGCCGCGAATTTGGTAAATCACAATGCAGCGACAATGCCGCTGTCAATGCAACCAAGGCACCAACCAAATTCATTTTTTTTCATTCATTCATTTTATCAACAATTTTCAAGTAAGCGAACTATTCTAAAATTGTTAAATTCAACAAACATAATTCCACACTACATATTATAGTCAGTTACTACTTTGTACTATGTATATTGTTGGAATACCATTGTTTGTGGTTGCTTACTTTTTTTGCACCACGGACGTTGTTTATCAACCACGCGTCATGGTGCATAAAAGTAGTCAACTATTTTTTTTATGGTTGTTTTAACTATATCCCGTAGTTGACGCAAAAACAACTAAGGAAACTTGTTGATTTTACCAAGATTTTTCTTTCAGAGTATAGATTCAAGTAACAAACAATAAAATTTCCAAAACTCGGAACATTTAAATATCGGTTGCTTATTTTATTGTAAATGGTTTGCTTATGAATAGAAAATGGAAGCATCTGTTGGTGCGATATTTACGAAATTGTCCGGTGCTGGCAATCATGTGCTAGCACCAGAGCTGCTTCACGTTGTGTTAAACCCAGCCTATGAATTTCGTTTCGATTGAATGGCTGCGCTGTAAGTTATAGGAGTGAATATAATTTTAGGGTTACCATCGTCCAAACTTTTTAAATTTTTGAAACGTAAATATTTGTTGTTAATTGTGATTGCAGGATCATTCCCATTTGGAAATTTTATGACAAAATCGCTCGATAAAGCAATGTAAATAAATTACGAAATTCATCATAGCTGGCAACCCTTTCACGGTTTTTCAACAAAATTCATACAGAATTACAACCGCAACAAGATATGCTTTTCACCTGAATTTAGTTTTGATTTCGTCACTGCATCGGAAGTTATAGGGAAAAAATCTTTATTTTCCTGAGCAAATTTACAATATTTAGGAGAAAAAAATTGCCGTAGCTGGCGTCCCTATACTAATTTTACAACCAAATTTCTGTGAAATTTATCTTAGAGTAAGGTTCACATACTGCGTGAATTTGGTTAAAATCTGGTTTCTTAATCAGAAGCTATAGGCCAAAAACCATTTATTTTTTCTCAGCGATTTTTCCAAATGGCACCACTGCCACAGTGTTGCTTGTGTTTCAAAATCACTTCTTTCAAACCTGGTCCTAGCAAATTCCAACATGTCCTGCAAATTTCATATTGATCGCATTATCCGATCGTCAGTTCTCGTGAACAGAAGTTTTGAGTGCTGAAAATAGGGGTAATTTGATCACGGGTTGCCGTTCTTGTTTACCGCGTAATTTTGAAATATTTTATTTGACTTGGTGGAAAAAAGTCAAAATTTATGATTAATTTGAATTTATTCTCAAAAATCAAAAATTTTTCAGGAAGGTCGATGATTTGAAGGATTTTTGTTCAGGAGCCTGCTGTAGCTACAGAGTTGCCCGCACAGTCTTGAAAGTCCATGTGTGTAAAATTTTAGTCTATATCAATACGCTCTAAAAATTTCACGATGATCCATGGTTTTTCTCAGAAGTTATGACAAATCGAATTTTGAAAAAAAATCCTTGCCTACTTTTAGGCACTCAGCGCCTACCCAAGGCTCAAAATTTCAATTTCTTTATCATAAGCAAACTTAGAACATAATAAGTTTTCATTCCTAGTACTTTTTATGAACAAAAATGTACACTGCTTGGAAATATAGGAGCACCTGAAAATTCACTTAAATGCCCGCCGCCGCCAAAAGATTTAAGATATCTGAATTCTAGCAAATCATGGACCTACCTGTTATATACATCTATCAATCGGATCTTCCACTCATATATATATATATATATATATATATATATATATATATATATATATATATATATATATATATATATATATATATATATATATATATATATATATATATATATATATATATGACGAATTTTCGGCGAAGCGATTTTAATACTAATGTTCGGAGTTCGAAAAATATCAAGTTTGGTTCAAGATCAACTCACCTTGTATATTTAGTTATAATTCGATAGCTGCGTCAAAAGTTATAGGGACAGAAGGATTTTTAGAAATTTAGAAAACATAAACACTTGTTACTTACTTTAACTGCAGGTTGCTACTAATTCGAAAATTATAATAAATGGTAGCACTACATATTACAAAAATTACAAAATTTATCTGCGCTGCCAACACTTTCCTTATTTCGCCACCAAAACTCTACCAAACTAGGCTTTTCGCCTTGTCATTTTAACTAAAAAGCTAAAAAAATTCAACTAAATTCTTTTCAAAACACAAAAAAAAACATAATCGATAAAATTTTCCAACGGCTATGGGGGCACGTAGTCGAGTTTAGTCAAATATGCCAACAAATACATATATGAAATATAATTATCAAAGTACGTTTTGGGGAATAATAATTTCAACATTTTTGTTGCATTTCGGAGTTTATCTTTAACGGCTAACTAGCTTTTAAAATCGGTATTAATATTCAAGTAAACCTTCATTTTCAAGCACAAAAACATGTTCAAATCCAGCTTAAATCTCTTATCATAATTTTTATATTCACCGAAGATCAACAGGTGTACCGAACTCTCAGCTTTCTTCTCAGTTCAAAAGCATTTCAAACACTTCATCGCCGTTAACCGCAGCTAAAATACGAATTATCCCACAATTTTCTAAGAAAACACTCTAAAAATATACCAAGGTTAAATCCATGTTGAATGAGATTATATTGATATGACAGGAATTGCGTGGAAAATTACTTTCTTTCATAATAAAGACTCGAGGCATATAATACGTAACTGTGATGAAAGTCAATTTGCTGGAAAAATTGTTGACATATAGATATTGGTGCAAACGAGGCCACAATAATCTTAGTGATTTCATCAATGAAACAGTGAATAGATCAAGTACTCGTATCTTATCTGAACTTCCAGTGATAAAGAGTTTGTGAGTAATATGTATGTATGTCTATGCCATTTCAGTAGTAAGGAAAAGTAAATATGATAGATTTTGCTTACAGGCATATATTTAGACGAGGGATAGATATACACACTTCAGAATACCCACCAGGGATACAAATCATTTCCACTAGAGTGAGATACAATTGGAAGCATCCCAACATATTGACACCCTCAAGTCATTTATCTTGAATCATCTCCGCCACACTGTTGAAAACAACAATTACTCGAAATTAGGTTTTTCAATCCATGCTCCTTCAAGTAAAGCACAATGTGCGGGATGCGGTGGAAAATTATCGAAATTCGACATACCTCTGTATGCACATAGCATTCTTAGGTCCCGAAATTTGATAATGGCTATAGTATAATGGAGCATATGACAATTGAAATGATGAAGATAAATGGAATCGGTTGAAATTTTCGGAGCGTAGAAGGCGAAATTGTGCAGTTTTTATTGGTGACCTTTGAGTGATTTAACCTTTCATGGGCTGAATCTTATGGGTTTAGCTAAGAGCTTTTTTGCTGTACAGTGGATATTACTTTTCAATGCTTAACTTGTAAATGAGGTAGTGTCTGGCCGTATATTCGAAATTTAAGTTTAATATGCGCAAATGGTAGACGCAACTAATTTTAAAATAAACAACAATGATGACGAACGACTACCTTAAGCATATGAAAAAACATAATATTATAAAAGAATACCAAATCTTGACATCAGAACAATCTTTGTCGCAATATCAGAACAATCTTTGTTGTCAATATTTGTCGCAAAAACAAAATACATAATTCATTCAAGTAACCTAGCAACAAGCACCCGATGAGATTGCATGAGAAACTCATCAAATTAATAGCCAATATATTTGCGAAAAATGGTTTAACGACACACTTCATCAGACCGAGCTTCATCAAAAACCTGGCGAAACGTGCAATTAATCATAATAAACGTAGCCATTTACACGAAACAAATAATTCTGAGGACCTACAACTTATCTCCAACCGGCTGGGACATATCTCCTTTTGTGACCAACGCAATCCAAACTGTAGCGTCTTCAATCATGAAGCTCTTGCGCCTGGTGACATGGCAACAATAGGCCTGATTGTGATCTCCCTCACACATAATACATGTTACAGGTAAATTACATTTGACCCAGATAGTGTTTCTTGGGGTCGTGGCCAGAAAACCTGAAAACATACTTATCTTTCCGGAAAATGGTCGCAGTGCAAACATGGATGTACCGGGAATAAGAAAAATCAGTATGTCGTTTTTGGACACAATGTGTGGAATCTTTCGCTTTGCGAGGATGAACGTTACTCAGGAAAAGCATGTGTGTGATTTTGGTTCTGTATGTATAAATATAACGATGTATAAATACATATAACTGAAAGCGTGGAAGAGCGTTGGGCTTGTTGATTTACGAGTACAGCATGATTCACAGCAAATGAAACCCAACTGAGTGATGATTATTGTGACTATGGTTTCCATATTTGAATTTAGATCTCAACACAAGAAAACAGTAGCAGCAATATCGCACGATTTTCACTTCAAAGTCTTAGCCGCTTTGATATTGTTACAAAAAACAAAGTATGTCATCGACGGATCGAGAGTAGAACAATAGTTTTACTTCAACTAAGATTATTGATAAATTAACATACGATTGCATTTGAAAGCGAAAATCATGCATTATCCTTATCCTTAAGTTGACCTGAAATTTTGAGTGATTTTTACCTGAGCTCTATTCCGTATGCTACCCCGAAATTTAACTGGCCCGAGGGAAGAATTCCAAACCCGAAACCACCGATGCCTTTAAAGTTAATGAAGCTTCCTTCAGCCTAAAGCTTAAAATAAAATACTTGAAAAGTTTCTGTGAAGCAGTCAGAGGTTCAATAATAATAACAAGAAATTATAATCCTTTGGGTTCGAGGTTGCCTATTGGATAACCTTTGATTAGACTTTTAGTTTGCACTAAGTTGAGCAAAGTAATTTCCTTACATTGGCGAAGGTCAAAATTTTCTCGTTGATGCTTAGAAAATTGTTCGTTAGGGCTGTACAACTAACTCTTGTTATTTGAATGTCTTTTAATTCATAATCTGCGAGAGTTAAATTCATTTAAATGTGAACATAAGCGAACATAATAGAGAAAAAGGACCAGAACATGAAATGATTTCAATTCGGCATACAGTGATGATAGTTTAAGTTGACCGATTTCAATCATTTAGTATAACTTGCCTAAATGTTTGTTAATATTGAAATAAAAATGAACTTAATGCTTGATGGAAAAAATACTTATAAAATTCTTACCAAACCTAAAAAAATTTTCCTTTTAAAGTTATATACTACCTTTGAAGTTTTAATTTACGTAGTTTTGACAAAAAAATTGAACTTTCAAGTATTAGAAATGAAGGCACGATAACATTGGAAAGAATTTGGAGAAAGTGTGAGTGTTGAAGATATGCAGTTAAAGACTAAATGGAAAAATAGTCCAAACAGAAAGTAAAAACCCTAGCGCATCAGAACCGCTAGAAATACTAATGTTCGAAGAACAGTAGAGGATTTGTGCAGATTTTGAGTGTATTGTTATATATTGTCTTATATATTGTTGTTATATTGTTGTTATTGTCTTATATATTATATATTGTATGTATTGTCATATATATTGTTATATATTGTATATTCGCGATGTGAATACTTAATGCAAGATTTTATTGGTACGAAAATAACAAAAACACCTCGTGCTAGCAGTCCTTTGCTAGCACCGAGGCCAAAAATAAGTCATATCTGCCTCACGTTGAAGTCAACCTGCTTTGCAAATTTCGTATTGATCCGATCACTGCATTGGAAGTTATAGGGATACAAAGAAATTTAGGGCTCCCATTCGCAAGAGCTTTCAAACTTTCAAAATCTTAGTATTTGGTGTATATTTTCACTACGAGACCACTACAATTTGAAAATTTTATGATCAAATCGCTTACTAAAGCTATATCAAAAAATACAAAAACAATCGTAGCTGGCAACCCTATCATTGTTTTTCAAACTAGATTTCTACTGAATATTGTCTACAATAATTTAAATTTGCCATATAAATTTCGTTATGGTACCATGACTGTACTGGAGGCTATAGGGCAAAGAGCTTTATTCAAATAAAATAACATTATATAAACAGCTTGGTGTACTTGCACCAATTTTTGACGATTCTAAAAGCATATAGACATATAACTTAGATGCTTTGCTTTTATATAATTTTTTAGTGCTTTTATAAAATCGAAGTCGTTTGTCATAAATTATGCTTACCATAGAAGGGTGATGAAGCAGATGAATAAGCTAATAAACTTGGTTATAGATTCAAGTAACAAACAATAAAATTTCCAAAACTCGGAACATTTAAATATCGGTTACTTATTTTATTGTAAATGGTTTGATTATGAAAAGAAAATGAAAGCATCTTTTGGTGCGATATTTACGAAACTGTCCGGTGCTGGCAATCATGTGCTAGCACCATAGCTGCTTCACGTTGTGTTAAACCCAGCCTATGAATTTCGTTTCGATTGAATGGCTGCGCTGTAAGTTATAGGAGTGAATATAATTTTAGGGTTACCATCGTACAAACTTTTTAAATTTTTGAGACGTAAATATTTGTTGTTAATTGTCATCGCAGGATCATTCCCATTTGGAAATTTTATGAGAACTTCGCTCGATAAAGAAATGTCAATAAATTACGAAATTCATCATAGCTGGCAACCCTTTCACGGTATTTCAAAAAAATTCTACAGGATTAAAAACGCAACAAAATATGCTTTTCACATGAATTTCGTTTTGATTTCATCACTGCATCGGAAGTTATAGGGAAAAAACCTTTATTTTGTTGAGCAAATTTACAGTATTTAAGAGACTAAAATTGCCGTAGCTGGCGTCCCCATACTAATTTTTCAACCAAATTTCTATGAAATCTATTTTGAAGTAATGGTCACCTACTGCGTGAATTTTGTTAAAATCTGGTGGCTAAATCGGAAGCTATAGGCCAAAAACCAGTTTTTTTTCTCAGCGATTTTTCCAAATGGCACCACTGCCACAGTGTTGCTCGTTTTTCAAAATTACTTCTATCAGACCTGATCCTAGCAAATTCCAACATGTTCTGTAAATTTCATATTGATCGCATTATCCGATCGTCAGTTCTCGTGAACAGAAGTTTTGAGTGCTGAAAATAGAGGTAGTTTGATCACGGGTTGCCGTTCTTGTTGACAGCGGAATTTTTGAAATTTTTATTTGAATTGGTGGACAAAAGTCAAAATTTATCAATAATTTGAATTCATTTTCAAAAATCAAAAATTTTTCAGGAGACTAGATGATTTGAAGGATTTTTGTTCAGGAGCCTGCGGTAGTTACAGAGTTGCCCGCACACTCTTGAAAGTCCATGTGTATTAAATTCTTGTCTACATCAATACGTTTTGAAAATTTTATGATGATCCATTGTTTTTCTAAGAAGTTCTGACAAGTCGAAATTTGAAAAAAATCTTTGCCTACTTGTAGGCACTCAGCGCCTACACAAGGCTCAACATTTCCACTTCTTTACCATAAGCAAACTTAAGACATAATAAGTTTTCATTCCTAGTACTTTTTTTTGAACAAAAATTTACATTGCTTGGAAATATAGGAGTACGTGAAAATTCACTTAAATGCCCGCCACCGCAAATTCTAGCAATTCAAGGACCTACCTGTTATATACATCTATGTCCTCCGAAAATTTCAGCTCAATCGGATTGGCCAGTCCAGAGATTATCTCCCTTAACCATTTTTGTGATATATATATATATATATATATATATATATATATATATATATAATATATATATATATATATATATATATATATATATATATATATATATATATATATATATATATATATATATATATGACGATTTTCGGCGAAGCGATTTTAATACTAATGTTCTTCGAACATTAGTAAAAACTCTAGCGCACCTAAACCGCAAGAAACACTTATGTTCGAAGAACAGTAGAAGAATCGTGCAGGTTTTGAGTGCATATTCCACCACATGAGCTGCTTATTACGGCCAAACTGTTTCAAATGCCACGTTTTACTTTGGTCTCAAGAATGCATTACAACTCATATGGTAGAAGGTTTCAGATATTACCACTGGCATGAATTTCAACGTTTATGAGAGCAAAACACGGGTTAATTATATTCGTTATCAGTTGCTTATTTCACAAAATTTTCAAAGCAGCATCTCATATAACATAAATGAAGAAAATGCTCAGTGCCTGCAGCACTGTAACTGAAGTTGGTGTTTGGGGCTGCGATCCGAAAAATTTGCAGAACTTTGGGAATTGAAACATCGGCTATTTATTTTCATTGTAAATGTTTCCGGTATGAATACTAACTGTAAGCATTTATTGATACAAAAGTAGCACAACCGACTCGAGCTGGCAACCTTTCGCCAGTATTAAAGCCAAGAATGTATCACATCTGCTCCACGTTGTTATATTACATTCGAAGTTATAGGAGTATAAAGAAATTTAGGGTTACCTGCAGCAAGTTTTTTCAAATAATCGAAAGCTTAATATTTGCTGTTTATTGTCACTGCAATATCATTACCAATTGAAAATTTTACCATAAAACCGCTTAATAAAGATATTGCAATTACACACAAAACCAACAATAGCTGGCAACCCTATCGTGGCTTTTCAACCAAATTTGGCCTGAATAATGCTTGTAATAGGTTCCATTAATTGTACGAAATTCGTATTGATTTCATGACTGCACTGGAAGTTATAGGGCAAACAGTTTTATTTTCCTGAGAGAATTTTCAAAACCAAAGACACAAAAATTACCATAGCTGGTAGCACCAATCGAATTTTTCAACCGAATTTCTTTCAAACAGAGCTTAGAGTTAGGTTCAGCTACTGTCATGAAAATCTGGTAACTTATTCACATTTCATACGGCAAAAAGCAGTTTTTTTTCTTGGTAATTTTTCAAGATGGCACCACTGGCACCGAGTTGCCTGTACTTCCAAATCACTTCTATCAGACTTGGTCCTACTAAATACCAATACATTCTGTGAATTTTATTTATATCAGATAATTGGGTCGTGAGTTCTTGTGAACAGAAGTTTTTGATGCTTAAAATATAGGTAAATTGGATGAGGGCTACCGTTTCTGCCAAATGTGAAATTTCAATAGTTTTTTTTTGTTGTATAGATAAAGCATGAGATTTCTAAATGAATTGATTTTCAGTGTAATCGCGAAAATTTTTCAGGAGAGTTGATTGTTTGAAGGTTTTTCACGTTCAATGCCTGTTATAGCTACAGGGTTACCAGCATGTTCATAAAAACTAAGTAATTCTTTAACTTAGTAACATCAATATGTCCTGTAAGTTTCATAATGATCTGATAATTTGGTCAAAAGTTATCGCAATTCAAACATTTTCATGTTATCCCAATCACATTTGAGGCACCTAGCTCACACATAGGGTTAAAAATTTCAAAAAAATTATCATATTTACGTTTCAAACACGTTTGGAATTCTTTTCATAAACTTTATTGTTGCGAAAGTTATTTCTTGACAGAAAAATATGTATATTTAAAATACCACTAAAATTGCCACCGGCGCCAAAGGGTTAAATATTTGTAACATTTTGTGAGACTTGGCACTAATCTGCATACACACCAATGCATTCTTTAAATTTCAGCTCAAGCGGATGGCACGTTCCAGAGATTTTTTCACAGAAATTTTTTTATGATATATATAAATATAAATATATATATATATATATATATATATATATATATATATATATATATATATATAGTATATAGAAATGTGCCAGAGTGATTTTAATACTAATGTTCTTCTCCAAACATTGGTTAGCAGGGATACCTGTTATCTCTCTAAAATTCACCCAATTGTACACGTTTTAGTTTTGTTTACCGTATCTGAATCACTTGTGAATTAAAAATTAGTGGGCTGTCCTAAGTCTAACCATCTTATGAACAATCGCCAGTATGGCTTCCTTTCTGTGTGCTCCATTGTGTATTTATTTGCACTTTTCACAAAGAAAGAAAGTGCTTTTATAAAGCAATGGTCGTTTTTGTTAATACATTGAAGGTTTTTGATAGTATCCCTAGATATTTTTGTGACTTTCATTCCCATTCGTGGAAACATGAATTTCAAAAGACATATGAATTTTCGGCGAAACGAGTCAAATTTTAATTTTCTACGAATTAGTCAAAATATTGATTTTCAATGATTTAAGCGACAAGTAGCCCATATAAATTCCAATATAATAGCAGGGCTTTAAAGCACCATTTGTAATGTTAAATGGCATGAAATAAGGTGCTCAACTCTTTCCACTTGTTCATCTTATTTTCGTCGTGCAATGAAACATTGGAAACCTGGAAAACCAAAATATTAAACGGACCAAAAATGGAAATTTTGGAACGAAAATGGTTCTATTTTCCTCATCTTTATTTATATCAAAGGTTACTGTGAATTATGCTCACAGTTTTATTATTAACGTATTTTGAGTTTTTGTTACAGGAGAATAAAGTGCGAAATATTGGTTTACACGTGAATGTTGTACAAGTATTTTGACAGAAAAACAAGTTTATCTCTTTGCACTCGTTAGAAGTGCCTGCTCTATGAGAACTTCGCATTCAAAACCTGAAGTATGTTCCTTTCGAAAGCAAAAGCTTTGATGTTTCGTATTTGTTTAATTATGGTGATAATGGAATTAGTGTTCTGGTGACGAATTTCATCTTTTCCGTCGGAATACAGCGATACTGATTCACTATCCGAATTTAAAAAAATGCCATGGCTTCTTCTGTTGAAACGTTTTCAAAAAAGACATCTTCCCAATATTCCGGGAAATTCTCGTTTGTGGTCACAAATTGATCGACTTCTGCCAAATTCTGAATGTCTGCTGGAGCATTTGAATTTGCATCACTTTGAGCTTTAATCTTCATTATGATTCCGCTTTTGGCCCTCAGATTTCCAGGGCACCCACATTTCGAAAAACAAGTTTGTGCTATAAGTGGAACCGCTATCTTCCAAGCAAATCGAAACTACCAATTTTGTTGGGTCTGAGGCACAGTCAGTATTTTCCAGAGCTAATCTAAGGGTTGTAAATGAGCAGTGCAATTAGGTGAAAAAAAATTATAGCTAGATGTGTTGAAGGTTATCAATAATATGACAACTAACATTATAAAGAAATATTATGATTTTCCGGCTTTGTTTCTGCATTTCAACGTCAAGTGCGTGCATCCATTCAATAAAATAGCACTCTGTCTGGTATATATGAAGTTAAAAAAAGAATTATGTCCAAAATTCGCATGATGTCAATTCTTCTGAGCGATCTTGGTCTTTCAGCAAAGATTTATACCTTAATCTGGAATCAAAATTTATCTAAAAGACAGTATAGTAAATTTATTTTCGCCCAGTGTCTTCAAAATTTTATAGCGAACATTTTGGCTGGTTTTTATTTTTTAAATACGCTGCTCCTGACTCCTGCTAATTTGATTTCTTTGACTAAGCAATAGCTTTTCGATGTTTGTACTACTCTTAACTTTTGTAAACACTTAGCTCGTTGGATTTCGCACTCATATTAAGTTTTTTTTTTCCGTTTTTTAACTTTGCCTGAACAAACATTAAGAAATGTAAATCACAATTATTAAATAAATTGCATACAGTCTACAAAATAAATAAATATTTTATTATTATCAGAACTCCACTAAAATTGAAGCCGCCCACAATCTAAACGGTAAATGATTTTTCATGTTTGTCTTAAAAACGTTTGCTGGACAATATTTTCTAATCGGATCCACGGGCCCATTCAAGAGATACCCTGATTACAGAGTGAATTTTCTTCTAAGATTGTATGTGCGGTGATGCTATGGTTTAATTGTTCAGGTGGCTCAGTCATACAGTGTCCCGATTAACAGGTTTTATTTTATTCCTTTTACAACCCCTTAAACACTTTTGTAATTGTCATAAAATAAAACTGGCTCCTCTACTCGTCTTGGAAGTTTTAACTAATGAAATCTTGCGTTATTCATCTTTCGAATTTTCTACTTTTCACAATGTATCAATAAAACCATAAATTGTCAATCGCAAAAAAATTTTGATTGTCGTCTAGCCCAACTTTCGCTTTCATCAGTTCGGCGTACTTAAAGTAAGGAGAATATTATATTTTAAAGGCTTCACACTACCTGCTTCATTTATGTACGTTATACATAAGAGGGTTGATCCAAAAGTAGTGATCATATACCCACTAAGTCAGCATAAAACCCACTACCTCATATACCCACTAAGTCAGCATCAAAAATATACATATAAATAGGCCACGATTCCAGTAATGTACATTCATTTGAACACAAACAGTCGAAGAGAGAACATCAAAATGGAGAAAAACGAAATTAGAATTGTCATTAAGCACTTGTGTTTGAAAAAAATGTCTGCCGAAGACCTACACAGACCCAAATAAGAATATTACGGGAGGTTATTCAGGAAAAACTGCGGCAACCTGCAAGTCGTAGTGCTGTTTCATCCAGACAATGCACCAGCTTACTAGGCTGCAGTTGCGATGACTGCAATTCAAGAAACAGAATTCTAACTGCTTGAATAACCACCCTATTTGCCAGATCTAGCTCTCAGCGGCTTTTACAGGGCGTTTTTTTCAGAGGCATAGATGTATGTATGTTTTCATTGCCATGAAATTGGTTTTATTGGAAAGATAATTTTCTACCATATATATTGTTGCTGCTGACCCAGCTCTGCCGAGCCGTCGTCAGTGCAGCATAATTTGAATTAAGTGATCATGGAGAATCATCCCCTGCGTGCGTTGCCCCGCCGACTAGCTCAGTCTGGTCGTGGGCATTTGGGGTCCATGATCCTTCATGCTACGCACGCAAACGACACAACACAAGGACACACATTATAAAGAGAAGGACAGCGGAGATTTCACGTCGGAATCATTATCTATCAGGGTTAATTTACGCGGTCATAATAATACTATTCATTTATTGTTTTCGAAATTATATTTTTCATTCAAAATGTGCAATAACAAATCCAGCATAAATGAATTCAATAAGAAGTGAAATATGACAATCTATGAAGTGAAATATGACAATCTATGAAGTGAAATATGACAATCTATGAAGTGAAATATGACAATCTATGTTTATTTCTTTGGGGTGAGCTTCAATTTCACCCAATTCCGGCCGGAATCGGTTTACACCGATTTTAACATTCCAAATGATAATGTAAAATAAA
The DNA here is from genome assembly GCA_963978885.1 of Nemotelus pantherinus. Lineage (NCBI taxonomy): Eukaryota > Metazoa > Arthropoda > Insecta > Diptera > Stratiomyidae > Nemotelus > Nemotelus pantherinus. Next base: position 83,850,189 of record OZ022265.1, read on the forward strand.
GTGAAAATCATATAAATAATAATTCAAATAAGTCATATAAATAATAATTCAAATAAATCATATAAATAATAATTCAAATAAATCATATAAATAATAATGCAAATAAATGGCAGCAAGAAAAGAGAAGGAAAATCAATTACATACAACACCCACACCAAAGATTCATTATTATTAGCAATTATATCATTAGCAATTATTAAATTTATAGTTTATAATATTGCTGTTCGATTTTTCATTCTTTTTTTTTTTTTTGTATTTGCTATAATTACTTTCTTATTATTTTCAAATTCAATTTAATTAATAATCCTTAGAATCAAACAGAATTATAATTCATCTTTCGCTAAATTTTCCGTTTTTATTTTCTCTTCTCTATTTAAATTATCGAGAATTATAACCATTAACATTTTGTAATTTTTGCACTATCGAATTATCCGCAAGTCGAAACATTCACTATACCAACATGCAGTACTTATCTTGCCCATGCAATACTTGTTTCCAGTTCAATATCAATTCCTCGGTCCGACATCGATTCAGCAATCTTTCCGCCTTGTTTTCTCGTACTATTTCTTTCTGAATTCGTTATTGGATTCCAACACGCCTGGTACTCTATACTTCTTGTATACATATAAGGATTCAGGTACATTCAGGAACGCCACCAGCAATTTAAGTTTTGTTCGTCAATATCTTCAATTCCCAAAATTTTTGCTTCTTCACCACCAATTTAATTTTTGTGCTGCAATCTATCTTTTTTTGTTCTTCCACTGCCCTTATAGTTTCGAAAAATTTATAGATTGTCTTCAATATGTCCGAACTTCTCGACGTTCCCCCCAAAAGTCGCTTTGCTTCATACACAATTTATTTCACAAAGAAAGAAAAAGTCTCGGCTTTAATCTGTTTCAATTAACTTTTATGTGCGCGATCTTATCTTTTCAAACTTTTTTTTTTTTTTTATTACTTGTTCTCAGCTTAATTTCGTTTTCAACAAAATAACATCCGCACATTTTCACTTTTCAACCAAGAAGACCCAAATCCCCTTTTCTACCTTTTTGAAAAATTTTTCACGGTACCGCTACAGCGGTTCCTTTCCAAAACTTCCATTTCCACGTGATTCTTTCATACAAGTATGGCATCACTCATCCCACTCTTGTACAGTCCCATACAATAATTTCCACTCATGGGACATTTAGTGGGAATTTGCCAAACATTAGGATATTAAATATCCTCAGGTCAGAGGTTGATCTGTCAATGATCTGTCAGATGTTGATCTGTCATTGCACGACAAACGACGAATAATAATGTTGTAATCGTTGGGCTTGGTGCTGGGACTGCAGCAGCTGCAGTTACGATAGACCTGAACAGCTCGGATCACGTTGTGGCTATGACCGAATTGAGGGAGCAGATCGCCAGCATGCAAAGATCACCGAACTGAAAGGCCGGAATTTCGACAACGCCAACGACATGCGTAACAAGTTGAAGGAAATCAAGCGAATCTACGACATGAAGGTCGATTTACTCAACAAGAAAGTGTCTACGTTACTGAAAGAAGTAGCTACTTTGGAAAAATAACAAAAGAAAAACGGAGCAACAGGCTCTACCGTGGCGTTCATGAGCAGTGCGGCCGAAAAGGAATCAGCTAAAGACAGCGGCGGCTCGGGAACAAATAGTCCCGTCACGAATTAGTTCGTTTTCAAAATCCACCTATTGTTCCAGTTTCTACACTAGTTTAGCGCGATTTCATCTTTGATTTTCTGAGTTCTAATACAACCGGAAAGAATGCAAGGAAAAACAATGAATTTACACAGAATTGAAGATTTTTGGAGAAAGTGTGTTAATGAAACTTAAACGAGACAATGTTTGTCCTTGCATTAAATTATATTAAGAAAACACCTCGATGAGTTTTAAACAAACATAAGAAAATAATACAAAAACATTCTTGTTTCTCGATTATAAAATAGGGTTCCATAAAACTGTTGTAAATATTGCAATGTTCGAAAATAAGATCACAATTAATATTATTGAGCTTGATGATAGAATTAACTTCCAAAATATTTAAAAAAAAAATTATTGCAATTCTTTTCGTATTAGTTAGGCGAGTGAAAGTAGCTTTTCGGATTTCTCAATATGTAACTTCTCTTAATTTATTATCGTTTAAGTTACGTTAGCTGTAACATATAATTTGTAAAACAAGCTTTTAGCTCTATTTCCAATATAATTGTGGATATGATTAAATTTCGTTTAAGCTATGCTTAAGAATTATCGCCTTTTAGAAACAAGAAAAAAAAAATGTGAAAAGTATTGAACTTTGTCAACAAATTGCTTTAAAGCTGTTGAGATGGATATGAGATATGATTTTGAGAATGTACAAAAAGTGGATACTGTTAATGATGACGAAGATTTGTAATTAAGTTTTAATGATGATTGTATTTTTGTATTAACTTTAGTTCTTGAAAACGAAGAATAATGTAATATGATTGTGATCTTAAAAAAAATAAAAAAAATAAAAAAAACGTTCTTATTCAAGAAAAGTTACCTTCGAATATGAAACATGAATGCATTGTTCAGTAAACAATAAATTTCATGTGATATCTGTCACAAATCATGGGGCCGACCTACCCTGAGAAGAGTCTTCAAAAGCCGGGCAATTTTCGTTAGTTCATTACTGTTTAAGGTCTTTGGCATGATATACACCCAGTATTTTCCCATTTTCATCAGCAAGCTCATAAGATACTTCACCTAACTTCCTTCGCACTACTGCCCGTAGGAACTTAGGGGCAAGTTTAGCTGCGAATCGATCTACAGCGCTACTAAGTGCAAAGTTCCGTACGAATACCACCTGACCAGGGGTAAACGTTTTTGTGCGACTCCGGAGATCGTACACCCGGACTCCTCTAGCATGAGCTTCAGCCAATTTATCCTTCACTCTATCCTGCATCCACCGCATCCTATCTGTGTGGGGACAGAGCTCTATCTCTCCATCATCTAATGCTTGCATTTGCCTGAGTAATTTATATTCGTCGCCATGCTGGATACGGTGAAAACTGAACAACAGGAAATGAGGTGAACAACCAGTCGCCTCATGAACAACATTTCGAAATGCTGCACATGATTCGACCAGCAGCTCATCCCAATTCCTGTGATCATCACCGACGTAGGCGCGAATGGCACTAAGTATGGAGCGGTTGACACGCTCTGATGCATTAGCCTGCAGTGAATACAAGGGGGTGGTGATGTGCTGGACTCCGTACTCAATAAGAAAAGTTTTGAAACATTTAGAGGTAAATTGTACACCATTGTCCGAGTGCATGAACTCCGGTACCCCATACGTCAAAAAGATATCGTTCTTTAGGAACTTCACGACTGCTTCCGATGTGGCTTTGGGTATGGCCTTGAGCCATACAAACTTGCTGAAATGATCCAGCACCACGAGCAACTGAGTATTTCCTGCCTTCGAACGAGGGTATGGGCCCATGAAATCGACGAACAGTCTTTGCAATGGCCTACCTGTTTCCCGCTGATTCCCCATTGGCGGCCTCATGGCACGATTCGAAGGCTTGACCTGCTTGCAAATGGTGCAGGAGGAAATGTAATCTTTAACCTGTTTCCTCAACTGCGGCCAGTAATAATATCTTTGCAGCAGCTCCAAAGTCTTTCGAATCCCACAATGAGACCCCCTAGGATCATCATGTGCCCACATGATCAACTGCTCTCGTTCACTCTCAGGGACCCATAATTTTGTTCGAGGTATATCGGTGCACAAGTCATGGTGTGTTCCGGTCGTAATGAACACACGTCCTTCCCTAATGTGCACATTCTTAAAATCACCAGGACTCTTTTCTATTTGAGCGATGAGGTCCAAATACTCAGGAGCTCGGAATGCTGTATTAGCGATTACCTCAGCCAGCCTGTAGTGCTCAGGCAAAATACCTCTGAGAAATTGGCTTGTTTCGATCGACCCGCAAAATCTCGATAATGCGTCTGGAACGACGTTGTGAGTTCCCTTACGATGCTCGATGTTAAAATCAAAAGACTGCAGTTTCAGGCTCCAGCGAGCCAATCTACCAGTGAGGTCCTGCTGTCCCATGAGCCATTTAAGGCTAGCATGGTCAGTGATAATGGTGAAAGGCAACCCTTCGAAATATGCTCTGAATCTCTTAACGCTTTGCACCGCAGCCAAGCATTCCAATTCAGTAACACTATAGTTGCGCTGCGCAGCGTTAAGCTTTACAGACATAAAAGCGATTGGGTGGTCTCCACCATCATCATCTTTTTGGAACAGGACACTCCCGATTCCGGTGGCACTAGCATCACACTGGATGAAAAATCTACGGGAGAAATCGGGATTAGCTAACACTGGTGCCGAAATCAACAGTCTTTTAATCTCTGAGAAAGCATTATTAGCAGCGTCTGTCCACTGAAACGAGCGCTTACCCTTCAGCAAATCCGTCAGGGCTGATGACACTGCCGCAAAATTATGGATAAACCGCCGATACCATCCCGCCATTCCCATGAATCGCCGGACCTCCTTTGCAGACTTAGGTGTAGGGTAGCCTACAATTCCGGAGATTTTCTCTGGATCTGCCTTGAGGATTCCATCACTAACCACATATCCAAGGTATTTGATCTCTCGCTGTACGAACTTGCTCTTCTCGACGTTAATGGTCAATTTAGCTGCGTGAAGCAGCTGCGCCACCTTGGAAAGTAGATCCAAATGTTCGTCAAAGGAAGAGCTAGTAACGAGCAGATCGTCGAGATATACAAACACCTTGTCATGCAGCTCGTGAGGAATCACTTTGTGCATTAGTCGGCACATGGTCTGAGGAGCGTTACATAGACCAAACGGCATCACTGTGAAATGGTATAATGGGCGGCCAGGAACGGTAAACGCGGTCTTCTCCCTAGATTCTGCATCTAACGGTATTTGCCAAAAGGCATCTTTAAGGTCCAAACTCGTAATAAATTTAGTGGACTGTAAACGTGCCAATAAGCCTTCAATGAGAGGTAATGGATATGCGTCTTTCAGGGTTACCTCATTTAGTCGTCTGGCATCCAAACATAGCCGTACTTTGCCAGGCTTCCGTACAAGCGTGACTGGTGAACTCCAAGCGCTTCTACTTTCCTCAATGACTCCTAAGGACACCATGCGATCTAGCTCATCATACATCAGTTTCTGAATGACTGGGGACACCGAATAATGCCGCTGTTTAATGGGTTTGGCGGACCCGGTGTCAATATGATGAGAGACTAAGGTAGTCTTACCCAAGCCATTGATGTTATAGGAGGGAAACTGATGTATGACGCGCCGTAATTGGGACTGCTCCTCAGAAGACAGAGTGTGAAACGCTGGGTTTGGGACTTCGGAGAGTGATGCAACCCTTGAAGTTCCCGTCCATTGATGGATATGATGGCGAAAGGACGGTTCTCTCCTTGCGGTGTCAGAATGGTGTCGACACACGCTTTACGAAGCCATCGTCTATTGGCAAAATACTTCCATGCTCGATGGAAGCGCGATACCGAGCGTTTACGGGCCGATAGAGTACAATCACATTCGGAATGGAGGGTAGGGGGTTTACTTGCAGGAAAAATTAAGGGATTTATCGAGTTCGCCGAAATTCCGGGTCGATATTGGTTGCCGCGTCTGTCATCTCGGATCGGGAGGAACGAGTGCCTGGAGGAATACGCAACCTCCCCGCGGGAAGCGCATTCCTGTTCAAGTTTCCCGCTTGACAGTTGGGACATTTGGGTTTTAAAATTCCATCGCGACCACAGCCAAAACAGAAAACACGCTGTATGGGAGTCGTGCAATCCATAAATCCATGACCCAGATCGTGACAATTCCAACATACCCGTAAATTATTTTTGTCATCCATCCTACGACCTCTAGTCGTATATTCATTGGAACTAGATTGCACGGCATGTATTTCCTGCCTTGGCGCAATCGTAGATGGTGTAAATTCATCATACCTTTCTGAATGTCTAATTGGGGGTGATTTATGGTTTGTACACATGCGAGTTTCTTTCTCAAAGCTGGGTTGTCTCAAAAATGACTGACCTGAGCGAGTGGAGGTTTGAGGTATGTTGTAGTAATCAAATGGCATTTCATGGCAACCCGAATGCACTGTCTGCCTATCCTGTTGCCTGAACTCGTTCTGTGTGTCTGCCTCGTAGTCCCACAATGGATGACGAGTGGAAGAAGTAGATAAACTAGACCGACTATTATCAACGCGATCTAAATCAAAATATAATTCGTGCACCGGACGCGTACGACGAATCAGCTCGCGCTCGCTATTCCACCCTAACAATCGCCACTCTGCTTCCACTAAACAGCAGCGTTTAACAAGCTCACGGGTTGAGTGAAATTCTACTCCAGACAGATGGGCTCGAAGGGCGGGGGACATGTTCCTAAATACTACGCATTGAAAGTCTAAGTCCGTTAAAGGGATATTTAGCTGCAAAGATATACTCTCGAGAGCGTCAAAAAAATCCTGGAACCGCTCTCCTGTTTTCTGTAAACGACCATCCAACATCCTTCGTATATCCACATCGGAACGAAATGCGTTGAATCGTTCCAAAAATTCCGACCTCAATTTATTCCATATGAGCGGATAATTCTGCTCCCGAAAGCGCCAATACCAATCGGCTGCCTTACCTTTCAAGAGCAGATGGAAATCAGTTGCCAGAATAGTTGATGGAACGCGATAATCTTCCGCCAAAGACAGCACCCGAAACATAAATTGTCGTGCAGTTAAACCCGAGGTAGACCCGTCAAATATAATATTCCACTTTGACATGGGTAATTTAACGGATGACTGAGAACTTGCTTCGACTTGATCCCGAAAAGTTACTCTCGCCTCGTTACTGCCAGACGTAGTTGGTCGATTTGACCGATCCTGAAGGTAGCTAGAATCCTCCTCTCGTGTGTTCCGGCTTCTTCTTGCTTCGGTCTCTGCCAAATGGGAATCCGATTGCCTTGGGAAGGAATTATTTAAGATATGTGACTCAGTATTACTGGTGGCTTGAGCATCAGATGGTGACAAGCTTAGGCGTTCCAGTTGATGCTGGAAAGGCGTGTAGCTGGGATCCCAGCTGTTCGTTCTACGTCTCATTTTAATAGATAAAATCAACTTTTAGTTTGTTAATAGCTAATATCAAGGAATTTTTTTCTCTCAGTTAAGTAACGTCAAACTTCAATTATTAACGGATTAATAATGGATGTAAGATGACGAAGTAATGCTGAATTGATGTAGATTAAAGTTGGTACTAACAAATATTGCACTACTACCGTATTCCAAGCTGTATATACTTGTATTATACTATTATGAAATAAAATTTGCATGTATATATGTATGCAAATGCTCAGAAAAATAATTTTATTCTTCTTTTCATATACTTGTGACAGAACCGAACCGTGATTAAATTCTTATTAGTTATAATTCATCAAAATAGATAGATAATGATTCTGCGCTTCATCTTCCATATGGGAAATGTTGATAAAGGAAAGGAAAAAGGAATAAAAATTCAAACATGTAATGTAAAAAATTGGAAGGGATGTTAGGAAATTACAGATTTCTTGTGGTTGTCTTGGAATGTTCAACTGATCACGTTTCTCGAAACCTGCTCAAAATAATTCATCAATTGAATAACACCATACCGGTGGACAAGGAACGAGATGAGACCAGAGAATACTCCATAGAGTACCTTACTCCAATGGCGACAAATTCACAGTATCTACTTTAAAAGACATATCCTACCACTTTGGAGATATTATCGCTCATTACTATTGAAGAAAATTCACAAGCACAAGAATCTGGATGACTATAAGAGAGCTAAGCTCTGTCGAACACATTAGACAAAGACAGTAGCATAACACGGGCGCCAATGCTGCATTGACGACCACTCGACTAGATAAGGATAAGCAAATTAAAGTGAATTGATAATATATTGCCAACTACGGCCAAGGAGCAATAGAGAAGAAAAAAAAAAAAAAAATATGGCTGAGGCAACACAATGCTTACACCGAAACATTTGCCACCCCAGCCGACCAGCATATATGCCAAAAGGAAAAGAAATTACCAAAACTTCAAACCAAACGCTTGGGCGCCATTTGTTGCAGCTGACCCAGCTCTGCCGAGCCGTCGTCAGTGCAGCATAATTTGAATTAAGTGATCATGGAGAAACATCCCCTGCGTGCGTTGCCCCGCCGACTAGCTCAGTCTGGCCGTGGGCATTTGGGGTCCATGATCCTTCATGCTACGCACGCAAACGACACAACACAAGGACACACATTATAAAGAGAAGGACAGCGGAGATTTCACGTCGGAATCATTATCTATCAGGGTTAATTTACGCGGTCATAATAATACTATTCATTTATTGTTTTCGAAATTATATTTTTCATTCAAAATGTGCAATAACAAATCCAGCATAAATGAATTCAATAAGAAGTGAAATATGACAATCTATGAAGTGAAATATGACAATCTATGTTTATTTCTTTGGGGTGAGCTTCAATTTCACCCAATTCCGGCCGGAATCGGTTTACACCGATTTTAACATTCCAAATGATAATGTAAAATAAAGTGAAAATCATATAAATAATAATTCAAATAAGTCATATAAATAATAATTCAAATAAATCATATAAATAATAATTCAAATAAATCATATAAATAATAATGCAAATAAATGGCAGCAAGAAAAGAGAAGGAAAATCAATTACATACAACACCCACACCAAAGATTCATTATTATTAGCAATTATATCATTAGCAATTATTAAATTTATAGTTTATAATATTGCTGTTCGATTTTTCATTCTTTTTTTTTTTTGTATTTGCTATAATTACTTTCTTATTATTTTCAAATTCAATTTAATTAATAATCCTTAGAATCAAACAGAATTATAATTCATCTTTCGCTAAATTTTCCGTTTTTATTTTCTCTTCTCTATTTAAATTATCGAGAATTATAACCATTAACATTTTGTAATTTTTGCACTATCGAATTATCCGCAAGTCGAAACATTCACTATACCAACATGCAGTACTTATCTTGCCCATGCAATACTTGTTTCCAGTTCAATATCAATTCCTCGGTCCGACATCGATTCAGCAATCTTTCCGCCTTGTTTTCTCGTACTATTTCTTTCTGAATTCGTTATTGGATTCCAACACGCCTGGTACTCTATACTTCTTGTATACATATAAGGATTCAGGTACATTCAGGAACGCCACCAGCAATTTAAGTTTTGTTCGTCAATATCTTCAATTCCCAAAATTTTTGCTTCTTCACCACCAATTTAATTTTTGTGCTGCAATCTATCTTTTTTTGTTCTTCCACTGCCCTTATAGTTTCGAAAAATTTATAGATTGTCTTCAATATGTCCGAACTTCTCGACGTTCCCCCCAAAAGTCGCTTTGCTTCATACACAATTTATTTCACAAAGAAAGAAAAAGTCTCGGCTTTAATCTGTTTCAATTAACTTTTATGTGCGCGATCTTATCTTTTCAAACTTTTTTTTTTTTTTATTAGTTGTTCTCAGCTTAATTTCGTTTTCAACAAAATAACATCCGCACATTTTCACTTTTCAACCAAGAAGACCCAAATCCCCTTTTCTACCTTTTTGAAAAATTTTTCACGGTACCGCTACAGCGGTTCCTTTCCAAAACTTCCATTTCCACGTGATTCTTTCATACAAGTATGGCATCACTCATCCCACTCTTGTACAGTCCCATACAATAATTTCCACTCATGGGACATTTAGTGGGAATTTGTCAAACATTAGGATATTAAATATCCTCAGGTCAGAGGTTGATCTGTCAATGATCTGTCAGATGTTGATCTGTCATTGCACGACAAACGACGAATAATAATGTTGTAATCGTTGGGCTTGGTGCTGGGACTGCAGCAGCTGCAGTTACGATAGACCTGAACAGCTCGGATCACGTTGTGGCTATGACCGAATTGAGGGAGCAGATCGCCAGCATGCAAAGATCACCGAACTGAAAGGCCGGAATTTCGACAACGCCAACGACATGCGTAACAAGTTGAAGGAAATCAAGCGAATCTACGACATGAAGGTCGATTTACTCAACAAGAAAGTGTCTACGTTACTGAAAGAAGTAGCTACTTTGGAAAAATAACAAAAGAAAAACGGAGCAACAGGCTCTACCGTGGCGTTCATGAGCAGTGCGGCCGAAAAGGAATCAGCTAAAGACAGCGGCGGCTCGGGAACAAATAGTCCCGTCACGAATTAGTTCGTTTTCAAAATCCACCTATTGTTCCAGTTTCTACACTAGTTTAGCGCGATTTCATCTTTGATTTTCTGAGTTCTAATACAACCGGAAAGAATGCAAGGAAAAACAATGAATTTACACAGAATTGAAGATTTTTGGAGAAAGTGTGTTAATGAAACTTAAACGAGACAATGTTTGTCCTTGCATTAAATTATATTAAGAAAACACCTCGATGAGTTTTAAACAAACATAAGAAAATAATACAAAAACATTCTTGTTTCTCGATTATAAAATAGGGTTCCATAAAACTGTTGTAAATATTGCAATGTTCGAAAATAAGATCACAATTAATATTATTGAGCTTGATGATAGAATTAACTTCCAAAATATTTAAAAAAAAAATTATTGCAATTCTTTTCGTATTAGTTAGGCGAGTGAAAGTAGCTTTTCGGATTTCTCAATATGTAACTTCTCTTAATTTATTATCGTTTAAGTTACGTTAGCTGTAACATATAATTTGTAAAACAAGCTTTTAGCTCTATTTCCAATATAATTGTGGATATGATTAAATTTCGTTTAAGCTATGCTTAAGAATTATCGCCTTTTAGAAACAAGAAAAAAAAAATGTGAAAAGTATTGAACTTTGTCAACAAATTGCTTTAATGCTGTTGAGATGGATATGAGATATGATTTTGAGAATGTACAAAAAGTGGATACTGTTAATGATGACGAAGATTTGTAATTAAGTTTTAATGATGATTGTATTTTTGTATTAACTTTAGTTCTTGAAAACGAAGAATAATGTAATATGATTGTGATCTTAAAAAAAATAAAAAAAATAAAAAAAAACGTTCTTATTCAAGAAAAGTTACCTTCGAATATGAAACATGAATGCAATGTTCAGTAAACAATAAATTTCATGTGATATCCGTCACAATATTTGCATATAATTTTAGGCATGTGAGCACAAGTCCAAACGAGGGGATCAATTTTCGACTACTCTAACCAATAATTGGAGCCGTATCCCACCAAAACGCGGCGAATTTTGTCCTCCAAACGGTCAAGCGTCTCGGATTTGTTGGCGTATACGAGTGATTTGACGTTACCCGACAAGAAATAGTCCATGTCACACCACCCTGTTAAAACCAGGGGTCCCCCTGCATTAGGGCAAGTCAAATGAGACAACCCGTGATTTGCATCTTCTCCGCCGCGACTATTCAGCAACACAACACGGCCCATGAGTCAACAGACCTAAAAGTAACTGGACATATATATATATATATATATATATAATGTAATGCATTTAAATGCCTTATAATGTATTCTAATGCATTTAAATGCATTGTTATGCATTATAATGCATTAGAATGCATTATAATGCATTGCAATGCATTATAATGCATTATAATGCATTATCCATCACTAGTGCTAAGCTACGTACTAAACTAGCTGCACGTACACACCACAGCAGAACGGCGTTGCCGAACGAATGAATCGAACATTGGTTGAACGGGCCAAATGCATGTTGTACGATGCCGAATTGAAAATTCATGTGTACGTGACGAATCGAACGATCAATCGGACATTGGGCAAACGAGCGCCAGAAGAGGTTTGAACTTTTTTTTTTTTCCTCCGGTTTTCCTGCACTTTTGCAGAAAAGGTCTTGGCTTCCTGACCAGCAGGCATCAGCCAACGTGTACACGATTAGTAAACTTTCTTCAATTATTATCGATTTAATTGATTTAGTTCAACACAAATTGCGTATTAAGAACGCGCACTTTTTTCATATATGACAAACAAACATAGAACACAAAGGCATCTCGAAACAACGCGACGACGCGAACACGCAGTTCAAGACACGATGATTCATGTCTTGTCAATTCCAGAGGAAGACCGTCCTTCGGAGAAGAACAGACACTGCAGTTCTCCGGCTACAATCATCGCAAGAGACAACACACGAATGAGGTTTGAACTGAATGAAAAGTCAACATTTCTGATGTCCGCATATTTGGCACCGAAGTGATGGTGCACATACCCAAGGAAAAACGTCGCAAGTGGGACGCGAAGTCAGAATCGATGTTGTTCGTTCGAATCACAGCGAATCATAAGGGCTGGCGATGTTTCAACAAGGAAACGAATAATGTTTGCATCAGCCGTGACGTCAAATTCATGGATCCACCTGAAGTTTTTCTCAAACGAATCGGTTTTTTTTAAACGAACTGTTTTTCTAAAACGAATCGTTTTTCGTTTTTCTCAAAACGAAACGTTTTTTTTTAAACGAACTGTTTTTTAAAACGAATCGTTTTTCTCAAACGAATCGTTTTTTAATCGTTTTCCATTTTTCTCAAATATTAAGTGTTATTATTTGATCAAACTGAAATTTTTTGGGAAATATTGATGTACAAAAGGAGAGGTTAATCTTAAGTTAAAATCAAGATATCTTTGACTCTTGGGTGATGATAACGAAGATTTTTTGGGTGAGTAGAGAAAATCAAATTTTTCTAGCGGTATCTTGCGTTTGATAGAAGATGGACGCAATGTATTAACTTGTTAAGAGACTAAGTTGAAAAATAAAAAAATTTTAAGCTTAATCTCCTTAGTTTATATAGATTGTCATTACTTTTGGATCAACCCTCGTAAATCGAACTCCTTCAGAGAATATTTGACTGTTACAGCGAACCCATAAAGGGAAAATTTTTTCATTGTAATAAATCACCTGCAAGCGTCAATTCAAATCCTATACCAAAAACGAAACCCAAATAAGGTGCTGTACAGTTAGTGATATGTGGGAGTTGAATTAGAGTGTCACCTGACTCCCCAATTCTATTTGAGTTGGGTTGGGCGATGGCTGCTCGGCGACACGCTGTTTGAAGTTGGAATTTCAATGAAAGCCAGTAGTTGGGAAAATGCAATTATAAAGAACAAGAGTTATGAATGATATGCCATGAAAACACTATCAAAATCCCATCTTCTGATAGACTTTGATTCCAGATCCAATAATGTGTGACCGAGTAGGAGGAAACGTTTCTTAAAGCTTATACATTTGCATTAGCTTAGATATTTGAGTTGTAGCTGAAAAAAATACTTCAGAATTCAATGAAAAGACATTATCTTTGAGAGATTTAAAAATGTGTGAAGACTTTATACACTTCTTTGTAGTATCATGTCAACCATATCTTACTCAAAGGAACAAACATCATTTTCTGACAGCATTTCCTGCAACACAAATGATGAAAATGTTCAGTGCTGGCAACATTTGACCAACACAGCAGCAATAAATCTACCATAACATGCACATGCTTATTCAATCTATCCTTTGAATTTTGTTTTCATCCGAGGATATCATCGAAAGTTTCAGTGATTAAACTATGTCTGGTGTTGCCATCCGAAAAATTTTCAAAACTCGGAAAATTTAAAAATCGGTTGCTTATTTTATTGTAAAAGCTTTGCTTATGAATACACAATGGAAGTATCTGTTGGTGCAATATTTACAAAATTGTCTGGTGCTGGCAATCATGTGCTAGCACCATAGCTGCTTCACGTTGTGTTCAACCCACCCTATGAATTTCGTTTCGATTGAATGGCTGCCCTGTAAGTTATAAGAGTGAATATAATTTTAGGGCTACCACCGTCCAAACTTTTCAAATTTTTGAAACGTAAATATTTGTTGTTAATTGTCATCGCAGGATCATTCCCATTCGGAAATTTTATGACAACATCGCTCGATAATGAAATGTCAATAAATTACGAAATTCATCATAACTGGCAACCCTTTCACAATTTTTCAACGAAATTTCTACAGAATTAGAAATGCAACAAGATCCACTTATCACGCGAATGCGGAATCGGAAGTTATAGGGAAAAAACCTTTATTTTCCTGAGCAAATTTACAATATTTAGGAGACAAAAAATTGCCATAGCTGGCGACTCTATACTAATTTTTCTATCAAATTTCTATGGAATTTATCTTAGAGTAAGGTCAAACTGGTGGCTAAAGCGGAAGCTATAGGCCAAAAACCAGTTTTTTTTCTCAGTGATTTTTCCAAATGGTACCACTACCTCAGTGTTGCCCGTATTTCAAAATCATTTCTATCAGACCTGGTCCTAGTTAATACCAACATGCCCATTAAATTATATATTGATCGCATTATCCGATCGTTAGTTCTCGTGAACAGAAGTGTTGAGTGCTGAAAATAGAGGTAATTTGATCACGGGTTGTCGTTCTTGTTGACCGCGGAATTTTTGAAATTTTTATTTCAATTGGTGGACAAAAGTCAAAATTTATCAAATATTTGAATTTATATTCAAAAATCAAAATTTTTTTAGGAGACTCGATAATTTGAAAGATTTTTTTCAGGAGCCTGCTGTAGCTACAGAATTGCCCGCACAGTCTTGAAAATCCATGTGTGTTAGATTTTAGTTTACATCAATACGCTCTGCAAATTTCACGATGATCCATTGTTTTTCTTAGAAGGTATGAGAAATCGAAATTTGAAAAAAAATCCTTGCCTACTTTTAGGCATTCAACGCCTACACAAGGCTCAAAATTTCCAATTATTTATCGGTTACAAACTAAAAACATTATAAGTTTTCATTCCTAATACTTTTTTCTTACAAAAATGTACACTGCTTGGAAATATAGGAGTACCTGAAGATCCACTAAAATGCCCACCGCCGCCAAAAGGTTTAAGATATCTGAGTTCTAGCAAGTCATGGACTTACCTGTAATATACAGCTATGTTCTCCGAAAATTTCAGCTCAATCGGATTTGCCAATCCAGAGATTATCTCCCTTAATCATTTTGCTGATATATATATATATATATATATATATATATATATATATATATATATATATATATATATATATTATATATATATATATATATATATATATATATATATATATATATATATATATATATATATATATATATATATATATTTATATATATACATATATGACGAATATTCGCGAAGCGAGTTTAATACTAATTTTCTTCGAAAATTAGTAAAAAGTAATTAAAGATCACACCTTTTGAAAAACAAAAAGTTGAAGTAGGTCAATCAAGAAGCTTAATTAACAGCAATTGACGAAGACAGAGACAAAGAAAAGTGTCGCAATTCAAATAATTTATCAGTCATTTAAAAGGGACATGTTGGACTTGAAATGTGAAAGTGTGTACCTTTATCAACCTTTTGCTCTAACAAACCTCGATAATATATGTTAAGCACCATAATTACTCAATTTCGCTTTTCGTCATGGAAACACATTCATTTCGTTCTATATTGCTGTAATCTCAAGTGCCTCAGAATACCTTCGAAGACAGTTTATCTGCTTGAATACAAGCTTCTTTCTTTTACTTTATATTATCGTCACTCTTAACGTCAGACCTTTTTGTCATGTTCATTGCCATTCATATTCTTTCAAGGATATCAAGCATCTCGGTAAACAAGACTTGGGTACATACAGTCCAAACAGTTGCTTGTAGCAGCTTAGTATTGAAATATGCGTAGGTGTTTCGATAAAGTAGAACTTATTTCTTACATACATCATATACTTGCATGTCAGCATGGTGTTGCTTAAGTAAAATCGACCTTCAATTTACATACACAAAATAAAGAACAAAATCATTTGTTAAACGCACATGTATGAACATATTTCTCCATTGTTCAAAATATGTATATAAAGCAATAATTTTCCTAGATATAACAAAATTTGTCAAGGCGATTGAGAAAAGTCAAACGATTTGTTCACGATTCACGTACACTTGTGTTCTGAGGTAGGATGTTGGGAATAGGTTTGTGCAATATACATTTGAAACTGAATCCTTGGAAAGAAAATTAATTCACAATGTGGAGCCTTCTGTGGAATCGACAAGTGGCACTGACTTTTATTTGCATTTAAATCAGTTTTCATTTTAGTAATTCCGACAGACCTAAGTAAATAAAGCAAGTGTTCTGCTTGCTACTGATGTAAATAATGCAAGTGCTCTGCTTACTACTGATGCCCTCGTAGCGTCCAGGGCTCGACCCATCTTCACTAGTTCTGCGATCGTGGCCACCGGTGTTAAACCCAAATGCTACTGGTAAAAGAGCGCTATATTCCTCCACAGAGTGCGCAGTTTCTCCTCCTCTGAACAGTCCGTCTTCAAGCGACTGAACAGGCGCTCCATTATTGCGACATATACCCCAATCGATTCATTCTCTCCTTGCGTGCGTTTGCGAATCTCCTCCCACAGCCGGTTTTCGTAGACGGATGGTAGGAATTCTGCCTTGAGTTCGACCACAAGTTCATCCCAGGATGCCACTAAGTTTCGGTTAGCACGAAACCATATTAAGGCACGAGAGTCAAACAGGTCAACAGCTGCTCTGAACAGTTGGGGTCTTGTGAGTCCGCTCGCTAGCCGTAATTCTTTGACTCGTTCCAGGAAAGCGTTCACGGACCCTGACGCATCCCCACTGAACTTCAGACCCCACTTCGCAACTTCTGCTAGACTCGGTACTCTTGTTTCCAGCCGCGTCATCTCGATTGGACTGTCCTCAGCAGGATCCTGTTCGACCTCGCTTCCTCCTTCCGACTTTGGTCACCGTCGCCATAATGAACAGATTCCTAAGTTTTTTGGTTTCCTCTATCTGTTCGGGCGTAGCTGGCCGCACATGTCCCAAACGGCGAAAAGCAAACTCAACCTTGACTCGAATCTTCAGGTACTCAGACGCGTTTCTGTCTCCCGATATCTTGGCGACCAAATCTTCAACCTCCGCCGCTTTCGCTGATAGTTCTGTGTGATCTGTCTCATACTCGAACGGGTACGCTGCCTCCACGTTTGAGGTATCCAGCACTGACTCCGCCTTCAGGGTCACCCTCAGCGTCTTCCTCATGTTTTCAACATTATCCGCTTGAAACCCTCAAATGGCGAGCTCATATATGAGCTCATCCATGCTCAGCCGATCTATTAGTATTTTCATCGCGGTTTACTTCAATACTAATCTTCAGCACATAAAATAATGCTAAAATTTCTATTCTATTCCCTAAGATAGACCAACGGCTGTAAGCGAAGAAAATCTCATCCACGAAGGGCTTTTGCTCCGCGATACCATCCACTTATCAATCTTCTACTATATGGCCCCTACCGCTAAACCTGTAAATTTTCACACACACACACACACACACCTAAATTCAACTTTACCGAAACTTCACACCCTTCACACACTTCACTCACTTTACACTCTCAATCTGTTGCAGTATTCAAACCTGTGAAACAATAGATATCTTGATATCTTCAAAACCCCAAAAATGTATTCAATTCAATATTAAAATCTTTTAAATAGAAATAAAATTTGCCATTCGGCTTTCAAAATATATTCAATTAAATTCCACCTTGTTAATAATATTTCGAATCATTCATTGTACCGCATGCATCAAAACGTTTTTCGGATTCTTAGGATCTTCCCACAATTTGAGACTGTAAAATTAAAATTTTCCTAAGTACCGTTAATTCCCGTTATACCGTTATAATACCCCACGTTCGGCGACAATTTGTTACCGTAATAACCTGAACAACGTATCTAACAATCCCTTATCCCCTAATGGGAGCAGGGGTGGTCATTCCGGATGGCTATCGCTCACGAAGAACGGGGTGAGTAGGCGCCACTTGCTTCGTTGCCGGAATAGATCGTGCGCCCGTTGCCCTGAAGCGAGAAATTGACGATGGTTCCACCGGTTTCTAGGACCTGCAAAACAAAAGCTAATTGCCCCACGTTTTGTTTTTGTATTCACGTTTATCACAGTTGTTACCGCTCACGCGGAAGATTATGTTCACCCGTATTAAGTATAATCACAACTACTAATTTATTGAACTCTAGTTTTCCACAATCACTTCGAATTTGTTCTACCTGTTCGGGTAGGATGAACTTAGTCTACACGCTTTTCTATGCTTCAAACAAATGCTTCAAACTTATATCTAACTAACCTGACCAATTTTTCCTACTGGCGAAGATGATCTACTCCCTCGTTGGAGCCCGTTTGAACTGGGTTGAGACAATGGTCCATGTAATTTTCCAACGCCGCTTTACGATCGCTCAGCAGTTCTGATCTTGTATTCACGCAACTTTGATACTGTCCGCTAAATCGAATTCTTCCTAAACCTCCAGCTCCTGGTCTATGCAGCTGTGCCTGCGTTTCACAATCAATGATGATTTCACAATCTCCTTCTGTCGTATTTTCTCGACATGAAAAGTATAATAATCTCAGTTATCACTTCACTTTGCTAAATAAGTCCGTCTTCCTACCCGATCAGAATTCAAGAGACCGATTTTAAAAATTTTTCCTGCATGAATTTTATTCCCGCTAAAGCGGCTTTTCCCCAGACTTTTGCGGGTATTTGAACTCAAATCCCATTGATTTTACATTATTCCTTCCCAACGGGAAAAATAATGCTTACGGATAAATTCGGTAAGCATTTCGCGTAATGCGTGGAAGCATTACCGTATTACATGTTGTTTCTTTTTTGGACTATTACATGTTGTTTCTTTTTAACATAACATGTCCAAGGCTGGGAACGTTTATGTAAGGGAAAACTTATGATTTTAGCCTTATAGCTTTATGTATAAGAGCTTTTTGGAAAGTACGACATCGTATTCTCGCATTTCCGTCATCTACGGTGGATACGAAATAAAGTTTTGGCCGGCGGTATCTCAGTATGTTTGGTTTTTGCATGCTGAGTGATTTTGACGCTCATTGGAAATTCTAATAGCGCATGCTTTTTGCTACTAGGAGGAATTGGTACTCTTGTTTTTCATGCATTTTACTTACCTGTGATGATTTGAAATCCTCCGAAATTTTCATCTTTCCGCTTTATATAGCAGACTACCCATAACCGATGTATGCTCGCAAGTTCTTTTACCCTTGTTTCTGCGAATGATGTTCATTGGCCAGTCTTGGACTTATAACATATGAGCTTTCTCCCATGCAGCATTCCCCATGCTCCAAGTCATGTATACGAGTATATCTTATAATTGCTGGAAAATAGCTTTGGAAATAGGAAATTTGCACTATCAGCATTGTTTGATTGAGCGTTTTTACAGCAGTTCCCAATTCGGGATTGTGAATATACCGTAATTCGTGAGCTTTAGCCCGATTTCCATGCATGTGTGCGCAGACTGTGTACGTGCACGGAAGCTCTTCATGAGCTTGATTTGCGAATACCGGTTTTGTACGAAGCGTTTATATGTGTGTGTGCCGGATCAAATTGTATGGCCACACGAAGATCGGATTAAAACCGGTTTAAAATCCCGATTTCGTGTAACCATACAAATTTGAGCGGCGATCTGGTTTACAAACACATAGATTGTGACTTGTTTTCAATAGGGCGTGTCCAAAAGGGAAATTTCTAATATCGTGGCTTCTAGCGGCCGCTGTTCACTTCGTTGAACAGTTTGGTGGCCATCCACCAAACAACATGCATCGGAATGCAATATCATTCCGAAAATGCCTCTGAGCGGAAAGCACGTGCGTTGTATCTGAGCGTTGAATAGTTATCTTTATCGTGGTCGTTTAATAAAGCATTCTTTTTTTCTTAATCACTTTAACATATGTTATTTCTTTATCAGAACTAATTCTTTACTTATAACGTTGAATATATATATTAGTGTACTTTCTTTTATTAAATTTGATTAACTTGTTTTAACTGATCTTGATTGATTGAAACACACTCTTGATCGATTGAACCCACTCTAATCTACTTTCTTCTTGATTGGATATTCTTATATAGTGTTACAACTGCTGTGGTCGCAGAAATTGCTAAATGCAATTTCTGTAACCTGATCTGTGCGAATTTCGCTTTGATCTTAGAAATAAACATTTTTGTTTTGAGCAGATATGTTTAAATGAAGATTGATTTGTTTATATGAGTATTGAAATGATATGATAGTTGCAGATGAAAAGTATTGAATTTGTTTAGGAAAGTATTGAATTTGTTTATTCGACTATTGGATAGAGATTAAGACCGGATGTCGGTACTTGAGGGTTAGGTGCTGACGGTGCCATAACTAGAATGCTCTTAAGGATTTATTTTAAGTGTAGGGTGAAGAAATTCTGCTGTTGATAGCATACAAGCAAATGGCATACCATATTGCCTACCATATATGGCATGCCTTCAAATATTGCATACCATAGACCGCCTCCATTAGCAATTTGAAATGCTATACCATGGGAAATTGCTAATGGAGGCGGCCTGTAACAATTAATTAATGGGCTAGAAAACATGCAGTTTTAGCGAGTATATATCACCTATACACTTTTATGAATTATTAGCGATAGTTTTAACGATTTCAAATATATACTGGAAGAATGAAGCAATATACCTGTAGGCTGCTAAAGTTGAACATAAAACATCGTAACATTAGAACATTTTTCAGCACAGACAAATTTTTCGGCATACCGCGACCAGCAAAGTAGGGAAAAATCTTGGTAATGTTGCCTGTTAATGAGTTGCATGGGCCATAGGGTACATACACATGGCATGCATTATTATTATATGTCGCTAATAGTAAGGAAAATTATTGTTGCTGATATATTTGCGAACAGGCTCGATTTCATATAAGGGATATGTCTGTAGATTGTCGAGAAACTATCGTTTTTTGGAAACGCGTTCTAAATTGCTTGCTGGGTACTTTATGCTGCCGCTAGCAGGGCTCGCACTTCGTGGACAAAATTTGAAGTAGAAGTTGAAAATAAATTGAAGGAGATTTGAAGTAGAAATAAATGATTGAATTGGGGTCACTTAATGTAAAGCATTAATTTATTTTTCATATAAACTAGGTAAACATAATTTTGACGGTAACGGAAAAAATATTAAGTAAAACAACGTCAAAAACTCCAATTAAAAGTTATTTAAACAATAAATTAAGGCATAAAATAACTTTTATACACAAAACATAATGATATTTGCAGTCTTGACCATTTCTTTCCCAAACAGTATTATTTTTGAGTTAAGCCTAGCGTTAGTGACTTGCAGTAAGTTGTTCGTTGCATTGAAACACCATTAGACTAGAAAAGTGTTGCTGTCGAAGCTCGGTGCAGGAAAAAAAAATTTGAAAAAGAAAAACAAACTCTCTCTGATTCGATTTGAAGCGAACATGGACTAGAATCCGAAGAAACTGAAGTAGTGAAGTAGCTATTATTTTCAAAATAGAAATGAAGTAAACCTACTTCAAATTTAGTAAAGTGTAAACCCTGGGCGTGAGTACATGAACTTTGCTAGTATGGTTCTGTAAATTTATGAAAATAATTAGACTGTTGTTGTCGTTTGACAATAAAAACCGAAGGATGGCATGGAAACCATAAATGTTTCTATATAGGGTGAATGCACTAGTGCCCGGAAAGTTAGTAAATTTTTCAATTTTAGTTGGTATCAATAATTACGAGCTTAATATTTAGTTAACTAACACGCTTTTTCATACATTAGGATGAGTTCAGTTTTTTTGTATTAATTTTGAATTCAATAAACTATATAAGTACTATGCTGATATTCCAAGTAAATAAACTTGAGCCAAATTGTCCTAGTCTCCGAACACCATTAGTCAGTGCTCAGACAACTTTGAACTAGACTTCGGCCAAAACTTCGACCAAAACAAAAGTTATTAGATCAGATATGGATAACTCGACTGTAAAGGCAGAGTGGTGAAGAGTATTGGAGAAAAGATGCTCTGCGTCAACAGTCGGAGTAGCCACTACATCGTCGTAACTGAATTGCTTCCTAAAATAAATGTTACTCTATTTTACTAGAATTTACAGATAATATCTCCTGTAAGGCTGTTTAGTTGCGCCTGGATAGGACTGAACGTATATTTCGCAATATACATGTAGACTTCAAAAATAGTGAGCTCGGAGCAGACTGGCTCTTATTGTTTGGTGCCACAACATGCTGGCAATTTGAAATCAATCTGTTAGATGCTATACATTCTAAAATTAAAATAAGTAGTAGGCGTTTTAGGCGTGTTATTGCGAAGGATTAAGACCTTGACTCCTACAAGAGTTAATCCTGGGAAGTGGTGCATTGCCTTCTAAACAGGCTGATCGTAATAAAGGTTGCGTTTGCTGCAATATGCGTTCTAAATCTACTTATTTTCTCTATTTTCCTTTGAATATCAGTCTTTATAGTAGTTCATATGCACTGTAGTTTTTAATTGGTCAACCTTCTGCCTAACAGAAGAGAAAAAAGAAGCAACCAGCAAACCAACACTACTATAAGATGTTTATTATTGACAATTATGTATATCCAGGATTAAGTAATTGCGCACTAAAGACGATTATAATACTTAAAAAGAAAGGTTCAAACATGTCCCTATTTTTAATCTGGTTTCTTTTTATTACAACTACCGCGAACGAGAGTAACATCGCCAGTCTGGCTGGCGTTTTACAACTCAGCCATTTATGTTTATGGTTAAGTGAATTTACGCAGACGATTAGGTAACCGAACAAGATACAATTTCACTTTTTCGGGAAATATCATATTTTGCGTTGTTCAGGAGGCTGTAAAAACTGAAGAATAGAATATTAACCCAAGGCCCATTCCGAAATGTACTGAATAAATCGTCTACTAAATTTTTAGTTCACATTTTAAATTAACCTAGTAAATTATTAAAAATGTCAGTGATCGACTGTCGAACTGTTTGCGATCGACCGGTCGATCATGATCGACCGTTTTCTTACCCCTGCTCTACTGCATCATTCTGCTAAATTTCAAATACTTATCTTTTGTGGAAGTATGCTAAAATCAATATTCAAAAATGACCTCTGTTCTTGATCTCCTGCTAAAATTGTGTGCTGTATGGTTATACAGCTAACTTAAAAAAAACGAAAATATTTATTTATTTGCAGTACAAATCAAAACACAAATCATCGAATATCTCGAAAGCGCTAAAATGTGCACAGAACATGCGATTCACGGCCGCGGTGCCGCCAAATGCCTATACCACATAACCATCATCGCAAATGGTTCATGTAACGTTGATGCATAAAGTGGCGACATCGCTGTTCACCAGACACGCACCAACTAAGTGAACAGCACTCGCCAGAAGCCTCAATAAAACAAATAACCCTGTTTCCACACGCTTCAACGAAGTAAACGGTGAATTTCAGAAGCCGCCACATTGAAATTCCCTTACATGAATACGCTTCTACGAAGTGAACTGCACTCGCCAGAAGCCGACATATTAGAAGTGTGCCCGTTTGTACACGCTCCTGCGAAATGAACAGCGTTTTTCAGAAGTCGCCATGCAAAGAATTTCCCTGTATGGAAACGCCCTTACGAAATCAGCACCAATTAGCAGAAGTCGCTAGGGGAAATCTTCTTCACGAACATGTTCGCACGGTATGAACAGGATAAGTCAGAATCTGCCATATTGGAAATCTGACTACACGGGCGTGCTGACACGAAGCAAGCAGCGTTGGTCAGAAGCCGCCATATCGGAAAGCTGCGTGCATGCACATGCTCGTACGAAGAGAACAGCAGTAGTCAGATGGCGCCATGATGAAAACCGACGTGTACGTACACAGAACTATCGTGTACACACAAATATAATAACACGCAGAGAATGCTCACGAATTTCGGTATATTCCCAATCCCGAATTGGGAACAGCTGTAAAATCGCTCATTGATGCATTACGCCAGAATACATTACATCGATTCATTTCGCAATGCAATTCGCTTTCCAGCCAATAATATTATTTGAGTGACCACTGAAAGACGCACTCCCACAACAGAATAACTAACATTATTTCCTACTTATCGCACACAACAAGCAAAAAACACCATGAAACAAGATCTAATATGAAATATATGACCGTATTTGTCTGAAATCATTGTGACAACTACAACCAAAAGCGATTGCATGATATTTGCATTCAATCCCAGTGTTCTTTTGTACTCTATTTAACAACACAAATCCAATTCCATGCGGTCAATTTGATTAAATTTCCTGATTTCTCTCGAGAAATTGATGCGTCAACATTGATGTGAAACCCGCAGAATATATGTGGACGTATTCAGTAAAAGTTTCAAGGTTAGCCATGAATCCTTTCCGGCTGATAAAAATATGAGAAAAGAAAAACATCATTCGAATATGTTTTTTTGTTTGCGATGGTTTCAGTAAACAACAGACCCTCACAGATTGCGGCTTTTGGGGATAATATTTTCAAGTAGAATGATATGCTTCTGGGTATAAAAGAATGCCATTTCAAGTCTGGAAACTAAATCGATATGCGACGGTCTTTGTTATCGACGAGAACTCAGACAGGAAATGAAATTTAGTAAGAAAGCAGAAGTTAGTGTCCTTGTTTTGTAGATCCTTCCTCAGGCTAGATAAAAAATTGTGCGCTGGTCGATTTCATCTGTCACGTATAAGTGAATTAGTTTATTTTCTTTATAAAATAATATTGTGGGGAAAAGATTAAACGATCGACATATGAAGGGATATAAATTTATTTTAAAATAGTTCCGGTTTCCTTCTGAAACGTATGAAAGTTATTTTATGTTGATGTGGCTTAACACAATATGCATATTTGCATACTAAAAACAGTACTTCTTATTTAGGATTTTTTTACAGACACAGGAAAATACTGGCTTTCTTTAGTTTTTGTCATAAGCGCGACTTTATTTTGTTGCATGACGGCCTTTTATGCTTCCGTAGCCCAATTTTAAATTTAATACTTTTATTTATTCAGACTTTAAACATTTTATATAATTGGTTTATTGGTTTTTTAGTTGGCTTATATTATCTGATAATTTAATCTTGTTAGAACAGAAAGTTTTTAGGCGATGCCTGGCTGGAGAAAAATAAGAAAACCGTAGCTCTTGTGGCATAACCGGAAAACGCTTTATTTTATTGGCACTGAGCTGAATCCACAATTGGTATTATGGACTGTATAACATGAAGTTGTTTGAAATCTATTGATATAATTTGATACATTTCCAACAATTCTCAGAAGTTTAAAAAGTTTTTGATATTTCAAAATAATACATTATATTTACCTCCGCCTTGTTTGCAGTCATTCAGTTTATCAGACATTCAGTTTATCAAACATTCAGTTTATGAAAAACATTCATTTTTGTAGTGTTTAGAAAATATTTAAAATCCAAAAATTAGTAAAGCTCATACTGTAGAAATGAATGGTGTAAATGTCAAGATTTCAAGGTTTTTAGTTCATATCCTCCTGTCGCGGAGACACTAACGACTTTTAAAAACAATTTAGACATGTTTCGGTAGCTTTAGTTTTTCTCTTTTTACTAATTTTCGAAGAAAATTAGTATTAAACTCGTTTCGGCGAAAATTCATATTTCTTTATATATATATATTTATATATATATATATATATATATATATATATATATATATATATATATATATATATATATATATATATATATATACATACATAATTATGTATTTATATATATATATATATATATATATATATATATATATATATATATATATATATATATATATATATATATATATATATATATATATATATTTATATATATATATATATATATATATATATATCAGCAAAATGGTTAATAGAGATAATCTCTGGAGTGGCCAATTCGATTGAAGTGAAATTTTCGGAGGACGTAGATGTATATACTTAATAGGTCCATGACTTGCTAGAATTCAGATATCCTAAACCTTTTGGCGGCGGCGAGCGTTTTAGTGAATTTGCAGGCACTCCTATATTTCCAAGCAGTGTAAATTTTTGTTAAAATAAATGTTCGGGAATGAAAACTTATTGTGTTCTAATGATAAAGAATTGGAAATTTTGAGCCGTGTGTGGGTGCAGAGTGCCTAAAAGTAAGCAAGGAATTTTTTTGAAATTTTGATTTGTCATTACTTATAAGAAAAACAATGGATCATCGTGAAAATTACAGAGCGTATTGATGTTGACTAATATAGAACACATATGGATTTTCAAGATAAAGCGGATAATGCTGTAGCTGCGGCAGTCTGCTGAAAAAAATCCTTCAAATCATTGACCCTCCTGAAAAATTTTTGATTTTTGACAAAAATTTCAAATCTTTGATAAATTTTATCGTTTTTCCTTCATGCCAAGTTGAAATTTTTAAAATTTCGATTTGCATAAGAACGGCAACCCATCACCAAATTACCTCTATTTTCAGCACTCGAAACTTCTGTTCACGAAAACTGACGGCCGGATAATCCGAGCATAATGAAATTTATAGGACATATTGGCAGGTCTGATAGAAGTGATTTTGAAATGTGGGCAACCCTGTGGCAGTGGTTCCATCTTGAAAAATCATTGGAAAAAATCATTGGCGTATAACTTCCGATTCAGCCATCACATTTAAACAAAATTCACACAGTATTTGTATCTTACTTCATACAACATTTGGTGAAAATTTGGCTGAAAGATTAGAATAGAGTTGCCAGCTATGGTGATTTAAGTCTCTTAAATCTTGCAAACTTGCTCAGCAAAATAAAGCTTTTTCCCCTATAACTTCTGTTCCAGTCATAAAATCAAAACGAAGTTCATGAATTAAATGAACCTTTATGTGAACCAAATGTCGTAGGAACTTCGTGCAAAAATCATGAAAGGGCTGCCAGCTATGACTATTTTTATAATTTTTTGGAATTTCTTTACTGAGCGAATATATCATTAGATTTGCAAATGGGAATCATCGTGCAATGAAAATTAACAACAAATATAAAGGCTTTAAAAATTTGAAAAGTTTTTAGGGTGGTTACCCTAAAATTCTTTTCACCCGTATAACTTCCAGCGCAGTGATTCAATCGAAACGAAATTTACTGGTTGGGTTTAACTTAACGTGAAGCAGATTTGGTATATATTTTGCTTTGCTGCTAACACAGGGTAACCAGCATTAGCCATTTTCGTAAATATTGCACCAACAGATGCTTGAAATTACATACTCATATGCAAAGCATTTGCAATAAAAATAAGAAAACAATTTTTAAATTTTCCGAGTTTTGAAAATTTTTCGGATGGAGGCCTCAAACAACGTTAAGTCGTTGGAACATTCCATGAAATCCTGCGATGAGAACAAAATTCAAAGGATACGTTGATTTAAGTATGAGCTTGTAATGGTAAACTTATTGCTGCTGCGTTGGGAAGGTGCTGCCAGCACAGCACAGTTTTGAATTTTGAGTTTTGTTGCTTTGGATAAGGAATGGTTGATATGATTCTACAAAAAAGTGTATAATGTCTTTCCACATTTTTTTGTCACTCAAAGACAATTTCTTCGAAAATTAGTTTTCTAGCGGTTCCGATGCGCTAGAATTTTTACAAATGTTCGAAAAAATCGATTCGGCCAAAAATTCATATTTCCATATCTATATAAATATATATATATATATATATATATATATATATATATATATATATATATATATATATATATATATATATATATATATATATATATATATATATATATATATATATATATATCATCCAAAAATTTCAGTGAGATAATCTTGGGAACGCGCCATCCGATTGAGCTGAAACTTTCAGGATACATTGGTGTATATACAGAATAGGTCCAGGTCTTACTAAATTTCAATCATCTTTAACCCTTTGGCGCCGGCGGCCGTTTTAGTGATATATTTAATGTACATATTATTCCGTACACAAATAACTTTTGCAAAAATAAAGTCGATTAAATAAATTTCGAACGTGTTTTACATGTGAATCAGATAATGTTATGGATTTTTTTATCCCCATATGTGCGCTGGGTGCCTAGAAAAAGAACGGCAAAATTTGAACATTACGAAGTTTTCAGAACATATTTGTATTATTTAGTTGAAGATTTGTGTAGCTTTTAATGAGCGGGCTGGCAACCCTGTAGCTAGGGCAGTCAGAAAGTGAAAACCTCCAAATCATCGTCTCACTTGAAAAAATGACGCTTCTTCAAATAACAGCCACTCATATGTAAATTTTGTGCTTTGTTTACATAGACAAAAAAAAACTTTTGACATGGTATAACGGGCCTGCCTGGTAACCCTTGCCCAATTTACCTATATTTTAAGCATCAAAAACTTCTGTTCACGGAAACTCACGATCCAATGAGCAGAATTAATTGAAATTTACAGCATCTATTGGTATTAAATAAGACCAGGTCTGATAGAAGTGATTTTGAAATTCGGGCGATTCTGTGCCAGTGGTGCCATCTTGAAAAATCACTAAATAAGATAACTGCTTTTAGCCCTATAAATTCTGATTGAATAATTCCATTTTAACGAAATTCACACAATAGCTGGACCTTACTTCAAACCACGTTTGGTAGAAATTTGGTTGAAAATTCGGTCGGAGCTGCCAGCTATGATAATTTTGGTGTCTTAAATTTGAAAAAATAAAAATTTGGAAGTGAAAACATTCAACCATCGAATATCCTAAAAAATGTCCGTTTGTTACAATAAAACCAATCTGTATACAAATCTAATGCTTTATCTACACGTTCAATTGAAAACTTTGGAAATTTCATGTCGGACAAGAACGGTAACCCTCTCCCAGTTAACCTATATTTTTAGCATCAAAAACTTCTGTTCACGGGAACTCACGAACCAATAATCAGATGCAACTGAAATTTACAGAATGCATTGGAATTAAGAACGACCAGATCAGATAGAAGTGATTTTGAATTGTGGGCAACTCTGTGCCAGTGGTGCCATCTTGAAAAATTGCAAAGAAAAAACTGCTGTTTGCCCTATGAAATATGAATACGTTAACAGATTTTCATGAAATTGACTCAGTAGCTGAACCTTATTTAATCTCTGTTTGGTGGAAATTTGGTTGAAAAATTCGATAGGTGCTGCCAGCTATGGTAATTTTTGTGTCTTTGGTTTTGAAAATTCGCTCAGGAAAATAAAACTGTTTGCCCTATAACTTCCCGTGCAGTCCTGAAATCAATACTAATTTCATACAATTAATGGAACCTATTATACACATTATTCAGGCCGAATTTGGTTGAAAAGCCACGACGGGGTTGCCAGCTATTGTTAGTTTTGTGTTTAATTGCAATATCTTTACTAAGCGGTTTTATCGTAGAATTTTCAAATGGTAATGATATTGTAGTGACAATAAACAGCAAATATTAAGTTTTCGATTATTTGAAAAAACTCGCTGCAGGTAACCCTAAATTTCTTCATACTCCTATAACTTCGAATGCAATATAATAACGTGAAGCAGATGTTATATATTCTTGGCTTTGATACTGGCAAAAGGTTACCAGCACGAGTCGGTTATGCTACTTTTGTATCAAAAAATGCTTACAGTTACAGTTCATACTTACAGTTCATAAAGGAAACATTTATAATGAAAATAAATAACCAATGTTTCAATTCCCAAAGTTCAACAAATTTTTCGGATCGCAGCCCCAAACACCAACTTCAGTTACAATGCTGCAGGCACTGAGCATTTTTTTCATTTATGTTTTATGAGATGCTGCTTTGAAAATTTTTGTGAAATAAGTAACTGAAAGCGAATATAATTAACAAGTGTTGCTCTCATAAACTTTGAAATTCATGCCACTGGTAATGTCTGAAACATTTCCACCATATGAGTTATAAGACCAAAGTAAAACGTGGCGTTTGAAACAGTTTAGCTGTAATAAGCAGCTCGTGTGGTAGAATATGCACTCAAAATCTGCACGATTCTGCTACTGTTCTTCGAACATTAGTGCTTCTAGCGGTTTAGGTGCGCTAGACTTTTTAATTTTCTCTTTATTTTAAAAAATAATCACAATACATATTTTTCTGACAGTCAGATTACCTATGTCTTCAGTTAGAGTTCTATTATTATAGAGTTCTATTATTATTATCTTCATTTTTTCCTTAACATGTTAAGCACGTAGCTCTGTACAATTTCTTTGTAGCCAATTATTAATTTTTTTGGTTGCGTTTTCTAAGTTTCAAACATCTGGTTTTGACATTACACCGTAGACCATATTCCATTATTATTGTACAAACAATCGTACAAGATTAGTTAGTGCCGCTTTGACCTTACTTTCTTCTCAGTTAATATGTGTAGGTTAATCCATGGGTCATAAGGTGTTGTGCACGATTGTTGACATGTCAAACTGACAAATATCAACCATCTTTTCCGCTCGACGACAACAGCGACAGCCCCCTCTAAGCGAGCAAAAAAAAGCAAAACATTGTAAAGTAATTTTAATTTTTGAAAGACCGATCACACACTGACTAATTCAAATGTACACTATATGATATATAGGATATGACATATAGGAGAAAATTGATTGAATAAAACAGTCTTTTTCGGTAAGCCAAACTGGTCGGTGACCAAAAAGACAATTCAAACAGACATTGTCGTTTATTTTAATTTATTGAGCATATCTCAGCTGGCGCTAGTAAGGGCGGTTGAATTCGCTACGCTGAAGCTGAGATTGTTCTAAAAGGACAACTTCTACATCTTATTTCGTTCAAGGAATTTTTTCACAACGTATCCAGATTTCTTTTCTGAATATTGCCAGGCATTGTAGCAGATACTATTGGGCAGTTGTTACATTTCAAGTAAATAAACTCAAACTGCCCATGGCATACCATTTCAAAGGATTTCCAACTTTCAATGGGAAAGCAAATACCTTTCTTGAAAAGAAGATGTGCATGGGTTTAATAAGTACCAAAAACGCATACGCACTCAGAGAACAACACCATTCACGTAAGATGAATGGTATTATCACAAAATGACACCCTTTAACTAAAAGATTAACCAACTATTGGTAGTGCCCATGAATCAGGAAAGTTTTAGCTCAGAAGTTAAATATATTTAAGATACTTGAAGAAGAATTGGATTCATTGGAATTGGAATTGGATTGGGAATTGGAGCAGGATCAGATACAGCGTGATCTGCTAAAGACGCTCTTTACACATGAAAATAAAAAAACTGCCATAAGAGTTCCAATAATTTGGTCGTCAATTTTTATAGTATAATAGTTCGGAAAGTTCTTGAACACTTTGGTATACAAACAGTTCCCACCAGTAGGACAAAAAAAATCAGGAGCGTAATTATGTCGCGTAAAGGACAAGAAAGATAAACAAATGTGAAATATGCATAGTTACTTGCCCAGAATGCAACAAACTATACATTGATCAAACAAAACGGTTAAATGGTGTTAGAATTTCGGAGCATAAGTAGCATACAAATACCATCATATAAACATTGCATCTCACATTTCAAGTCGCTCTCGTTGCCTATACCGGAAAGTTTAAACATGCGGAAACTTTCTATTCGGAATTCCTACGGCAATTATTATTCCGTAGAAGCCTATGAATATTTCCAAAGTCATACCTGGACCAAGTTTGGTTTGAAACGAGTCATTAGCTTTGGTAGTTACATAATAGATGGGGTTTGTATGCCGCCGGCCTGTTTAATTTGGATTACTCACGTTTCATTTGAGCTAAACTTCTAATTAAGTCTAGCAAGTTAACGTTGAAATCTATATCAACATTATTGCAATTCTGTGGATATTGTATTCAATGGTATCATGGTAGGGTGTTGTTCTGTGCTATCAGATTAAAATAAAATAATGTTTCACAGAGTTTGTAGCAATAAAGAGATGGCATGGCTCAATACATGGAATTGCAGAAATACTTTTCAGTTCAGGACATTATTGTCCTATAATCGAATTTTCACTCAAATAAATAGTGTGCGTTTTAATTATTGATAAATAATCAAAGTGAAAATTTAGATCCATCGTGCCCATCTTAAGTTCATTTCAAGTTTATTTTCTTCAAACAAACTTCAAACTTTTAGCTCACAGCCATATTAACAAACAGTACAAAATTTTATTTCGTCCTAGATTTTCTTCCGCAAAAGTTATTGAATACATACATCTTCTTGGAACAAATTGATAAAATGAGAATAGTTATTTTCAAACGTGCATTAGTTCCAGTAATAACGACTGTGTTTGCTCAAGTGCCTTCAAAATTCAAATTGAAGAATGCGAACTTATAATAAGGTCACTTGAACGTCGAAGACGTAATCTTGGCGCGACAATCTCAACTCATGAACTAAAGAGTTTCTATACGAGTAGTAGAAAAACAGGTCGTGAATTAAGTATTCCTGGAGGCAAATAACCATGTTCGACACTGTCTATTATATTATATTCTCAGCGGAAAATTAAGGCTATAAAATGGAAATGACTTGAGGGATAGATGGTTTGGCTACAAAATGATCGTAACGAATGTTGCTGAAAAAATAATTGAAAGAGCGTCAGTGTTCGGAAGGATGACAAGAGCAATTCAAATTGGTTGTGTAAGGTGCGATGAGAGGAATGAAAAAAGTATTTGAAAAATGTGTACCATGCAACGATATTTTGTTGATTTCAATAAATTTTTGCTGGTGCGAGCAAAAATGTTATATTTTCAAGAACCCTAGCGCATCAGAACCGCTAGAAATACTAATGTTCGAAGAACAGTAGAGGATTTGTGCAGATTTTGAGTGTTTTGTTATATATTGTCTTATATATAGTTGTTATATTGTTGTTATTGTCTTATATATTATATATTGTATGTATTGTCATATATATTGTTATATATTGTATATTCGCGATGTGAATACTTAATGCAAGCATTTATTGTTACAAAAATAACAAAAATACCTCGTGCTAGCAATCCTTTGCTGCCTCACGTTGAAGTCAACATGCTCTGCGAATTTCGTATTGATCCGATCACTGCATTGGAAGTTATAGGGATACAAAGAAATTTAGGGTTACTATTCGCAAGAGCTTTCAAACTTTCAAGATCTTAGTATTTGGTGTGTATTTTTACTACAAGACCACTACGATTTGAAAATTTTATGATAAAATCGCTTACTAAAGCTATGTCAAAAAATACAAAAACAAGCATAGCTGGCAACCCAATCATTGTTTTTCAAACTAGATTTCTACTGAATATTGTCTACAATAATTTAAATTTGCCATATGAATTTCGTTATGATACCATGACTGTACTGGAGGCTGTAGGGCAAAGAGCTTTATTCAAATAAAATAACATTATATAAACAGCTTGGTGCAGTTGCACCAATTTCAATTCTAAAAGCATATAGATATATTTTATATAATATTTTAGTGTTTTTATGTAATCGAAATCGTTTGTCATAAATTATGCTTACCATAGAAGGGGGATGATGCAGATGAATAAGCTAATAAACTTGGTTATAGATTCAAGTAACAACCAATAAAATTTCCAAAACTCGGAACATTTAAATATCGGTTGCTTATTTTATTGTAAATGATTTGCTTATGAATAGAAAATGGAAGCATCTGTTGGTGCGATATTTACGAAATTGTCCGGTGCTGGCAATCATGTGCTAGGACCATAGCTGCTTCACGTTGAGTTAAACCCAGCCTATGAATTTCGTTTCGATTGACTGGCTGCGCTGTAAGTTATAGGAGTGAATTAAATTTTAGGGTTACCATCGTACAAACTTTTTAAATTTTTGAAACGTACATATTTGTAGTTTATTGTCATTGCAGGTTCATTCCCATTTGGAAATGTTATGACAACATCGCTCGACAAAGAAATGTCAATAAATTACGAAATTCATGATAGCTGGCAACCTTTTCACGGTTTTTCAACAAAATTTCTACAGAATTAAAAACGCAATAAGATATACTTTTCACATGAATTTCGTTTTGATTTCGTCACTGCATCGGAAGCTATAGGGAAAAAACCTTTATTTTCCTGAGCAAATTTACAATATTTAGGAGACAAAAATTGCCGTAGCTGGCGTCCCTATACTAATTTCTCAACCAAATTTCTGTGAAAATTTCTGTGAGTTCAAATTTATCAATAATTTGAATTTATTTTCAAAAATCAAAAATTTTTCAGGAGACTCGATGATTTGAAGAATTTTTTTTCAGGAGCCTGCTGTAATTACAGTGTTGCCCGCACACTCTTGAAAGTCCATGTGTATTAAATTCTTGTTTACATAAATACGCTCTGAAAATTTAACGATGATCCATTGTTTTTCTTAGAAGCTATGATAAGTCGAAATTTGAAAAAAAATCTTTGCCTACTTGTAGGCACTCTGCGCCTACACTTCTTTATCCTAAACAAACGTAAAACATAATAAGTTTTCATTCCTAGTAATTTTTGTTTTAACAAAAACTTACATTGCTTGGAAATATAGGAGTACCTGAAAATTCACTTAAATGCCCGCCGCCGCCAAAAGGTTTAAGATATCTGAATTCTAACAAATCATGGACCTACTTGTTATATACATCTATGTCCTCCGAAATTTTCAGCTCAATCGGATTGGTCACACAGAGATTATCTCCCTTAACCATTTTGCTGATATATATATATATATATATATATATATATATATATATATATATATATATATGTATATATATATTTATAAATATATATATATATATATATATATATATATATATATTTATATATATATATATATATATATATATATATATATATATATATATATATATATATATATATATATATATATATATATATATATATATATATATATAGTAAAAAGTGCCCAAATCGTTCGAAAGTAGATGTGAAGTAAAGTGATATTTGTATAATATAATATTCAAATACCTTTTTCATTACTTTTAACGGCTGTATTTTAGTCACTGCCTTAAATCTACTGTCATGCAAAGTTGCACTTTCATCTCACTCTTGTTTGAGACAATTTGTTCCGCGTTTACAGTGCATCAAAAATTGCAAAAGTTTTAGGATAAACATTACAAAGTTCTCACCATATAGTATTTAATCTTACGTTCTGCTTGTTTCTTATGAATTATAAACTTGGTCTTATTTTCCCGTTGAGTTGACTTCTAGTGTGTAGTTGACTATGTATTTCAAGTGTGAATTCACTCATTGCTTTATGCATTTGTTTGATTTCAACTACCATCATTATGAGGACCGTTTGCAAATATTAAACCTTTTTCTCTTGTTTATCCGCGGAGTTTACTTAAGGGGTTACATGGGTTTGGAATGATGAAAAAATCGATTTTTTTTTCCTTTGTTTTTTCTTAAAGAACAACTCATCGAAAGTACTCTCTGAAAATTTGAAGTCGATCCAAGCTATATATTAGAAGGGAGAGCGATTTCCCCACTTTGATCTATCCCACCTGTGTAAGTAATATTTCTCATTTCACGCAACTTCTTTCACTTTCTTTTCTATCGAGGAGGGAAAATAATAATGGTAGGGTAATGAAATACTGAGTTTAGATATATTATTCTGTACAGGCTTTGGACATAACCAATGAAGAAGGGCAATTATTGTATGGGCCTGGTATCGATGATTCTATGTAAGTTCAAAAAAAATTTGTTTTATTCTTACTTTAAACTTTAAACTCGTTTTTCTCGAAACGGTATATTTCAAGTCGGTGCCAACGATAACTCAAAAACTAATGCACCAATCTGAACCAAATTTTGCACACTTCTTTTAAATAGTATTTTCTTATACTTGAACGAGGGATATTGTGTTTCGTTTATTGGAATTTAATACACATGGCATTATTTATTGAAATTTTGGGTCAAAAATTAAATTTTTTACTCGCGACGTTGCCAAAAGTTCAGATTTCAATATTTTTACAAATCCTTCGTTCAAGTTCAAGCCAAACTCATACTCTAATAGAAACAATTTGATTTTTTTGTCTCAGATGAATCCAGCTCAAGATATCGTTGGCACCGCATTTTTGGAGCCTTTTCGTAAAATAGCTGCCAGAGGGCGTATTATCAATATTTTTGTCTAAAAATTTTTTTACATATAGTTCAAGAGTTGCTTTAGTTGTTACCAATAATTTATAATAATTTAATACATTATTTTTTATTTTTGAAACATTTAAAAATGGCGTTTTTTTTTATTCTCTGAAACCCATGTAACCCCTTAAATAAGTGTTTCCTTTACGATTCTTTTGGTGTTCATATTCCGACCAACATTCTTATTACACAATTTTTATAAGACTTAAAACATCCTACCAAATTTCATTTTGCAGATGTGCTATGAATACGGAGTCGGTTTAATGAATACCAGTTGCACTTTTTCTAGATCTGCCCACCATCTTGTACGATAGTTGGCTTATTGTTGGCATGTTGACTGGATCCGAGTACATTTAACATTTAAGTGCTGATTTTTACTTATGTATGACATTTTTGTCTTGTAGATAGTTAACATATCATGTTAGTTAGCATATCATGTTTCCATAACTGAAGAGTTCTCCGTTGCGTTTTGTTGTAGCCATGTTATGATTGAAATTCATATCTATCTCATGATTACTTATGTGCAAGTAAATAAATATGAGCTGAAGAGAACTGCTTGAAAAAGCCAAAACTATCTATTGATATCTAAATGAAGTGAAAAACAGCTACGGCAAAATGAAAGGCATGAGAAGTTGAATCTGTTGTTTCTTTGGGGATGCTATGTTTTCCGTTTCTAGTGATATGGTATATTTTTTCAATGTGTTAAAGATTCATAATTTCAAAACTGAGTATCTGGCCCAAGTGGTGAAAAGTTTCGTATACCTAGTTTTATTGGTACACCTCAGCCAGATTAGGAATGTTGGCTTGATCAACACATCTGCTTTGACTAGATAACAGCAGCTATTTTTATCTGTTTCTACTGCCAGTTTGAACAACGACCGACGCCGAATATTGATTTCCCCTAAAAGAGCCTAAATTTAATTAAATTTAATTAATTTCCCCTAAAATTCATACATGTCTTTTTAAATCACATGTCATATTTTTCACAAGTTCTATGTAGTCTTAGGTAATATGACGATGTAACGTTGTTCAAATCGAAGAAAACTTGCATATTACTTATGTTACGGTGTTAAACTTACTCCTAAAATTAGTAACGTTAATTGTGAAGGTTTGCTGAAAATCTCTGAGCTAGTGGCTTTGTAGAACAGCAACGAAAAAAGATAGATGTCCTAAACATTAGTATAAACAGTATAATGTATTAGTAAAAAAGCTTGAAATGCCATTATACCATGGAAAAAAAAATACTACATATGAGCTATTTTTCAGCATAGTCTATTTTTCCTATGAGCTGTCGTATTATTGACTTGTTTAGCTGAGATTGTATTCAACTTGTAAATGTCGACGCATATATTTTATCGAATTCTTCCTAAGTTCACAATTCCCAAATCTGACAATATGCTTGGCACACTCAATAAAAATGGTGCTCTTTTCTTTAATATAGCAAATGTGAAAAATATCATTAAATTGTGCTAGACACTTTAAAAATAACGACACTACACACGGATATCCTTTAAACTTTTGAGCTTATTCGAACCTGTGTTCTGCCATCACG
This sequence comes from Nemotelus pantherinus, assembly GCA_963978885.1. Lineage (NCBI taxonomy): Eukaryota > Metazoa > Arthropoda > Insecta > Diptera > Stratiomyidae > Nemotelus > Nemotelus pantherinus. The sequence continues at coordinate 83,887,772 of OZ022265.1, forward strand.
GACGCTAGGTACATACTTATGTATGGACTTTTTTTGTACGCCATGTATTTGATTGTGTATGGGTAGTGTGCAAATGAGTTTACTCTTCCCAATTTTGTTGATTGCATTTTCACATTAATTCAGTTTTGTGCGCGTTTTTGCATGCATAGTATGAAATTTAAATTCGAAAAATGCTCACTGTTTTCTCCCTGTTCGTCAGGGCAGAGTGAGCATACTTATCGAGACTGACTGTAGAATCAGGCACAAAGAAGGATAGGACGCTTGATGTGCGAAGTCAAATTAAAATGGAGACTACGAATTAACGGTGCACTTGCAAGTGTGTTGAGTTGAAGTGTTTGATGTTGGCTAGTAGTAGCCATTTCAAAGTAGAACACATTAAACTGTTGAAAAATCATTTTATTGTTTTCAGGTACAATCAAGGTCGGTGAAACTTATTTTTATTACGAAAATCTCAGGAACGCGCCATCCGAACAAACTGAAATTTTCAGGATTCATTGGTGTATATGCAAAATAGCTCCAAATCTCACGAAAAATTAATAATCTTTAACGCTTGTGCGCCGGCGGCCATCTTAGTGATATTTTAAATATACCTATTATTCTGCCAACAAATATTTTTTGCAAAAACAAAGTCTATGGAATGAATTTCAAACTTATTTTAAATGTAATGCCCGGTCCAGACGCTACGTTTTGTACAACGTTTTATCTGCACAGTCTTAAACGTTGCAGTCTTAAACGTTGCAGATAAAAGGTTGCGTGTGGATAGGAAAACTGTGCAATTTTGAGAGCTGCACGGAGACGGTACAGTTGCAGCGATAACTGAGGTGGTTAGGCATAGTTACCCGTGAATTGTGCCGACAAATCGTTACGTGTGGACGATTAGCTACGTTTTTTATTCATTTTTAGCAAATGGCAAACCTTCGACAATGTTCACGGGAGTTTCTGACTGAGTTTATTTCCTTGTACGAAAATATTTTACACATACAAGTATTTTCTTTTGTGATATATCCCTGTAGCTTCAGTAAGTCATTCAGCATACGATTCGTAACTACTTCTAGGTAACGGTAACTAATTACCAAGGTAACCACTTCCAATATAATTTCTGCATTACATTTAACTCATTATGTCATAGGAGGTAATGTGTTGTGATTGTATTCTGTACTAGTTACAGAAACAGTTACATTGGAGTGCTTTCAGAAGTGATGATAGAAAATCAGTTCAGTAAGAGATATGCTGTAATACATTACAGAAGTGGTGATATGGTACGTAGATATATGGTGAAAACTACGAAAATAGTAAATAATCATCTCGAAAACGTACGAATATGCGTGATGGAAATCATAAGTCTAATTTGGAGTGTAGCACACCAATGACGCTAATTCGTTTAATTGAAAATTAAATAAGTACAAAGTTTTTACAAAATATATACACAGATTTCATTGATGGAAAAAAGACAAGTAAAACAGCAAATATCACTATAAAGTTAATAGATTTTATTTATCAAAACAAGGATATAAAATCAAAATATTCCAGCATTATTCAAAATACACAATTTTAAACCTATATTTCAATAGAAAAATCGAACACGCGTTTACATCAATTGCACAATATAGCTCGCACTGTTGAAAAATACAATTTTTTCGGAACTGGGTGCATAAGAATTGCGCAGTATTTGAATACAAATTGTGGCTACGCAGTCTCACTTGCTCGTAGAAATAAGCAACAAGTTACCTACTGCATTACTTTTTGAGGAAGGTAATGCAGTGGGTAAGTTGTTACTTGATCGCTTACTCGATAAACTCGATTACATTGTTAGTAATGGAGCTTCGTGAATAATGTAGTACTTCCAGAATCAAATCTCAAGCAACGCCTTGCCATTTTTCTTACAGGGATGGTTTCACTAATTCCAATAAATGAACGTATGTGTTTATGTCCATTCTCAAGTAGTTCCGCCAATCATTAGGTTCATAACTTATTCACGCAGTAATTTAATGTGAGAAAAGTGCTGTCTTTTTAGAAGCCATTTCCTCGACCACTGTGAACGCCGGGTTCTTTGGAGATGTTCCATTTCTTTCTTTTTCTTCACGAGACAACATGAAAAAATTGACTAGAATAATACTTCCTCCATGGTGACGCCACTAAAACTGCGCTAAAATAAATACAGATTTGCATCATCTGGACGCTCTTTATTTTTGCAACGTTTTGACTGCGCAGATAAAACGTTGTGCAAAACCTAGCGTCTGGACTGGGCTTAAGACTGATAATATTTTTGAAATTTTTAACCCTATGCACTAGGCGCCTAAAATGAGATTGAGAAAATTAGAAAAATTTTGAATTGCGATAACTTTTGCCCAGATTATCAGATCATTATGAAACTGCAAGGACATATCAATATTACTAAGTTGTAGACTTGTGTAAAATTGTATGAACGTGCTGGTAGCCTTGCAGTTGCGGCAGGCACTGAAAGTAGAAACCTTTAAGCCATCAGCTCTAATGAAAAATTTTCGTCTTTTACAATGAAAATAAACTCATATATAAATCTTATTTTTTGTTTATACAGTCAAAGCAAAACTATTGAAATTGCACATCGGAACAGTAGCCCTCTTCCAATATACCTATATTTTAAGCATCAAATGTTTCTGTTCGCGAGAACTCACGACCCAATTATCAGATACAGTTGAAATTCACAGAATGTAGTGGTATTAAGTAGGATCAGGTCTGATAAAAGCGATGTGGTAATGCGGTAAAACTTAGTGCCACTGGTGCCATTTTGAAAAATTATAAAGAAAAAAATAACTGCTTTTTGCCCTATAAACTCTGACTCAGCCCCAGATTTGCGTGAAGTTGATACAGTAGCTGAACCTTACTCTAAGACGTGTTCAATAGAAATTTGGTTGAAAAATTCGGTTGGTGCTGCCAGCTATGGTAATTTTTCTGTCTTGGGTTTTGAAAATTCGCTCAGTAAAATAAAGCTTTTTGCCTTGTAGCTTCCAGTGCAGTCATGCGATCAAAACGAATTTCATTTGATATATGGAACTTATTATAGGCATTATTCAGAAGGAATCAGGTTTATTGTTATTTGCAGTCTCTTTATTTGACGATTTTATCGTAAAAATTTGTAACGGTAATAATCTTGTACTGGCAATAAACAACAAATATTAGATTTTCGAAAATTTGAAAACTTTTGCGACTGGTAACCCTAAATTTCATTATGCCCCTATAACTTCCAATGCAGCCATCGGATCAAAACGAAATCTGCAGGGTAGGTTGATTTCAATGTGAAGCAGGTGTGATATATTATCGGCATTGATGCTAGCGAAGGGTTGCCACCGCGAGGCGTTATTTTGTTATTTTTGTATCAATAAATGCTTACATTTCGAAGGTAATCTGCCCTCTTCTTCAGTGTCGATCGGATAGACATTGAAGAAGACCGGTAGGCACTGAAGAAGAAGCCAGATTACCCTCGGAACATCGATATTTGTCACAAAATTCAATATATCTAGCTTCGAAAGGAAAAATCGGTTTTTTTATTAAAATATTTTTTTACAAGCTAGGAAAAAATTGGTACACATTAAAAACAACTGTTTTTGAATGCTTCAATGCACATTACATGGTAGACTATTTCATATGCAAGTTTCATGTCTGCTTTCAATTAAAACTTAGATAAAATTTAATTCAGGCGTTTTCGATGTATCATTCTAGTTTAACAGCTAACCTAAGCAAAAGCTCAGCGAATGCCAGCAACTTTTTAGAATTCAGCAAGCTATCTGCTTGGGATCATATCTGTTTTAACCCTACCAATCTGCTTTGCATAAGTGCAAAAATACGCAGCTTATATTAGAAAAACCGGCCACTGTTATGCAGAGTTATAGGACCTCAACTCCAAATTCATTTGTTTAGTGAGAGATTCTTACAAATGCCAAAATTATTGAAATATAAGTACATCTAAGTAGTTTTTTTAATCTTAACAGGGTAGTTAAGGTAGCTAGACTGGCTAATCTATTGAGCTGGCACATAAATATTCTTTTTTCCTTCATCGAACCATTCTTTTCGCGACACTATCAATATTTATGTACCGTTTTTCATCTCAAGCTAAATATTTTTTTTATCGTATTTATTTGAAAATTAGCTATGAAGTTTTTCATGTTTACATTTTTGAATAAGAATCCCCGATTATGTTAGCGCTCAACTTTTCGAAAACCCCAAAATTAGTCAATTTACAAAAGAATAAAAGAATTCATCAACATTTTTCAAACCATTCTTGAGAAAAAGATAAAAACATAAGTGCAAAAAACATGATCTTGTGGAAAACGTCATCAAGTTGGAAATGTGTTCAGATGCCACTTTTGAGGGTTTGTCATTTTAAACCGAATATTTTGATTTAAAAATTATTTTTTTCGAAACAAGGATCAACAGATGCTCGTAGTGGAAGAAATAAGGCAAAAAAAAAAAAACTCTAGCGCACCTGAACCGCTAGAAACACTAATGTTCGAAGAACAGTAGAAGAATCGTGCAGGTTTTGAGTGCATATTCCACCACATGAGCTGTTTATTACGGCCAAACTGTTTCAAATGCCACGTTTTACTTTGGTCTCAAGAATGCATTATCACTGATATGGTAGAAGGTTTCAGATATTAAAACTGGCATGGGTTTCAAAGTTTATGAAAGAAAAACACTTGTTAATTATATTCGTCATCAGTTGCTTATTTCACCAAACTTTGAAAGCAGCATCTCATATAACATCAATGAAGAAAATGCACAGTGCCTGCAGCACTGTAACTGAAGTTGGTGTTTGGGGCTGCGATCCGAAAAATGTGCAGAACTTAGGGAATTGGAACATCGGTTATTTATTTTCATTGTAAATGTTTCCGGTATGAATACTAACTGTAAGCATTTATTGATACAAAAGTAGCACAACCGACTCGTGCTGGCAACCTTTCGCCAGTATCAACGCCAAAAATTTATCACTTCTGTTTCACGTTGTTATATTACATTCGGATTATAGGAGTATAAAGAAATTTCGGGTTACCTGCAGCGAGTTTTCTCAAACAATCGAAAGCTTAATATTTGCTGTTTATTGTCACTACAATATCATTACCAATTGAAAATTCTACGATAAAACCGCTTTATAAAGATATTACAAACAAACACAAAACCAAGAATAGCTGGCAACCCTATCGAGGCTCTCAACCAAATTTGGCCTGAATAATGCCTATAATAGGTTTCATTAATTGTATGAAATTCGTATTGATTTCATGATTGCACTGGAAGTTATAGGGCAAAAAGTTGTATTTTCCTGAGAGTTTTCAAAACCAAAGACACAAAAATGACCATAGCTGGCAGCACCAATCGACTTTTTCAACCAAATTTCTATCAAACAGAATTTAGAGATAAGATGCAGCTAGTGTGTCAATTTCATGAAAATCTGGTTACTAATTCACATTTCATAGGGCAAAAAGCAGTGTTTTTTCTTTGTAATTTTTCAAGATGGCACCACTGGCACAGAGTTGCCCACAATTCAAAATCGCTTCTATCAGACCTGGTTCTACTTAAGTCCAATGCATAATGTAAATTTCAATGGTATCGGATTATTGGTTCGTGAATTACCGTGAACAGAAGTTTTTGATGCTAAAAATAGAGGTTAACTGGGAAAGGGTTACCGTTCTTGTCCGACATGAAATTTCCAAAGTTTTACTTTGAATGTGTAGATAAAACATAAGATTTGTATACAGATTGGTTTTATTGTAAGAAACGGACATTTTTAGGATATTCGATGATTTGAATGTTTTCACTTCCAAATTTTTATTTTTTCAAACTTAAGACACCAAAATTATCATAGTTGGCAGCTTCAACCGAATTTTTCAACCAAATTTCTATTAAACGTGGTTTGCAGTAAGGTCCAGCTACTGTGTAAATTTTGTCAAAATCGAACGATTCAACCGGAATTTATAGGGCTAAAAGCAGTTATCTTTTTTAGTGATTTTTCAAGATGGCGCCACTGGCACAGAATCGCCCGTATTTCAAAATCGCTTCTTTCAGACCTGGTCCTATTTAAGACCAATACAGTCTGCAAGTTTCAATGAATTCTGCTCATCGCATCGTGAGTTTCCAGTTTTTGATGCTAAAAATATAGGTAAATTGGGCAAGGGTTACCAGGCGTGCCCGTTATACCATATCAAATTTTTTTTTTGGTCTATGTAAAAAAAGCACGAAATTTACATATGAGTGGCTTTTTTTTGAAGAAACGGCATTTGTTCAAGAGAAACGATGATTTGAATGTTTTCACTTTCAGTGCCTGCCCTAGCTACAGGGTTGTCAGCACGCTCATCAAAAGCTATACGGATTTACAACTAAATAATACCAATACGTTCTGAAAATTTGGTAATGATTGAATAGCTCTGTCAAAAGTTATCGCAATTTAAAAATTTTCAATTTTTCCCGTTCTCTTTTTAGGCACCCAGCGCACACATGGGGTTAAAAGATTCCAAAACATTATCCGATTCACATGTAAAACACGTTCGAAATTTATTTTGTTAACTTTATTTTTGAAAAAAATTTTTTGTGTACGGAATAATAGGTATATTAAAAATATCACTAAAATGGCCGCCGGCGCCAAAGGGTTAAAGATTATTAACTTTTTCTGAAACCTGACACTATTCTGCATATACGCCAACGTGTTCTAAAAATTTCAGTTCAATCGGATGGCGCGTTCCTGAGATTTTTTCACTGAAATTTTTTGATGATATATATATATATATATATATATATATATATATATATATATATATATATATATACAGTGGCTCACAGCTTATTTGATACAGTGCTTCTTTAAAAAATTAAGTTGCAATAACTCAATACATAATAACAATATCAAAAAAATTTGAACACCATTTTGAAGGCAATTGTTTGTTGTTTATTAACCTTCAAGTGGGCGCGCAGCGTCGAATCGACCGCACATGTTACATTATTGTTTATAACTTCGAGTGTTTTCGTCACAAATATCTCTCGTTTCAAGTACCCTCTTCTTAGTTCAATATAAATAAAAAAAAACTATATACGACCATTCTCCGCAGGTCCCGTGTTGAATAAATAATTTTTATTTCAAACGTGTCGTAGGCGTCGATAAGACTACACGCGCCCGTAGTCCAAAAGGTTACGCGCGACTCTATTTGCGCAAATTATTTTTTCTTGTGTTTTGAACTAAGTTCGTGTTTTATAGATATGTTTAGTAAAAAATGGCTCGTAGACTCCTCAGTAATTCCTAGATAATTATGCATTTAATGGAAGAAGCCATAGAGAGTGAATCTATGCTCAGTGATGGGGGTTCAGAGGTTTCCGACCACATTTCTGAAGTAGAAAGTGACGAAGAAATTGAATCCATAGCAGAATCAAGCAGCTCAAGTTCAGACGAAGATGTGCCTTTATCAGAGAGAAGTACGTTTTAGACAGGTCGTGGCAAAGTGACAAAATGGAAAAAATCTAGTAACAACAGAGTAAGACGTCAAATACAAAATATTCTAACGGAAGATTCTGGCGTTCGTACAAACGGTGTAGGGGTGACAACATTTGATAAAGCTTGGAATTTATTTATAATTGAAAATATTACTGAAGAGATTGTAATTCGTACGAATGAGTTTATATAAAAAAAAGTTCCAATGTACAACCGACCCCGCGATTGCGAAACTACTGACGCTGTTGAAATTCGAGCAGTATTTGGTCTGCTGTACATCGCAGGGGTTATGTGTACGTCACATACAAATTTAGAAGATTCATATGCTACTGATGGCACAGGTGTATCTAAATTTCCAACAACCATGTCGCTAAAAAGAATAAGATTTCTACTCAACTCGTTGCGATTCGATGATTCAACTACACGAGCGTCTCGACGTGCTCAGGATAAAGCTGCGCCAATAAGGGATATTTTGGAAAAATTCACTACGAACTGTTGGTTGACTTATTCAGTAAAGCAAGACGTTTTAATTGATGAAATGATGACAGGTTTCCGAGGTAAATGGCCTTCCAGACAGTATATGAAATCAAAACCTGACAAATATGGTATCAAACTTTATCCTTTGCTGGATGAGACTACTTTTTATGTTTTGAATTTAAAGTTTAATGCTGGTAAGCAGCCGGATGGCCCCTATCAGATGAGTAATGCTGCAATGGACGTGGTAAACAGATTAATTATACCAATTTCAGGTACTGGACGGAATTTGACAATTGATAATTGGTACCCCAGCATCCCTTTGGTAGAAGATTTGGCCGCAAATCACAAGATATTAGTTGTGGGTACCTTGCGCAAAAATAAGAAAGAAATACCGTCATGCTTCATATATAAAGGTAGACCTGAACATTCAAGTCAGTTTGGATTTTCTGATACCGCAACACTTGTCTCATATGTGCAAAAAAAATAAACAGATCTGTAGTACTAATATCATCACTACATTGTGAAAAAAGTAAAAATGAAAAGCGGAAGCCAAGCATCATAACTTTTTATAACAAGGCGATGTCGATGAAGTCGATAAAAAAGCAAAGACTATTCCACTTCTAGGAAAAATAATAGACGGCCATTTAAACTCTTCTTCCGTCTTTTGGATTTTGCTGGAATAAATGCCATGGTTATCTTGAGGGGAAACGGAGAGGTTATAAAAAAAAGGTGAATGTACCTACGAGCATTAGGGATTGAACTGACAAAAGAGTACGTATGGAGAAGAGCTACAATGGTCAACCTCCCAAAAAAACTGAAAAGAAATATTAGAGAGCACTTTAACATTAGTACTGAAGACAGAAGCGATGAACCAAGCACAAGTTCCAATACAAGCAGAGGAAGCTGCAAAATATGTCCAGCTAAAAAAAGAAGGCAATCTAAGACAATATGCACATATTGTGTAAGAAATAATTGCAGGGATCATACTGCATTTGTTTGCAACGAATGTTACCATGAAAAAGAGACTGATGAGGAAAATAACTAACTATATACCAGAGTTTTTATATCTAATGATAATTTTGATCTATAAAAATAATAAGAATTTGGTTTGCAAAATTGTTTTACAATCCAATGATTATGTGTAGAAGTTTTTACTAATGTTCGAAGAACATTAGTATTAAAATCGATTCGGCCAAAAATTCATATTTCTATATATATTGTTGCGATGCTGGAAATATGTAAAATTATAGAAAAATAAAAACAAAATGCAAATATAAATAAACCATCACTCAGCACGTCTGGTAGTCTCCGCAGGTGACAGTTGCAGGCTGTCAACAACGGACAGACGAAACGTTCCATTATCGCATGTTCCACAATCTGTCTGATCGAGTACTCTATCGGCTAAGAGTTGCGATCCGGGACTGTACAACTGGAATGAGTAATGCCCTACAGCTATGATAAAAGATGTTCAGGAAAAATACCGGAAAACTCCGGTACTTGGAAAATTTCGGTTCTTTTTTTGGGAGAAGAAAGGCATTGGGTGATAGAAAGTGAAAGTAGAAAGTTGGAGAATTTGAACAATTAAAAATTTAGAATAAAACCGTTGAGTTTTTATTAATAGTGAATTTAAATATTGAATTTTCGTTAAGAACATAATATCAGTTGTGAATTCATTGAAAATCAAAAGTGAAAGTTGAGTCAATGTATCTTATACTCAGTGAAAGTAAAACTTTCTATGAAGAAACAAATTAAAAATTAAATTTACAATTTAGTCGAGTTGAATTTTCGTTAAGAACATAATATCAGTTGTGAATTCATTGACAATCAAAAGTGAAAGTTGAGTCAATGTATCTTATACTCAGTGAAAGTAAAACTTTTTATGAAGGAACAAATTAAAAAGAATGTATAAACTTGGGGGAAGCAGGAATTTCAAATATTAAAGGAAAAAAAAAAAAGGAGGAAAGGGGAAAGGAGATCCAGCTGTGAATTGGAAAGAACAAGAGTGTTGTTTTTGGGAAGTAAATTATTTCTGTGGGAAGACAAAAAAAGGATTGAATGGGCGAAATTTTATCTCTACATATGGGTTCGTGGAAGATGAAGCACTGCTGGGACTAACTTGGATTGATCGGGTGAAAACTTGGAATCAGGCAGTTGACTGGTGAAACTATTTGGACGGTGCGCAATTTCAATTATGGACTATACCAGATAAGTACAGCAACTTTTGGTTTTATGTTAGCATATAGACATCTCAGTGCTACACACAAAATAACGGCAGTAACAGTATACTTAGTTAATGTTGGATTACTTTTCTTGTTGCTGTAATTCTATCAATTCAATTGTTAAATTTTGGAATTTATGTTTTTTTTTTGGTTTTTTTTTATTCTTCTCTCTCAACTTGTACATTTGGGTGTGAAATTCGATGATATAAGTGGTAGGCTCTCATTTTTGGTGCTTGGATGTTGCTATAATCATAATAATAATACTAGTAAACTGTATGATTGATGTAAACTCCACTCCGGCCGGGGTCGTGTATAACTTCTCCACCCAAATAATTACCCATTTCTTTATGATTATTTTTGTTTATTTTGCTATTGTTTCACGAATTTATCTGCTTTAGTGATTAATTTTTTTGTTATGAAATATTCTAGTTATCTCATATTTTGAATTTTATATATTATAATTTTTATTATATTCTTTTGTTATAATTAACGTTTCATTTCTTGGATCTTATTTTGTTTTGTATTTTTTTTTTTCTTCGTTTTATAAGTTAAGACATCCAACATGAATTCTGAATAATTGAATAAATATTGATTCTTACGGAACTTCTTCGTTTCCCTTCCTTTCACGTTTGTGTCGGTTATAGGAATGTGTGTACCGTGCTGTACAGTCTGCGTGCCATAGCACGGAGAAATCTTCCGCCCGCAATCCCACGCCATGCTGAGCTAGTCGGCTGGGAAAAAGGCACGCCGGGCAATAGAAAGAAGATTTCTCAAGAAATATATGCTGCACTGACGACTGCTCGACAGAGTTTAGTCGGTTGCAACAAATGGCGCCCAAACTGGTTTTGGCTTTCTTTTTATATACTTTTCTTTTGGCAGATGTGCTTTCGGCTGGGGTGGCAAATGTTTAATAGGAGCATCTTGTTGCCTCAGCCATTTTTTTTTTTTTGTTTTCTTTGGCTATGGTTGCAGTTATATACCTGACATTTTCAATTTTCAATCAATTTTCAATTTTCTATCATCATCTTGTCGAGCGGTCGTCAATGCAGCATTGGCGCCCATCTCGTGCTATTGTCTTCGTTTTATGTGTCGAACAGAGCTTGTCTCTTTAATTGCTGACCAGTCTCTTGTGGTTGTGGGATTACCTCCAGTTAAATAAGATAAGATGCGCAAGATCTTCTGGTTAACAGAATTAATCTTGTAATTAGATTGGTTTGAGTTTGTCGCATCTGGGGAAAAGTATCCACTGAAGTGACCCATGAGCTGTTCTTGATCCTTGTCCATCTGTAGGATGTTATTCAGTCGATTGAATTATTTTGAGCAGGACCCAGGACAGATGATCATTGAGTCATTTCAAAGCAACCATAAGAGAGCTGTATCTTCCTTATTTCCCCATTCCCATTTCATCATTTAGTGTCAAATTTTATACCTTTTCCCTTCCTGTCTTTAATTCCTGTCACGAAGAGGATCCGTAAGAATCATTATTTTTTTTTTATGAATTGGAAAGTATACACAACAAATTCGAAGAAATTTGGTTTTTTTTGATACATCACTAGTGTATGTTATTATTTTGGCTGCACATAATTGCGTGATTATTGAGCGATATTGAAAAGAATTTGAAGGTTTCTCTTTTGATTGTGAAATCTTTCGGTTGCTGCTCATACTTATCTGGAAAAAATATACTTAATTTTGGATTGATTTGGTTTGGATAAGAAACTATATACTTAATTTGAACATGCGTCGCAGAACAAATAGTTGGGACCCTAGCTACACGCCTTTCCAGCACCAATTGGAACGCTTGAGCCTATCCCCTTCGGCTGCTCAAGGCACGAGAATCACAGAGGCAATGAGAACGAATTCGTCTCCTACTGGTCAGACGGTAGCACACAGTTCATCCACTGAGTCATCAAGAAGACGAATTCCTCACGAAGAGAGTTCTTTCATGCCCCAGGAGCAAGTGTCTCGTCCGAATACTTCGCTCAGTAATGACCCACCGAGAGTCACTTTTCAGGCACAAGCAGAGATGAATGAGCGGTCATCAATAAAAGTCCCTATAACTAAATGGAATCTGATTTTCGATGGATCGACTTCAGGTTTGACCGCGAGACAGTTTATGTTTCGTGTTTTGTCTTTGGCGGAAGATTATCATGTTCCTCTCGCCACCCTTGCTATAGACTTTCACCTGCTTCTGAGAGGTCAGGCCGCAGATTGGTACTGGCGTTTCCGGGAATTAAATTATCCGCTTTTATGGAGTAGGTTACGGATAGAATTTTTGGAACGGTTCAGCGCTTTTAGATCCGATGTGGACGTGCGGAGAATGTTAGACGGTAGATTGCAAAAATCAGGAGAACGATTCCAGGACTTCTTTGATGCCCTTGAGAGTATTTCCCTACAGTTAAATACCCCCTTAATGGATCTTGATTTTCAGTGTGTAGTTTTTAGGAATATGTCCCCAGCACTTAGAATTCACTTGGCTGGTGTAGAATTCCAAACAACCCGAGAATTAGTTAGACGCTGCTGTCTCATAGAATCAGAGTGGAAATTGTTGGGAGTGAATGGGGATCGAGATCCGAATCGTCGAGCGCGTCAGGTGCATGAACTCGAGTTTGGGAGAGTGCAGGGTCATAATGGTCAATCAGACGTATTTCTTTCCCCTGTTCGACATTCGGAACGTGATTTTGGACCATCATCCGCAGATGTTTCTTATCAAGAGGAAAGTCAGGCGATGAAAGCAAGACCGTACACTGTTTCATTGGAAAATTCCCGTGGGCTTCCTTTCAGCAGTCAGTCACGTAGTGTTTATGAGAGACGATCATATCAGCCGTACGAAGATGATATGTCTTCCGATCTAAGGACTCCAGTATTTCGACATCCTGTAGAGTATAGCACAACATCCACTTCCAGACAAGAATTACACGCCGTCAAAGCAGTCTCTAATGACTTGAATAATAGGGATCGCATCGCAGAAGGTAGTAGGAATTATAGAGTATGTTGGAATTGCCTCGACTTAGGGCATGGTTTCATGGATTGCTCGAAACCTATCCAGCGGATCTTCTGTTTTGGGTGTGGTCGAGAAGGGACTCTGAAGCCCAAATGCCCAAATTGTCAGTCGGGAAACTCGGGCAGGAATGCGCTTCCCGCGGGGAGGTTGCGTATTCCTCCAGGCACTCGTTCCTCCCGACCCGAGATGACAGACGCGGCAACCAATATCGACCCGGAATTTCGTCGAACTCGATAAATCCTTTAATTTTTCCTGCAAGCAAACCCCCTACCTTCCATTCCGAATGTGATGGTACTCTATCGGCCCGCAGGCGCTCGGTATCGCGCTTTCATAGAGCATGGAAGTATTTTGCCAATAGACGATGGCTACGTAAAGCGTGTGTCGACACCATTCTGACACCACAAGGAGAGAACCGACCTTTCGCCATAATATCCATAAAGGGACGGGAACTTCAAGGGTTGCTGGACAGTGGTGCAAGCATCAGTATACTTGGAGCAGGAGCCTTGGACTTGATAGCGGAACTGAATCTATACATGCATACCATGGCATCAGATGTTCAGACAGCGTCAGGTCATAGAGCTTCTGTTCTGGGATATGTTGAGACTCTGGTGAAATTTAATTCGAAGTCACGTCTGATTAAGTTCTTGGTCGTTCCATCGTTGACCAATCCAGTATACCTCGGAATGGACTTCTGGGACACGTTTAAAATTGCACCGACTCAACAGGCGATGGTTGCATCCCTTTCTGAAGTCCCGGCCCCGGCGTTTCACACTCTGTCTTCTGAGGAGCAGTCCCGATTACAGCGCATCATACATCAGTTTCCCTCGTATAACATCAATGGCTTGGGTAAGACTACTTTAGTCTCTCATCATATTGACACCGGGTCCGCCAAACCCATTAAACAACGGCATTATTCGGTGTCCCCAGTCATTCAAAAATTGATGTATGATGAGCTGGATCGCATGCTGTCCTTAGGAGTCATCGAGGAAAGTAGAAGCGCTTGGAGTTCACCAGTCACGCTTGTACGGAAGCCTGGCAAAGTACGGCTATGTTTGGATGCCAGACGACTAAATGAGGTAACCCTGAAAGACGCATATCCATTACCTCTCATTGAAGGCTTATTGGCACGTTTACAGTCCACTAAATTTATTACGAGTTTGGACCTTAAAGATGCCTTTTGGCAAATACCGTTAGATGCAGAATCTAGGGAGAAGACCGCGTTTACCGTTCCTGGCCGCCCATTATACCATTTCACAGTGATGCCGTTTGGTCTATGTAACGCTCCTCAGACCATGTGCCGACTAATGCACAAAGTGATTCCTCACGAGCTGCATGACAAGGTGTTTGTATATCTCGACGATCTGCTCGTTACTAGCTCTTCCTTTGACGAACATTTGGATCTACTTTCCAAGGTGGCGCAGCTGCTTCACGCAGCTAAATTGACCATTAACGTCGAGAAGAGCAAGTTCGTACAGCGAGAGATCAAATACCTTGGATATGTGGTTAGTGATGGAATCCTCAAGGCAGATCCAGAGAAAATCTCCGGAATTGTAGGCTACCCTACACCTAAGTCTGCAAAGGAGGTCCGGCGATTCATGGGAATGGCGGGATGGTATCGGCGGTTTATCCCTAATTTTGCGGCAGTATCATCAGCCCTGACGGATTTGCTGAAGGGTAAGCGCTCGTTTCAGTGGACAGATGCCGCTAATAATGCCTTCTTAGAGATTAAAAGACTGTTGATTTCGGCACCAGTGTTAGCTAATCCCGATTTCTCCCGTAGATTTTTCATCCAGTGTGATGCTAGTGCCACCGGAATCGGGAGTGTCCTGTTCCAAAAAGATGATGATGGTGGAGAGCACCCAATCGCTTTTATGTCTGTAAAGCTTAACGCTGCGCAGCGCAACTATAGTGTTACTGAATTGGAATGCTTGGCTGCGGTGCAAAGCGTTAAGAGATTCAGAGCATATATCGAAGGGTTGCCTTTCACCATTATCACTGACCATGCTAGCCTTAAATGGCTCATGGGACAGCAGGACCTCACTGGTAGATTGGCTCGCTGGAGCCTGAGACTGCAGTCTTTTGATTTTAACATCGAGCATCGTAAGGGAACTCACAACGTCGTTCCAGACGCATTATCGAGAGTTTGCGGGTCGATCGAAACAAGCCAATTTATCAGAGGTATTTTGCCTGAGCACTACAGGCTTGCTGAGGTAATCGCTGATACAGCATTCCGAGCTCCTGAGTATTTGGACCTCATCGCCCAAATAGAAAAGAGTCCTGACGATTTTAAAAATGTGCACATTAGGGAGGGACGTGTGTTCATTACGACCGGAACACACCATGACTTGTGCACCGATATACCTCGAACAAAATTATGGGTCCCTGAGAGTGAACGAGAACGATTGATCATGCGGGCACATGATGATCCTAGGGGGTCTCATTGTGGGATTCGAAAGACTTTGGAGCTGCTGCAAAGATATTATTACTGGCCGCAGTTGAGGAAACAGGTTAAAGATTACATTTCCTCCTGCACCGTTTGCAAGCAGGTCAAGCCTTCGAATCGTGCCATGAGGCCGCCAATGGGGAATCAGCGGGAAACAGGTAGGCCATTGCAAAGACTGTTCGTTGATTTCATGGGCCCATACCCTCGTTCGAAGGCAGGAAATACTCAGTTGCTCGTGGTGCTGGATCATTTCAGCAAGTTTGTATGGCTCAAGGCCATACCCAAAGCCACATCGGAAGCAGTCGTGAAGTTCCTAAAGAACGATATCTTTTTGACGTATGGGGTACCGGAGTTCTTGCACTCGGACAATGGTGTACAATTTACCTCTAAATGTTTCAAAACTTTTCTTATTGAGTACGGAGTCCAGCACATCACCACCCCCTTGTATTCACCGCAGGCTAATGCATCAGAGCGTGTCAACCGCTCCATACTTAGTGCCATTCGCGCTTACGTCGGTGATGATCACAGGAATTGGGATGGGCTGCTGGTCGAATCATGTGCAGCATTTCGAAATGTTGTTCATGAGGCGACTGGTTGTTCACCTCATTTCCTGTTGTTCGGTTTTCACCGTATCCAGCATGGCGACGAATATAAATTACTCAGGCAAATGCAAGCATTAGATGATGGAGAGATAGAGCTCTGTCCCCACACAGATAGGATGCGGTGGATGCAGGATAGAGTGAAGGATAAATTGGCTGAAGCTCATGCTAGAGGAGTCCGGGTGTACGATCTCCGGAGTCGCACAAAAACTTTTATCCCTGGTCAGGTAGTATTCGTACGGAACTTTGCACTTAGTAGCGCTGTGGATCGATTCGCAGCTAAACTGGCCCCTAAGTTCCTACGAGCTGTAGTGCGAAGGAAGTTAGGCGAAGTATCTTATGAGCTTGCTGATGGAAATGGGAAAATACTGGGTGTCTATCATGCCAAGGACATTAGACAGTGAGGAACTATTGAAAATTGCCCGGCATTTGAGGACTCTTCTCAGGGTCTGGGTCGTCCCCACGACTGTTGCGATGCTGGAAATATGTAAAATTATAGAAAAATAAAAACAAAATGCAAATATAAATAAACCATCACTCAGCACGTCTGGTAGTCTCCGCAGGTGACAGTTGCAGGCTGTCAACAACGGACAGACGAAACGTTCCATTATCGCATGTTCCACAATCTGTCTGATCGAGTACTCTATCGGCTAAGAGTTGCGATCCGGGACTGTACAACTGGAATGAGTAATGCCCTACAGCTATGATAAAAGATGTTCAGGAAAAATACCGGAAAACTCCGGTACTTGGAAAATTTCGGTTCTTTTTTTGGGAGAAGAAAGGCATTGGGTGATAGAAAGTGAAAGTAGAAAGTTGGAGAATTTGAACAATTAAAAATTTAGAATAAAACCGTTGAGTTTTTATTAATAGTGAATTTAAATATTGAATTTTCGTTAAGAACATAATATCAGTTGTGAATTCATTGAAAATCAAAAGTGAAAGTTGAGTCAATGTATCTTATACTCAGTGAAAGTAAAACTTTCTATGAAGAAACAAATTAAAAATTAAATTTACAATTTAGTCGAGTTGAATTTTCGTTAAGAACATAATATCAGTTGTGAATTCATTGACAATCAAAAGTGAAAGTTGAGTCAATGTATCTTATACTCAGTGAAAGTAAAACTTTTTATGAAGGAACAAATTAAAAAGAATGTATAAACTTGGGGGAAGCAGGAATTTCAAATATTAAAGGAAAAAAAAAAAAGGAGGAAAGGGGAAAGGAGATCCAGCTGTGAATTGGAAAGAACAAGAGTGTTGTTTTTGGGAAGTAAATTATTTCTGTGGGAAGACAAAAAAAGGATTGAATGGGCGAAATTTTATCTCTACATATGGGTTCGTGGAAGATGAAGCACTGCTGGGACTAACTTGGATTGATCGGGTGAAAACTTGGAATCAGGCAGTTGACTGGTGAAACTATTTGGACGGTGCGCAATTTCAATTATGGACTATACCAGATAAGTACAGCAACTTTTGGTTTTATGTTAGCATATAGACATCTCAGTGCTACACACAAAATAACGGCAGTAACAGTATACTTAGTTAATGTTGGATTACTTTTCTTGTTGCTGTAATTCTATCAATTCAATTGTTAAATTTTGGAATTTATGTTTTTTTTTTGGTTTTTTTTTATTCTTCTCTCTCAACTTGTACATTTGGGTGTGAAATTCGATGATATAAGTGGTAGGCTCTCATTTTTGGTGCTTGGATGTTGCTATAATCATAATAATAATACTAGTAAACTGTATGATTGATGTAAACTCCACTCCGGCCGGGGTCGTGTATAACTTCTCCACCCAAATAATTACCCATTTCTTTATGATTATTTTTGTTTATTTTGCTATTGTTTCACGAATTTATCTGCTTTAGTGATTAATTTTTTTGTTATGAAATATTCTAGTTATCTCATATTTTGAATTTTATATATTATAATTTTTATTATATTCTTTTGTTATAATTAACGTTTCATTTCTTGGATCTTATTTTGTTTTGTATTTTTTTTTTCTTCGTTTTATAAGTTAAGACATCCAACATGAATTCTGAATAATTGAATAAATATTGATTCTTACGGAACTTCTTCGTTTCCCTTCCTTTCACGTTTGTGTCGGTTATAGGAATGTGTGTACCGTGCTGTACAGTCTGCGTGCCATAGCACGGAGAAATCTTCCGCCCGCAATCCCACGCCATGCTGAGCTAGTCGGCTGGGAAAAAGGCACGCCGGGCAATAGAAAGAAGATTTCTCAAGAAATATATGCTGCACTGACGACTGCTCGACAGAGTTTAGTCGGTTGCAACAATATATATATATATATATATATATCATCAAAAAATTTCAGTGAGATAATCTCGGGAACGCGCCATCCGATTGAGCTGAAACTTTCAGGATACATTGGTGTATATGCAGAATAGGTCCAGGTCTCTTTAAATGTCAGTTATTGTTAACCTTTTGGTGCCGGCGGCCATTTAAGTGATATTTTTAATATACCTATTATTTCGTGCACAAATAATTTTCGGAAAAATAAAGTTAACGAAATAAATTTCTTACGTGTTTTACATATGAATCGGATAATGCTTTGGAATTTTTTAACCCTATGTGTGCGCTGGGTGCCTAAAAAGAGGACGGGAAAATTTGAAAATTTTTAAATTGCGATAACTTTTGACAGAGCTATTCAATCATTACGAAATTTTCAGAACGTGTTAGTATTATTTAGTTGTAGATTTATGTAGCTTTTTATGAGCGTGCTGGCAACCCTGTAGCTAGGGCAGACACTGAAAGTGAAAACCTCCAAATCATCGTCTCTCTTGAAAAAATGCCGTTTCTTCAAAAAAAAGCATCTCATATGTAAATCTTGTGCTTGTTTTACATAACCAAAAAAAAAAAAAAAGATATGGTATAACGGGCACGCCTGGTAACCCTTGCCCAATTTACCTATATTTTAAGCATCAAAAACTTCTGTTCACGGAAACTCACGATCCGATGAGCAGAATTAATTGAAATTTGCAGAATGTATTAGTCTTAAATAGGACCAGGTCTGATAGAAGTGATTTTGGAATGCGGGCGATTCTGTGCCAGTGGTGCCATCTTGAAAAACCACTAAAAAAGATTACTATTTTTAGCCCTATAAATTCTGATTGAATCGTTCGATTTTGACGAAACTCACACAGTTGCTGGAACTTACTTCAAACCACGTTTGGTAGAAATTTGGTTGAAAAATTCGGTTGGAGTTGCCAGCTATGATAATTTTGGTGTCTTCATTTTGAAAAAAAAAATTTGGAAGTGAAAAATTCAAACCATCGAATATTCAAAAAAATGTCCGTTTCTTACAATAAAACCAATATGTATATAAATCTTATGTTTTATCTACACGTTCAAAATAAAACTTTGAAAATTTCATGTCGGACCAGAACGGTAACCCTCTCCCAGTTAACCTATATTTTTACCATCAAAAACTTCTGTTCACGGAAACTCACGAACCAATAATCAGATACAGCTGAAATTTACAGAATGCATTGGACTTAAGTAAGACCAGATTTGATAGAAGCGATTTTGAATTGTGGGCAACTATGTGCCAGTGGTGCCATCTTGAAAAATTACCAAGAAAAAACCTGCTTTTTGCCCTATGAAATGTGAATAAATTACCAGATTTTCATGAAATTGACACAATAGCTAAATCTAACTCTAATCTCTGTTTGGTGGAAATTTGATTGAAAAATTTGATTGGTGCTACCAGCTATGGTGATTTTTGTGTCTTTGGTTTTGAAAATTCGCTCAGGAAAATAAAACTATTTGCACTATAACAACCAGTGCAGTCATGAAATCAATACGAATTTCATACAATTAATGAAACCTGTCATAAACATTATTCAGGCCAAATTTGGTTGAAAAGCCACCATAGGGTTGCCAGCTATTGTTGGTTTTGTGTTTAATTGCAATATCTTTATTAAGCGGTTTTAGCGTAGAATTTTCAAATGGTAATGATATTGTAGTGACAATAAACAGCAAATATTAAGCTTTCGATTATTTGAAAAAACTCGCTGCTGGTAACTCTAAATTTCTTTAGACTCCTTTAACTTCGAATGTAATATAACAACGTGAAGCAGATGTGATATATTCTTGGCTTCGATACTGGCAGAAGGTTGTCAGCACGAGTCGGTTGTGCTACTTTTGTATCAATAAACGCTTACAGTTAGTATTCATACCGGAAACATTTACAATTAAAATAAATAATCAATGTTGCAATTCGCAAAGTTCTGCAAATTTTTGGGATCGCAGCCCCAAACACCAACTTCAGTTACAGTGCTGCAGGCACTGAGCATTTTCTTCATTGATGTTATATGAGATGCTGCTTTCAAAATTATGTGAAATAAGCAACTGAAAGCGAATATAATTAACCCGTGTTTTGCTCTCATAAACGTTGAAATTCATGCCAGGGGTAATATCTGAAACCTTCCACCATATACGACCAAAGTAAAACGTGTCATTTGAAACAGTTTGGTCGTAATAAGTCGTTATGTCGTAATGTGGTGGAATATGCACTCAAAACCTGCACGATTCTTCTACTGTTCTTCGAACATTAGTGTTTCTAGCGGTTCAGGTGCGCTAGAGTTTTTTTATTTTTCTTTCTTAATATTGATTGTTTTCTAATTATAATTCATGCATTGCTGATTTGTTTTGTAAGTGTTTAAAGATTTTTATTTTTATTTATTTTGATATCAATGAGTAAGATTTATGAACTAAAATTGAAACCCAACCCAAAGATAGGATACATTTACTTTAAATATCAATTTAATGGCAATTACTAGAATTAAAATAATGTTCTACATCTAAATACATTCCTAATTGAAAGAGAATTGTTTTAGTTATAAAAAAATAAATGATTATTTAACTATTTGTGGTTTTAGATCCCTAAAATCTCCATACGTCTTTTAGGTTACGCGCGACTACTGCCGTTCTAAAAGGCCACGCGCCTACTTGAAGGTTAAACAAGTTTATATTTGTTACAAAGTTGCTGTTTTACATCTTAAAAAACAAAAAAACTAAAAGTAATAACAAATTTCATGTCACAGCTTATTTGATAAAGTTTGATTAAACATTAAAATTGTTGTGAATTATGAGGTTTCCAGTTGTTGCCAATACTTTGTATGATAGCCCTTAGACTTAAGCAGAGCCTGGAGCCTATTCGGCATTGAATCAACGAGTTTTTTTGTGATGTCAGGAGTAATTTTTTGCCATACCTCTAGCAGTGCTTTCATCAGGTCTTGTTTATTAGAAATCTTGTGTTTTCTAATGTTTTTATCCAACAAAGTCCACAGATTCTCAATGACGTTCATATCTGGTGACTGTGCCGGCGGAGACATCAAATGAGGGCAATCCCAAATTGGCCAGGACTGCACAATTCCCGACTTGTGGTTTGGATCGTTGTCTTGGTACAACCGAAATTGGTCGCGAACACCCAGTTTTTTAGCACTTTGCAGCAAATTGTTTTTGAGTACATCAAGGTACTTTGTTTGGTTCATTGTTTCCCCAATAAACTTTAAATTTCTGACTCCGGCTGCGGACATGCAGGCCCAAACTATCACATTACCACCACCATGCTTCACAGTAGCTTTGAGGTTCTCCTTGTTTAGCTCAGTGTTTGCCTTGCGCCAGACATATGACATTCCGTTGGAGCCAAAAATGTTAAACTTGGACTCGTCCGCAAAAATAACCGAACTCCAGAACGCGGATGGCTTTCCCACATGCTCTTTGGCAAAGGCAAATCGGCTTATTGTATTTTTTTTGGAAATGAAAGGCTTCCTACGAGTTACTCGGACCCTGAAATCATGGTCGCAAAGCACTCGTCGGACGGATTCAGCACTACATGACTTCTTCAATTCACGATGAACCTCAGTAACCAATTTTGGAGCGGAAATCTTTGTGTTTGCTTTCACTTTCCTTACAATGTATCGTTCGTCAGATACGGTGAAAATATTGTTTGGCGCATTTTTCCTCTTATTTTCTACCCGATTTTCGTGTAGGAAGCGCTCAATTATGTGCTGCACTGTAGAGACACTCAAACTCACACTTTCAGCAATTTGTCGAACACTTTGTCCTTTTTTAAAGTGGTTTAATACCAACTCGCGCTGCTCAATTGTGGTGCCATGACCAATTTTACAATTTTGGCTCCTTTTGGCACTTCAGCTTACAAGATCTTGCTAAAAATTACCTAAGCCAATGTCTAACACAATCAAAAATTCAAGAAACAAAAACAAGACAGATTAACGGCGCGACAAATAGAAGTTTATTCGCATTGAAGTGTCTGTATCAAATAAGCTGTGAGCTGCTATTTTTCTGCGCCTGTGGTATTTCTCTTTTACCGGACGCCGAAGAATATTGCTGGAACCTTTTTTGTTTGCATTGTATTCGCTGCACATGCATCTAGTTAAATACGTTTAAATTTTTTGGATAGGGTTCTTAATTTCAAAGTTACAGTGATTTGCATTTTTAAATAGTCACTGTATCAAATAAGCTGTGAGCCACTGTATATATATATATATATATATATATATATATATATATATATATATATATATATATATATATATATATATATATATATAGAAATATGAATTTTTGGCCAAAGTGATTTTAATACTAATGTTCTTCTTCGAACATTAGTAACAAGTTAGGAAAAGGAGGCAACCGAGGCAGATGGTAAGAGCTAACAAAATTTAATATGCCTTATATAATTAAATTCATTTTTTTATACATTTACACAAATATTATTTATGCGGGATGGCTTGAAATGTTCACAGCACAGTAATGTCGAATAAACCGTTAAATTCTGAAAATGTAGTTTCGTTGAAATTTCCGTGACCGGCAGTCTCCTTAGAAAACCAAATTTGAAGAGACAGACACTGCTCCAATTCAACCATTCTTTTTATTTAGTTCAAAATTCTCCAATAAACACTCTATTTCAAGTACGATTATCTCAATGGTTTCACAAATCCACAACATTTGTATCTCTCAACGACTTAGTCACCTCTCAACATTTTAAATAAAACGTTTAATGCGATGAGTCACAATCTGCTTATGGATATTATTCCGGCTACAATGAAATTTCGACTTATCCTGATTTCGAGGTACCATTCCATAAATATATATTGCGAGATGATGTTTTCATGAAGAAAAACAAGGATATTCTTTACTCGCTTGTTTACATTTTTTTAAGAAAGTAAAGAATCCGAACTTGACTTCAGTCGAATATTCTATGAAAAATCTCTAAGAAGACTAAATACGATATGAAAACACAGTCCCAAATAGGATATTTGGGTCAGTTATGCTATCTCTCAAAAATATCTTTGTCTCCTTCAGTTTCTTCTCTTTATTCGATATTGGAATTGAATATGTTACCAAAAAATTTTTTAGGCAGTAAATTCAAATTAGGAAAATGGATAATGAAATAGAAGTTTAAGGAAAATGGAGTGGAAAGTAAATATGTATATGTAGGTTTTCTTATTTCAATAGCTCTGCTCACGAGCAAGCTTTAATAGTTGATGTCATTCTGATCTTAAATTCTTCAATTTAAATTCTAAATCCTGCTTAAAATACTGTCAAAGTTTAAAGACAAATATATTACCTAAGCAAAGTTCTACTATTTTCACTGTAAGGAACAAACTCAATCAAACAGAGAAGCAAGCGAGATTGCCATATATTTATACGAAATCATGAAAACAATGTAAAAAGTATAATATATAAGTTTTAGCATCGTTCTCTTGATTTTATTACTCTAAAAACTAGCAAATTCATCGAATTGATTAATTTGGAGTCTGAATGAATTGAGGTAATTGAAAAAATAAAACCCGTAAAACATTTTAGCAAATTACATATATTTAAGAAACACTTTAGTTTTATTTCATACTTGTTATGTGTTCACATAATTACGGTATTTTATAAAAAGGTTTATTGATTAAATTAATAAGTATTTTTTGTTTTATCAAAGTGTTGATAGGACTATAAAAAGGAAAGTGCCTGTATATTGTCCTGATGAGAGCTTGTTCTAAATCGTGATACTAAATTTTTTCTTGTGAATTGATACTATTTATCACAATTTATCCGGTTCAGCAACAACATTTTCGGATTCAGAAATCGCGCATAATATTACAATGAAATGCAAAACGAAAACTACAAGGAGAACGAAATTGTAGAATCATTCATGAAATCGTCGTTAATGTCAACAAAGTAATTTTAAAATTTCCGGAAAATTATTTCCAACGTTGACTGAATTATTGTCACGTTTTGTACTCCAAATTCTGTGTTAGCAATTTATGAAGCATCGTAGCAAATAACTTTGATTCAAAAACTTATTTTTCTGATTAAAAATTATAAATTTTTAATTAGGTGCACTTTGTTTTGCTTGAAATGGAGCAAATTAAGCCTTTATTTAAAACCAAGCTTATTAGATCTTGTGGACTTGCATGTATAATCCTGAGTTTCGTACATTGTATAGAACCTTACAGTGTACTGACATGAGCAAAAATGCCAAAATTTTTTGCAACCAGATTTAAAAAAACAATAAGACCTGCTAGCTGTTTGACTTAATGCATCTACTGACATTGAAAATCAAAAACAATCACTGAACCAAATAAATAAATTTTTAGAGCACCTGCCCATGTTTAGTTGTTTAAGCGTTTTTGCCTGTATTGAATCTTCTCGTATGAAACCTTTCTGAATAACAAAACAGGTAGTATATTTGATGATTTGTTTAGACTGCCTGAAAAAACTAAAGATTTTACTCTTGCGTATTTCTTCTATAATTTTTTTCTTGCGTAGAGATTTTTCAAAGTGCTTGACTTTATTGTAAGTGCACTTGAAATGCAAAACTAATTGACGAAACATCAAGTTTTGTGACATGGAAGCACGCAAATAAACTCAGGTCAAAGAGCTTGAATATAAGGTATATAATATATTTACTTTTGGGTATAATATTAAAGACATACGCTGACATTATTACAAAGTGATTCAAATCTATAAACTGAGCTTTATAATAACTTAATGAAAGCATTCAAATATTTTGCTAAGCATTCAAATTAGAATTTTAACGCATGTTTTGCATTTTCAACTGCCTATTTCCATTTCATTGATAACTGCGAATTTCTATTTCATTCCGTCAATAATAACGATACTCTCGTCAACAGTTTGCAAAAGTATTTTTGACTTTGTTCTGCTCATTAATGTCTATAAAGGTAACTTATATAATTGCAGCTTCAGAATAAAGCAACTCAGTACAAATGCAATCGATGTTGAAGGTACGCTTCTGCATGTATTCACAGAGCTAATTTAAATTGCATAATTAACGAGGAGTAAATTTAATCACCACTTTCAGAGATTTTTAATTTGAGCTTGAACTGAGTGTCCATTAAAATAAATGAAAAACACTATTTACAAGATTAACCTCAGCGCTGATTTTCAACGCAGCTGTCAGCGATGAATATTTGTAAGGCATATTTTTAAAATGATTTAAGGAAACATAGCACCTCCAAATTTTTGAAAAATCGATTTTTGTTTTTTGATTGAATATGTTAAAGCTTTAAGAACATGATTTGAATAATATAAAATTGAAATTCTAAAAAAAAAAAATTTTGTGAGTATATATAGCGAAGTGCTCCAAGGTCATTTTTTCTATAATTTTCGTTGACTTCGCTATATCGTTACATCGACTTAACCCAAAGTGTAGACAAAGATAAGTGAGTCATCTCCTTTAAAAGAATCAAATGAATGAGATTTCTGTATATATACAAAGTTTTATGATTTATACCTTTGCCTGTATATATACACGGTGAGGCGTTAGCCTTGGCAAAAAAAAAAACAAAAAAAATAGCTGTAAAAAAACTGTAGTCTCCAAAAAAAGGTCCGAAAAAAGTTCAACTGACACTAAAATTAATGAAAAATTTTGCCACATATTATGGCCTAGCTATACGACGAAATCCTGATTCAGTTGAAAATATGCGCAAGTAAATTTGGGCAGCATATCACCACAAAATTTCAACTGATGAGAACCCTCAACACTTATTGTCCTGTTGGAGAAACGACTTGGTGTAACTGGCGCAAGGCGGAGGCAGCTGGTGATAATGCATTAAAAAATTTCAAGCATCCTCCACCTTAAGATGATGAGGTACAAGAAACTTTAAAGCCTATTTATGATGACTTATCATCAAAAGATTTATTAACGCGCTGCTTGGGCAATTTTACGCAGAATAATAACGAAAGCTATAATTCTTGTGTTTGGAATTTGGCCCCCAAACATACTTTTTGTGGAAAAACGTGTTAGATATGGCTGCAAATATTTCTGCATGTCCATTTAATGAAGGATTTATGGCCATCTTGAAAATAATGCAAGTAATGGGAGTTACGATTAGCGAACGTGCGCTGGAACATACAGAACATAGAGATGCTGCAAGAATCAACCAGGCGGAAAAACACTCGGCTGAGGCATTTAAAGAGGCCAGAACTGCTCGAAGGGAGCAAAAATCTTTGGAAGAGGAGGAGTGTGAGGAAGAAGAAGGTACATTGTATGGTCCAGGCATCGCAGATTAATTTTCGGTAAGATTTATTGCAAAAAATATTGAATTTTAACTTTAAGCGCGATTTTCTCGGAACAACGTTTTGCAAGTTGGCGTGCATGATTAAGAAAAACAATATTATCCAATCGTTCTGAAATTTTAACACGTTAATCTGCACATGTTGATGCTCAGAATGAGCTACGAATGAAAAAATCGGCACTAATTTTTTTAATTATAACCAATTTCTGGGGAAAAAAAATCTCGATTTTCGGAAAAACGCCGCCATTTTGTTGTTTTTCAACCAAATTTTTTTGTTTTTAATTCATACTAAGGCCGCTTTGATGTTGATCAAAACCACGTTTTTGTTTGTTTTTTCAGACTTTCCTGAGGACAGTTATCATGCACGCCAGGTTTTTTTGGTGTATTTTCCAAAAAATTGTAGCAGACGACAGGAGGTCACAAAACATGTTTAACAATTTTTTTAATGTAGTTTAAAAGGTGTTTAGTATGTGTAAAAAGTTTCATTACGATATGTTTTTTTATTCAATTAAAATCAAGCCTTTGAAAAAAACATTTTTTACTAATGTTCGAAGAACATTAGTATTAAAATCGATTCGGCCAAAAATTCATATTTCTATATATATATATATATATATATATATATATCATCAAAAAATTTCAGTGAGATAATCTCGGGAACGCGCCATCCGATTGAGCTGAAACTTTCAGGATACATTGGTGTATATGCAGAATAGGTCTTTAAATGTCAGTTATTGTTAACCTTTTGGCGCCGGCGGCCATTTTAGTGATTTTTTTAATATACCTATTATTTCGTGCACAAATGATTTTCGCAAAAATAAAGTTGACGAAATAAATTTCTAACGTGTTTTACATATGAATCGGATAATGCTTTGGAATTTTTTAACCCTATGTGTGCGCTGGGTGCCTAAAAAGAGGACGGGAAAATTTGAAAATTTTTAAATTTCGATAACTTTTGACAGAGCTATTCAATCATTACGAAATTTTCAGAACATATTGATATTATTTAGTTGTAGATCTGTGTAGCTTTTAATGAGCGTGCTGGCAACCCTGTAGCTAGGGCAGGCACTGAAAGTGAAAACCTCCAAATCATCGTCTCTCTTGAAAAAATGCCGTTTCTTCAAAAAAAAAGCCATTCCTATGTAAATTTCGTGCTTTGTTTACATAACCAAAAAAAAAAAAAGATATGGTATAACGGGCACGCCTGGTAACCCTAGCCCAATTTACCTATATTTTTAGCATCAAAAACTTCTGTTCACGGAAACTCACGATCCGATGAGCAGAATTATTTGAAATTCACAGAATGTATTGGCCTTAAATAGGACCAGGTCTGATAGAAGTGATTTTGAAATGCGGGCGATTCTGTGCCAGTGGTGCCATCTTGAAAAACCACTAAAAAAGATAACTGTTTTTAGCCCTATAAATTCTGATTGAATCGTTCGATTTTGACGAAACTCACACAATTGCTGGACCTTAAACCACGTTTGGTAGAAATTTGGTTGAAAAATTCGGTTGGAGTTGCCAGCTATGATAATTTTGGTGTCTTCATTTTGAAAAAAAAAATTTGGAAGTGAAAACATTCAAACCATCGAATACTCAAAAAAAATGTCCGTTTCTTACAATAAAACCAATCTGTATATAAATCTTATGTTTAATCTACACGTTCAAAATAAAACTTTGGAAATTTCATGTCGGACAAGAACGGTAACCCTCTCCCAGTTAACCTATATTTTTAGCATCAAAAACTTCTGTTCACGGAAACTCACGAACCAATAATCAGATACAGCTAAAATTTACAGAATGCATTGGACTTAAGTAAGACCAGATTTGGTAGAAGCGATTTTGAATTGTGGGCAAGTCTGTGCCAGTGGTGCCATCTTGAAAAATTACAAAGAAAAAAAATGCTTTTTGCCCTATGAAATGTGAATAAGTTACCAGATTTTCATGAAATTGACACAGGAGATAAACCTAACTCTAGTCTCTGTTTGGTGGAAATTTGGTTGAAAAATTTGATTGGTGCTGCCAGCTTTGGTAATTTTTGTGTCTTTGATTTTGAAAATTCGCTCAGGAAAATAAAACTTTTTGCACTATAACTTCCAGTGCAGTCATGAAATCAATACGAATTTCATACAATTAATGAAACCTGTCATAAACATTATTCAGGCCAAATTTGGTTGAAAAGCCTCGATAGGGTTGCCAGCTATTGTTGATTTTGTGTTTGATTGCAATATCTTTATTAAGCGGTTTTATCGTAGAATTTTCACAGCAAATATTAAGCTTTCGATCATTTGAAAAAACTCGCTGCAGGTAACCCTAAATTTCTTTATACTCTCAAAACTTCGAATGTAATATAACAACGTGAAGCAGATGTAATATATTATTGGCTTTGATACTGGCGAAAGGTTGCCAGCACGAGTCGGTTGTGCTACTTTTGTATCAATAAATGCTTACAGTTAGTATTCATACCGGAAACATACAATTAAAATAAATAACCAATGTTTCAATTCCCAAAGTTCTGCAAATTTTTCGGATCGCAACCCCAAACATCAACTTCAGTTACAGTGCTGCAGGCACTGAGGATTTTCTTCATTGATGTTATATGAGATGCTGCTTTCAAAATTATGTGAAATAAGCAACTGATAACGAATATAATTAACCCGCGTTTTGCTCTCATAAACGTTGAAATTCATGCCAGTGGTAATATCTGAAACCTTCCACCATATGAGTTATAATGCATTCTTAAGACGAAAGTAAAACGTGGCATTTGAAACAGTTTGGCCGTAATAAGCAGCACATGTGGTGGAATATGCACTCAAAACCTGCACGATTCTTCTACTGTTCTTCGAACATTAGTGTTTCTAGCGCTTCAGGTGCGCTAGAGTTATTTTCAATTCGAAGGTGCTACGTCCCCTTAAAGAATTTCTGCAATTATAATTTCTGATTTAAACATGTGGAAATATTGATGTAACGAAACGAATTTCAATGGAATGGTTAATAGTGACATTGTAATTTATGAAATGTTTATGAAATGTTTAAGTGAAATTTTTCAGAATATACGGATATTTAAGTTTATTTCGACAATATTTAAAAAGATTAAAGGTATTTAATCATCATTGAATCAAATTTATGGTACGCTGGTATAAATTTTGAAGTTTTGTCTCGTTTCACAGCTGCAATCTCTTAACGTAATAACATTGTAAATCTTATAGTCTCTTCCAGATGTATGATTGTTCGTTTTGTTTGCAAATTTCTCTCCTCATAATTCAATATTTTTTTTTTAGATTTGAAGATCCAATCGATTTTAACATGGAGGCCATATTGACTGAAATGCAAGATAGAAGGATAAGATCAGCTAGTGTTTTAATATTATTGTATGGCTGAATCAGCAAATGAAAATTGTGATGCTTTAGAACCGGTTAATAAAGTGCTTAAACTAATGTTAATTGTGAAATCCGATGTTGTAGTCTTAAAACGTGGCGAGTCTAAACTGGAAGTCGTTCCACCGATGAAAATAATTACTACAAACAGTACAATGGCTTTAAATATATTGTTTGGAAAACGTAAGCATATTGAATATTGGAAATCTGCAAACATAGAAATAATGCCTAATCGGACACTTCGTCAACGTGCACATTGGAATAAATGACGGGTCGAACTTGCTAAAATACAAAAAAAAACATTTTGTATCGGTGGAATACATAAACGTCACCTCAAAAATGGCGAATGTAGGGCTGAAAATCCGACATTAGAAATATGCTACCAAAACATCAGTGGTCTCTCTGCAAAACTCGAGTGTTTAAGGGAATCTATTACTTTAAACGATCTGGATATTATCAAACTTAAGGTATCCTCACTGAAACCTCATATTGCTTCGTAGGAATTGGAGTTCAAAAGCTATTATGTTTAAATAGAGAACCGTGACAATTTAACTTCATCAAAGTTGAAAGCAGGGAGAGTTTTAAAATAAGATGATATTGAACAGTTTTTCAATAAAACTTTTCAATCTCACCTTATGTCATGCTAAAGTCTGGATATTGAACAATTGCTCCTTATGATCCACTTAAATACGGCTAAAGACCTCATCTCAGCCATTTATTTACCATCTATTGTATCTTGAGACGGCTATGCGAAACATATATATATATATATATATATATATATATATATATATATATATATATTTGCGATGTCTAAAAAAAGAATAATAATTATGAGCGTATTAACACGAGCATAGCTTAAAACAAAACAAGCTACTACTATAAAAATATCAGAAGTATATCTGTATTCCTAACAATCCAAAATATTTCTTCAACTATCTGATATTACTTAGAAAAGATATTTTGTTCCCATCAAGCATACACGGTACTCATAGCTCTGTCAAGGCTACTATTGCTGATATGTTTGCTTTGCCTTTTTCAGTATGAACTTCATACATAAAATCCAAGTATTAGCTTATCACAATACAAAATAAGCTCGAACTTTACCCTTGAGAAGCTAAATTCCATTGATACGAGCATAAGCGCGGGGCCAGATGGTCTTCCACCAATCTGTATAAAAAGCTGTTCAAGCAGTATTCATTACCCTGTTGCTCCAAAATTTAACAAGTCCTATTCTACTGGGTGGTTTCCAGCTTTCTGGAAGTCATCTAAATTTATTATTGAAAATTGCCGACCAGTAGGTATTCTTTCTACAAAACTGAACCTTTTCGAAAGCTTACGCACTGATTATGTAACACCACCAATAATTATTCTTAATCAGCATGTAATTTCTCAAGGCAGATGCTCGCTAGCCTTCTGGTATAATTATATAGCTAACTCGTTCCAAATACATGCAATATATACCGACTTGAGTAAAGCATTTGCCAAAATTTAACAGCTAGCTTGTCAAGAAAAAACCAATAAACTTTAGAACAAGGGGTACATTGCTGTCTTAGCTTTGCGGTTATATATGTACGTGGTCGCCCGTTTATTGTAAATACTGATAACCACTTTTCAGAATAAATTTTTCCATCTTCTAGGGTGCTAAAAAGGTTCACATTGAGGCTCGTTGTTGTTTTAAGTGTTTATTAACGATAAATCACCTTCATTTTTGGATGTTCAATATCTCTTATCTGCTGTTATTCGAATATATTCAAAGCAATAGCTTCAGAACATGATATATATATATATATATATATATATATATATATATATAT
The DNA here is from genome assembly GCA_963978885.1 of Nemotelus pantherinus. Classification (NCBI taxonomy): domain Eukaryota; kingdom Metazoa; phylum Arthropoda; class Insecta; order Diptera; family Stratiomyidae; genus Nemotelus; species Nemotelus pantherinus. Next base: position 83,919,733 of record OZ022265.1, read on the forward strand.
ATATATATATATATATATGTATATATATATATATATATATATATATATATATATATATATATATATATATATATATATATATATATATATATATATATATATATATAAATTCAGTGCAAAAATCTCAGGAACGCCCCATCCGATTGAATTGAAATTTTCAAGATACATTGGTGTATATGCAGAATAGTGCCAATTTTCACAATAAGTTAATAATCTTTAACCCTTTGGCGCCGGCGGCCATTTTAGTGATATTTTTAATATTTTTCTGCCAACACATAGCTTTTGCCAAAATAAAGTTTATGGAATGAATTTTGAACGTGATCTTAATGTGAATATGGTAATTTTTGTGAAATTTTTAACTTTGTTTGCGCGCTGGGCGACTGAAATTAAATTCGGAAAATTTGAAAATTTTTGAATTGCGATAACTTTTGACCAGATTATCAAATCATGATGAAACTAAGAAGGCATATTCTTGCTACATGAACATGCGTGGTTTTTATGGACGTGTTGGGAACCCTGCAGCTACGGCAGGCATTGAAATTGAAAATCTTCGAACCATCGACTCTCGGAAAAATTTTCGTCTTTTACATAGAAAACCAATTCATGTAGAAATCTTATGCTTTGTCAACCAAAGAAAAACTTTTGACCTATATTTTAAGCATCAAAAACTTCTGTTCACGAGAACTCAAGAAATTTCATATGATATATGGTACTTAATATAGGCACTATCCAGAAGGAATCTGGTAAAAAACCATTATATGGTTGTCAGCTATTGTTGGTTTTGAATTTATTTGCAATATCTTTATAAAGCAATTTCACCGTAAAGTTTTCAAATGGTAGTGATCTTGTAGTGACAATAAACAACAAATACTAAGTTTTCGAAAATTTGAAAACTGTTGCCACTGGTAGCACTAAATTTCTCTGTACCTCTATAACTTCCAATGCAGTCATCGAATCAAAACGACATTCGCAGAGTAGGTTGATTTCAATGTGAGACAGGTGTCATATATTTTTGGCTTTGAGGTTAGCAAAAAGTTGCCAACGCCAAGTGTTTTTTTTTGCTATTTTCGTATGATTAAATGCTGACATTAAGTATTCATATAGCGAACATTTACAGTGAAAATAAATTACCAATGTTGAAATTTTCTAAGTTCCACAAAATTTTTGTTTCCAAACGTCTTTCGTTTTTTGACCCTAAGCATATTTCAATCCCTGTAACTTTCGACGTAATCATCGGATAAAATCGAAATCGATAGAATTATTTCATTTTAACATGAGGCAATTGGAGGAAACTTTTAGTTGCAGTGATGGTAAAGTGTTGCAAGCACTAAGCATTTTCTTTGTTTATGCTATATTATGCTGCTTTCAAACTTTTGCAGTGGTTGGCTTTCCAAAATCTTGAAATTTTGCAATCGAAACAGGTTGGAGCACGTGTGGTAGAATATGGACTCAGAATCAGCACAATTCTTTTACTGTTCATCAAACATTAGTGTTTCTAGCGGTTCAGGAGCGCTAGAGTTTTTTTACTAATGTTCGAAGAGCATTAGTATTAAAATCGATTCGGCCATATATCTATATATATATCATCAAAAAATTTCAGTGAGATAATCTCGAGAACGCGCCATTCGATTAAGCTGAAACTTTCAGGCTACATTGGTGTATATACAGAATAGGTCCAGGTCTTACTAAATGTCAATTATTGTTAACTCTTTGGCGGCGATTTTAGTGATATTTTTAATATACCTATTATTCCGTATTCAAATAATTTTTGCAAAAATAAAGTTGACGAAAAAAACTTCGAACGTGTTTTAAATGTGAATCATATAATGTTTTGGACTTTTATAACCCCATGTGAGCGTTAGGTGCCTAAAAAGAGAACGGGAAAATTTGAAAATTTTTAAATTGTGATAACTTTTGACGGAGCTATTCAATCATTATGAAATTTTTAGAGCGTATTGCTATTATTTAATTGTAAATTTATATATTTTTTAATGAGCGTGTTGGCAATCCTGTAGCTAGGACAGGCACTGAAAATGAAAACCTCCAAATCATCGTTTCTCTTGAAGAAATGCCGTTTCTTCAAAGAAAAGCACCTTATATGCAAATCTTATGCTTTGTTTACATAGCCAAAGTAAAAAATTTGATATGGTACAACGGGCACGCCTGGTAACCCTTGCCCAATTTACCTATATTTTTAGCATCAAAAACTTCTGTTCACGGAAACTCACGATCCGATGAGCAGAATTAATTGAAATTTACAGAATGTTTTGGTCTTAAATAAGACCAGGTTTGATGGGAGTGATTTTGAAATGCAAGCGATTCTGTGCCAGTGGTGCCATCTTGAAAAATCACTAAAAGCCCTATAAATTCTGATTAAATCGTTCGATTTTGACGAAATGCACACAGTAGCTGAACCTTACTATAAACCGCGTTTGGTAGAAATTTGGTTGAAAAATTTGGTTGGAGCTGCCAGCAATGATAATTTTGGTGTCTTAAATTTGAAAAAATAAAAATTTGGATGTGAAAACATTCAAATCATCGAATATCTTAAAAAATTTCCGTTTCTTACAATAAAAGCAATCTGTATACAAAAATTATGCTTTATCTACACGTTCAAAGTAAATCTTTGGAAATTTCATGTCGGACAAGAACGGTAACCCTTTCCCAGTTAACCTATATGTTTAGCATCAAAAATTTCTGTTCACGGGAACTCTCGATCCAATAATCAGCTACAACTGAAATTTCCAGAATGTATTGGACTTAAGTAGAACCAGATTCGTTAGAAGCGATTTTGAATTGTGGGCAACTCTGTGCCAGTAATAAGATCTTGAAAAATTAAAAAGAAAAAAAACTGCTTTTTGCCCTATGAAATGTGAATAAGTTACCAAATTTTGAATGAAAATTAATGAAATTGACACAGTAGCTGAACCTTACTCTAATCTCTGTTTGGAAGAAATTTGGTTGAAAAATTTGATTGGTGCTGCCAGCTATGGTAATTTTTGTGTCGTTGGTTTTGAAAATTCGCTCAGGAAAATAAATTTTTTTGCACTATAACTTCCAGTGCAGTCATGGAATCAATACGAATTTCATACAATTTATGGAACTTATTATATACATTATTCAGGCCAAATTTGGTTGAAAAGCCACGATAGGGTTGCCAGCTATTGCTGGTTTTGTGTTTAATTGCAATATCTTTTTTAAGCGGTTTACCGTAGAATTTCCAAATGGTAATGAAATTGTAGTGACAATAAACAGCAAATATTAAGCTTTCGATTTTTTGAAAAACTCGCTGCAGGTAACCCTAAATTTCTTTATACTCCTATAATTTCGAATGTAATATAACAACGTGAAGCAGATGTGATGTATTCTTGGCTTTGATACTGGCAAAAGCTTGCCAGCACGAGTCGGTTGTGCTACTTTTGTATCAATAAATGCTTACAGTTAGTATACATACCGGAAACATTTACAATGAAAATAAATAACCAATGTTTCAATTCCCAAAGTTTTGCAAATTTTTCGGATCGCAGCCCCAAACACCAACTTCAATTACAGTGCTGCAGGCACTGAGCATTTTCTTCATTGATGTTATATGAGATGCTGCTTTCAAAATTTTGTGAAATAAGCAACTGATAACGAATATAATTAACAAGTGTTTTGATCTCATAAACGTTGAAATTCAAACCAGTGGTAATATCTGAAACCTTCCACTATATGAGTTATAATGCATTCTTGAGACCAAAGTAAAACGTGGCGTTTGAAACAGTTTGGAATATGCATTAAAAACCTGCACGATTCTACTACTATTCTTCGAACATTAGTGTTTCTAGCGGTTCAGGTGCGCTAGAGTTTTTTTATTTAATATTGTAAGGAATAACTTAGAAGCACCAGTTATTTTGCAAGCTATATACATTACATTTAAGAGCTCAAACGGGAATCACCCATTGTAGCGAGATATTTGCAAAGAGTAGAAGTAAAAAAACTGCTCTCATAATTAGCCAATCCAAAGACTAAAATGTACTCGTAGTATGCTGTGGGCTCACTTCGAATTTTTCAATTTCGAAGTGTCATTGTTCAAACAAATGCTCATAACTACATTTAAATGCCAAGTCAGTTTTTTATTTGTAATATTACCTGTTTGATTCTAGTATTAGTAGTAAGAGTACGACAAAGCTCAATTTAGTTGATGTATTTGACACTACTAATATATATTTATAATAATCGTGTTAAAGGACTATGTCCGTGAAATAAATAAAACAAATAAAAATAAACAAACATAGTGGTCAAAATGGAAAAACAATTACATAATCCACTTCTTTGCAAAGTTTTGCATTTTGTAATTTATACGTTTCATCTTTTTTGCTATTGAATACAATTTTAACAATAATATAAAAAAAACTTTCCCTGGTACTCAGTTGACAATAAATTCCAAAAAGTATGATATAGATATTCCTTTCACTTGTGTTCTTCTTGCTTCACCTTAAACTCAAGTTACAAACTTACAGAAAATTAAAAATCCTTGGAAAGAATAACATGTTCCACGTTAGACACAATTATACTAAGAAGCATAATTAAGTGTATGTTACAGAATGGAGTGCATGTTAAAGTACTCAAGTACCTTAATTAGCTCATAAACATGACTCGAGACATCATTTTGTCGTCTTTGGGGGCCCTTCGAGTATTTGCAGTAAGTTTTGGCGTAAACAAGGGAACAAAAATGAATCAACAGCCGAACCAAAGCACTACCCTGCATAGATATAACTGGATTAATTTGATAAATCCGCTATTATGGCGAATTTACTTTCATGTGTACGCTTAAGTTTATTAAATATGCACTAAGTGTGAGAAAATGTTGAAGAATATACAGAAAAGAGGATAATAGAATCAAAAAACTCTAGCGCACCTGAAGCGCTAGAAACACTAATGTTCGAAGAACAGTAGAAGAATCGTGCAGGTTTTGAGTGCATATTCCACCACATGTGCTGCTTATTACGGCCAAACTGTTTCAAATGCCACGTTTTACTTTCGTCTTAAGAATGCATTATAACTCATATGGTGGAAGGTTTCAGATATTACCACTGGCATGAATTTCAACGTTTATGAGAGCAAAACACGGGTTAATTATATTCGTTATCAGTTGCTTATTTCACATAATTTTGAAAGCAGCATCTCATATAACATCAATGAAGAAAATGCTCAGTGCCTGCAGCACTGTAACTGAAGTTGGTGTTTGGGGTTGCGATCCGAAAAATTTGCAGAACTTTGGGAATTGAAACATTGGTTATTTATTTTCATTGTATGTTTCCGGTATGAATACTAACTGTAAGCATTTATTGATACAAAAGTAGCACAACCGACTCGTGCTGGCAACCTTTCGCCAGTATCAAAGCCAATAATATATTACATCTGCTTCACGTTGTTATATTACATTCGAAGTTTTAAGAGTATAAAGAAATTTAGGGTTACCTGCAGCGAGTTTTTTCAAATGATCGAAAGCTTAATATTTGCTGTGAAAATTCTACGATCAAATCGCTTAATAAAGATATTGCAATCAAACACAAAATCAACAATAGCTGGCAACCCTATCGAGGCTTTTCAACCAAATTTGGCCTGAATAATGTTTATGACAGGTTTCATTAATTGTATGAAATTCGTATTGATTTCATGACTGCACTGGAAGTTATAGTGCAAAAAGTTTCATTTTCCTGAGCGAATTTTCAAAATCAAAGACACAAAAATTACCAAAGCTGGCAGCACCAATCAAATTTTTCAACCAAATTTTCACCAAACAGAGACTAGAGTTAGGTTTATCTCCTGTGTCAATTTCATGAAAATCTGGTAACTTATTCACATTTCATAGGGCAAAAAGCATTTTTTTTTCTTTGTAATTTTTCAAGATGGCACCACTGGCACAGACTTGCCCACAATTCAAAATCGCTTCTACCAAATCTGGTCTTACTTAAGTCCAATGCATTCTGTAAATTTTAGCTGTATCTGATTATTGGTTCGTGAGTTTCCGTGAACAGAAGTTTTTGATGCTAAAAATATAGGTTAACTGGGAGAGGGTTACCGTTCTTGTCCGACATGAAATTTCCAAAGTTTTATTTTGAACGTGTAGATTAAACATAAGATTTATATACAGATTGGTTTTATTGTAAGAAACGGACATTTTTTTTGAGTATTCGATGGTTTGAATGTTTTCACTTCCAAATTTTTTTTTTCAAAATGAAGACACCAAAATTATCATAGCTGGCAACTCCAACCGAATTTTTCAACCAAATTTCTACCAAACGTGGTTTAAAGTAAGGTCCAGCAATTGTGTGAGTTTCGTCAAAATCGAACGATTCAATCAGAATTTATAGGGCTAAAAACAGTTATCTTTTTTAGTGGTTTTTCAAGATGGCACCACTGGCACAGAATCGCCCGCATTTCAAAATCACTTCTATCAGACCTGGTCCTATTTAAGGCCAATACATTCTGTGAATTTCAAATAATTCTGCTCATCGGATCGTGAGTTTCCGTGAACAGAAGTTTTTGATGCTAAAAATATAGGTAAATTGGGCTAGGGTTACCAGGCGTGCCCGTTATACCATATCTTTTTTTTTTTTTTGGTTATGTAAACAAAGCACGAAATTTACATAGGAATGGCTTTTTTTTTGAAGAAACGGCATTTTTTCAAGAGAGACGATGATTTGGAGGTTTTCACTTTCAGTGCCTGCCCTAGCTACAGGGTTGCCAGCACGCTCATTAAAAGCTACACAAATCTACAACTAAATAATATCAATATGTTCTGAAAATTTCGTAATGATTGAATAGCTCTGTCAAAAGTTATCGAAATTTAAAAATTTTCAAATTTTCCCGTCCTCTTTTTAGGCACCCAGCGCACACATAGGGTTAAAAAATTCCAAAGCATTATCCGATTCATATGTAAAACACGTTAGAAATTTATTTCGTCAACTTTATTTTTGCGAAAATCATTTGTGCACGAAATAATAGGTATATTAAAAAAATCACTAAAATGGCCGCCGGCGCCAAAAGGTTAACAATAACTGACATTTAAAGAGACCTGGACCTATTCTGCATATACACCAATGTATCCTGAAAGTTTCAGCTCAATCGGATGGCGCGTTCCCGAGATTATCTCACTGAAATTTTTTGATGATATATATATATATATATATATATATATATATAGAAATATGAATTTTTGGCCGAATCGATTTTAATACTAATGTTCTTCGAACATTAGTAAAAACCGTATCTGTAGTGTCTGCACCAAATGACAAAATGCATAAAATTTTCTTTGTTTGCACATGAAAATGATACATGCAGCATATTTTCACAGACTTCATCATATTAAATAACATAAACAGGGTGATTCATTATGAGGTTTCGACAGATCACACGTGACTTCTGTCAAACTGTAATGTAATATTTTATTGACTATTGTTTGACAAATCAACATGGAAAGATTTACCTTGGTGAATGGGTTCTGAATCAGCTCAAAGGAAATCCGCTGTTTGATCGCGAAATTTTGTTCAGTGATGAGGCGCATTGTGGCTCAATGGATACATCAATAAGCAGAATTGCCGTATATGAGCTGATTAATAACCTGAAGAGCTTCAACAACTATCACTACAGGCACAGAAATGTACAGTTTGGTGTGGTTTATGGACCGGTGGAATCATCGTTCCATATTTTTTTCAAAATGAGTCCGGTCAGAAAGTAACTGTCAATGGCGACCGCTACCGCACCATGATAACGGATTTTTTGCTACCTGAAATTGAAGCCCGTGGTATCGGTGAACTTTGTTTTTAACAAGACTGTGCTCTTTTGCATACAGTGAGATTAACAATGGACTGATTGAAAAATCAACCTGATTTCACGTTTTGGACCAGTAAATTGGCCGCCTACATCGTTTGATTTATTTATTTATTTATTTATTTATTTATTTGGTGCGTATACAATTCAACAGGCAAAACTGCCCAGTTACAGATTGGATACAATCAAAAAAATAAAATAACAAGAACTAAATAAGAATATATAAATATAAGTATGTAAAATAATTAAAGTTAGAATAAAATAAAGTAAAATTAACTAAAGCAAAAAATTCATTACAATCACGAAAAATCAATTCAAAAATGATAGGATACAATGACAAACAAAAAAAAAATACTAATAAATAAATGAGTAAATATAAATATATAAAAAATAATTGAAGTGGTAAATTAAATTAAGAAGAGATAAGGCAAACAAAAAAAAAAAAAAAAAGAAAGAATCCATTAAAGGAATAGGAAATAAAATTAAATTAGGAACAAAAAAGAAAAAAGAAAAATTCATATACATATGTGAGTATATATAAAATTAAAAATATACAAAAGATCTTAAAGAAGTAAATAATGAAGTAAAATTAAGTAGAGCAAAAAAAAGAAAAGAAAGAAACCATTAATAACAAGAATAGAAAATAAAATTCATTAATTAGAAACAAAAATTTTACTTCGAACCATATTTTTGAAAATGGCAATAGATTGTGGAAGAGGACCAAGTTGAAGACTATTATGAGTGCGTAAGAGTCGTAAAACGGGAGAGTAAAAGAAAGTGTCAGTACGGGCATACGGCACTTCAAATAGAATGGAGGACCTGATTGGCCTTACGGAGTTCCGCTCAATGAACAAAAATGCTAATGAGGAAGATAGGTTGCCGCGACAGATTTTGAACAGAAAACACTCATCCAAGTAAACTCTGCGCTGCTCAAGGAGAGGAATGTTAAAAAGAGATAGACGTTCACAATAGGGTAAATACGGCAGACTATATTTAAAAAGTAAAGTACGTGTAAACCTGCGCTGAACAGATTCAACAGCGTCAGAGAGGTATTTGAAACGAGGACACCACACTTGACTGCAGTATTCCAGTACAGGACGGACTAGGCTAATAAATAGGTGGACACAAGTAGAAACATTAAATGAATTGTGGCAGGAACGAATCACGAAACCAGATATCCGAGAAGCTTTCCTAGTGATAGTAAGGACATGAACGTCGAATTTCAGTTTACGATCAAAGGTGACCCCAAGATCTGAGAAATGATCGACACAAGAGAGGACAGTGCCATCAATAGCATAAGGAAAGACATAAGTGTGAAGCTTTAGGGAAAAAGACATAGAAAAACACTTGGAAACATTAAGGGACAAACAGTTCAAGTTACACCAACCAGAGAGAGCTTGCAAATCATCCTGAAGAAGCAGAGAGTCAGCAGTATTTTTGATGATTCGGAAGATTTTTAAATCATCTGCATAAAGAAGACATGAAGACTTAAAAATAGGGGGAAGGTCATTGATAAAAATATTGAACAGAAGAGGTCCCAAGATGGAACCTTGAGGAACACCAGAAGAAGGGGAGAAAGGTGAGGACGCCAAGCCAAAGAGGGAGACGAAACAAGTGCGATCAGTTAAAAAGGAAGAGATCCAGGAGAGCAGAGGTTCACGAATGCCATAATGCTTCAGTTTGACAAGAAGCAGCATATGATTAACAGAGTCAAAAGCTTTGGCAAAATCAGTATAAATGACGTCAACTTGATTGTTGCTGTCAATTGCAGAAGCGATTACATGAGTAAACTCAACAAGGTTCGTAGAGGTGCTCCGGCCTTTTACAAAGCCATGTTGCTGCGCTGCAAAGACACAGTAGAGGGTATCATAGATACGATTGAAAACGAGGCGTTCCAAAATTTTGGAAAGGCAAGGAAGAATGGAGATGGGGCGATAGTTAGAAGCAAGGTTCCTATCACCCGATTTGAAAATGGGAAGAATGCTAGAGAGCTTCCAAGAGGACGGAAATTTACCAGCACAGAGACTGACATTGAATAAGATGGCTAAAGGGACACAAAGGGAAGACGCAAGACTTTTTACGAAAAAATTGGGAATACCATCCGGGCCCGGGGAACAGTTAGTGTCAAGTGAGGACAAAAGCAATTCAACCTCTACGGGGTTAGTTACGACTGAGGAGAGACAAGCAGGGAAATCAAAGGAAAAGCAGTCAGTAGCAGGAATCGATGGGATAGTATAAACAGAAGAAAAATACATAGCAAAAAGATTACAAATGTCGAGAGGGTTGGAAGCAGTAAAGGCATTAAACACTAGTGAGTCAGGAAGAGAGGAGGAAGATTTTAAGGAGCGGACAAAAGACCAGAAATTTTTTGGGTTATTCGAGTTCAAGGAAGCTTCAACAGACGAGGAATATCTGCGTAGTGCTAATCTAATTTCTTTCTTGGCAGAGGCCCGTAAACGAGAGAAGATTGCATAATCTTCACTAGATCGAGAATTCAGAAATTTCGAGCGTGCTGAATTTTTATCTCTAAGGGCACTCTTTACCCTCATGGTAAACCAAGGGGGGTCACGGAGCTTACGAGAACTGTAAACAGGAGTATACGTCGAGATCAACTCTGTAAGAATACTGTAAAATTTAGATACAGCAGAGTCAATATCGAGACCACGGAAGGAATTAAACCAATTGATTGAATTCAAATCATTAGACATGCGGTCAAAATTAGTTTTTTTAAAGTTAAATCGTCGCGCAGTGGAAGTTTTAACACGATTTGAAAATGAGATGGACAAATGAATAGAAAGAGGTGGATGATGGGGGTCAGGGTTGGTGTAGGGTATTAGGACAGGAGATAGTAAAATCGAAGAGGACTCAACGTTAGAGAGGATGAGATCAAGGATCTTGTTATTAACATTGGGGAAACAGTTAAATTGAGAAAGAGAACAGGAAGAAAGGAAAGAAGATAAGGTAATAGAAAGGTTGTTGGTGGACTCAATGCGAAAGAAAGAAGAGTCCCATTGCACAGAAGGCATATTAAAGTCGCCACAGATAATGATTGACGATGAGGGAAAGTAGCTATTAAGATACGTGGAAAGTTCAGAAAAGAACTTATCATAAGTCGAGAAGGGCATGTTACAAGGAATATATAAGGACGCAACAAACAAAGTGGGTGTAGGAGACAAAGAGATGGAGACAGCAACACATTCAACAGGAGGACTGGGGATAAAATCAGCGCAAAGTTTACTATTGAGAGTCCTGAGCACAGCAATAAGCACCCCACCACCATCAGCCTTATTACTTACCAAACGATTACGATCACGGCGGTAAACATTGTACGAAGGGAAAAATTCGGAACTAAAAATGTCATCATTAAGCCAAGTTTCCGACAAGCAAATCAGGTGATCATTTTCGAGAAAAGCAGCAGTTTTAAAGTCTTCAAGTTTGGTTCTCATGCCACGAACATTTTGATAATACAGAGAAATTTGATCACGCTTAAGAACTAGGTTCGGGCTCTCCGGTTGATTGAAGATCGAAAATTTCGCCGGTTTTCAAAAATTTTGACTAATGTACCAGTAGGCCAAAATTTGGAATCAGCGACAATATTGAGATTGGCAGGCAATGTTATTTTAAAAGAAGCCACATATCTTCTAGGCTGACTATCTTTCGTAAATTTGACGCAGTCAAAAATATTAGGTTTGTAGCCAAGCTTCTTACAGATGTAGTGTTCCACTGCAGCCACAGAAGTATCATAAGCAAATCGCGATACAAAAATCTGGAGAGGAGGCGCAACTATATGCAAAGCGAGATCATTAGCGGTGTCGTTAACAGCACTATGTAAATGAAACGCAGGTAGATTAGATTGCAAAGAAGCAGTAGTTGAGGCAATGCAAGCAGCATCAGCATTCCTTGTAGATACATCTAGACTAGGGACTGGTGAGGCTGGATTAGATGAATGCAGAGTCAAATTATCAGGCTGTGATGGAGTATCCGGATGCAGCTGTTGCATCAGCTGAGGAGGAACCAGATTAATATCATGAGGCGGTACCTGTGGATTTTCACGATGAGGAAGCGATGAGGGCTGAAGATGTTGCTGCGGTTGCAGCTGTTGCTGCGGTTGCAGCTGTTGCTGAGATCGATTCCGTGTAACACGCATATCAGGTCTAGAATCCGAAATGGCTGGAGACAGAGATTCCACGGAGGAAGGACGCAAGGAGTTGTTCGCAGAAGTCATCGAAGCCGCTTGATAGTTAGGCATAGCTGGCACTGCGGTCAATTTATGCTCAGCATCAGCCACTGAAGCCAGAGAGTTCAGCTGTTTAGCGGCTGAATCGAGCCTTCCACCCAAGGCCTTGAATTCGGCCTGAATTGAGTCGACTACCCGTTTTGCGGAGCGTAGTCGATCAACAAAGGAGCCCATCGAATTGGATTTGCATTTGGAACAAAACCAATATACACCAGATGACGACGACTGAACTGCTTCCGCAACATGTGCGTGCATTCCAATGCACTTCGCATGAAAAGTCTGCTCACAAAAGCCAGAGCAAACCACCATGGGTGTTCTATTCGTATTATCAATGCACTTGGAAGCTAAGCAAAGAGCCATTATGGAACGCAATTAGTTTCTTAAATTAGAAATCAATACTAAAGTATATCACCCACAAATGTATCAAATGAAAACAACGATTCATAAAAGTTTTCGTCAAAAAATAGAAGTGTCAATGATAACTTATGGTAACTGTCTACGATAAAACTGTACTAGCGATATTAAACAACCGAAGCAGCACTGCAGTATCAATAGGTAAATAAATTCACAAAAGGAGCACTGCACTATCTAGTGGTAAAGGTAATATAAGTTCACTGCACTATCCAGAGGTAAATGTCAAGGATTATAAATATAGACTGTTTGATATCAGACCTTAACATTATTTTCTTTGTGGTTACACGAAACTTCTGGGCTTCAGTGATAAGGCAGCTTCAATCGACGCTTTGGAAGCCAACATTACTCCTGTCGTTCGGGAGATACCGCTCGCAATGCTGGAATACGACGTCCGAAATTGGACCCTAAGGATGGACCATTTACGGCTTAGTCGCGGTCAACATTCAAACAAGATAATCTTTAAAAAAAATATCATAAATTGCTCTTTTGACTCATAATAAAATATTTACTATAAGATTTAACTTTATGCCTTTTATTTGAGATTAAAAACCAAACCTCATAATGAATCACCCTGTACTTGTATGAACTACATACTCGTACATCACATAATTTTCGCATCAAAATGGAATGTTTAAGCAATTTGTTATATTTAAATGTGTATGTCTCTTTGCACAATAGCTTTCATCTGGTTAAGAGTGGTTTACTGTTATGTTTCGTATGCATGGAACAGTTGTATAATTATAGTGGGAAGCAAATTGCATTACGACTTTCTAGCTTCGTTTTGATTTTAACTTGACATTTTTGAACTCATGTGGAAAATAAAGTACTGCATTTGGCATATTTGTGGAAAATAGGTAAATTTCTTAGTAAAAACTCAAAAACGGCTTAATTTAATGTTTTGTTGTTTTAAATTAGAATAGCACTGTTAAAATTAAAGTAAAAAGCGAAAAAACTACACTGGAGAAAATCACAATAGCGCTGCTTTGGAAAGATTCACTTTTCAACAAATAGTCACATGTGATTTTTAACTTCACCGACATGTCTTGGGCCAGGCAGTTCACGGTCTTAAAATCAGCCTTGATTTCTGGAGCTATAGTCTTAGGTACTTTTATTTCTACCCGCAACCCTCTACCCTGGACACCAACCTATGAACTTGACTTTGTAGCCACATTCTTAGGATACTGAAGCTAAGTTCTAAGTGCTAGAACTTCTTTCAGCATAAAATATTCTGCCGTTAAAAAAAATTTAAAATTAATAATATAAAATAAATGAAATATAAAATTTGAACCGTTATTGAATGCTCGTTATTTTATACAGAATATGAATCTAAATTTTTTTTCAAATGATCGGAACACGCTCAGCAATGCTTCCACAAATTATGTTCTACTCTTCACATTCAATAATTTTGTTTCACGCATTTCAGAGAATCATCAACTTAATCATAGTACTGAGTTCGATTTCACGTGAAATTTTCATACAAAATTTCACGTGAAATTTGTTTCGGCGAAAATTTAGCTTGAAAATAAGCAAGAGTTGTACTCTGTTCTTAGCATGAAAAGTTGCTTTGAAGTTGCTTTCGCTCTGAAAATGCAGATGGCACTGACACATGTCTCCAATCATTTCACGCCAATTAAGTTTGTGCAGTTCATTTTTTCGAGCTAAAACGTGACTTTTGGTGTTTTAATTTGAAAATTGAATTGTGCAAATGTCTTTCCAAAAAGAAAATCGATCAAAAATTGAAATTCTTGACATTTTATCCGTGAAGAATGAGGAGTGTCTCTGCTTTTCTCCATTGCCAAAATTTTCGATCGAAACAATGACCAGATAATGGAGACATGTCAAAATTTAGCTTCACGGTTAACTCAGTACCAGCCTTTACAGAAGTCATCCGCAAAACACTATTCTTCCCACTTAAACAAAACCTGTAATTATCAAGGGGCATAGACCGAAAGCAAATTGGTTCTTAATTAGGTAAAGCCTCCATAAAGCAGGTTCTTGTAATAGTAGACAGTGCTATTCTTGCCTTGCTTTTTACCCGGCCATCGTTGAGTATGGAGACTACTCGAGAAAATAAAAGCTTTCAGTTAGCAAAAGTCAGTAATTTAAAATAGAGAAGAAATTTTTTTGCACTCTTCAAGGCTCTGTGCCTCGGGATAACAATCTCGATCAGAATGGATTTTTTTCTCTCGCCTATTGTGCTGTCTTAGCGTCGTATTACCGTCACACCTAATTTATTATTTGCCAGTCTAGGGCTGTTCCTGCTTTTAAAGGCTAGGCGAAGTGAGTGGAGTGATTGTGCCGGCTTGAATGGAATCTAATTGTGTAGTTTAATGGTGATCAATAAGGTGTAGTGCAAATTGATTTGCGATTGGAAATTTAAGGGCCTTGTTGAAAGATTACAATGACAAGTTTGCTTCGAACGGTCGAATACATTCGGAGAAATCATTTCATAGTTTGTCATTTTTATAGAACATTGAAATGTTTTTGCACCATGTATCTTACGATCCAAAGCACTCAATAATATGTTATCTACACTGCCTTGCTTAGCATAAAAGTTCTATCTACACATTTTTGTCATTTTTTAGTTAACACCGGATTCGAAAACTACAAACTCTATTACATAATTCTACAAAGTATGAAAAACCTAATTTTGTGGAAGCATGTTAAAACCAATAATGAAAAATCACCTCATTTACAAAACAGGTCGCATCGCTTAGCATAAACATTCTATCTACAGTAGATAGAACGTTTATGCTAAGCAATGCGGCCAGTTTTTCGTTGCATAAATTCTATCTGCTTAAAACTCATCTCCCACAATTATTTTTAACATGAAAGCTTTCACTTGAGATGCATCTCAAGTAAACGTATTTGTATCCATGTGTAAACTTTCGTCCCGTTTGAAGATGATCGCAGAACCAGGAAAACAAGACGAAATAATGGCCTAACTAACAAATAAATCCGTGTGGAGATTTTTCGATGGAAATGTGTTCATTGTAAGCTGAAAAATATAATGTGGAAAGTCCATTACAAACTAATGAGCGCAACAAAAGTTATTCAAGGTCAGGGGTCACGAAAATCAGTTTTTCTTTAATATCCTGTTAACGATTGATTTAACGTGAATTTATGTTAAAAGTAGAAAACTCCACTTCAATTGTACCTTAGCACAGATATAAAAGAGAATGGATTCGAAATCGAACGAGAGAAATGTGCCAATTTTCGACTTTCTGTTTACTGGTGTGAGAATGAGGTACGGGTGTGTGCCTTGCACAGTTCATACGGCAAAGCCAATGTGAAAAAAGCACGAGATATCGCCATTTTGAACGTCGTTTGACATTTCTTTCCCCGAACCGGTGAGTGGAGATCAAAATGCTTTTTATGAAATTAATGATGATTTCACACAAAAACTAAACGAAATTGATGCCAAAGGTTAATTTTACCTAGCCGAAGTACGATATCCCCTGCGAAACACTTCGGTAGCTACTTTTGTAGCCTGGAACGCGACACTTCATTATCGCACTATTTTAACATGTTTCACCGCTAATTTGTTCGCGAAACCGACACAAATTATTGCGCACAAACGTAGATGCACGTTTCCACCGAATAAGCCGAAAAATTTTCAAATTTTATTTGACAAATTTTGACTGAAAGTCAATGTTTTCAGTCCCCGACACAAATCATTTTTTTTGGGTACATTAAACAGACTTGCTACGTTTAATTGCATCGTATAGTCTGTATACACCACCATATGCAAACGATAAAGGATTATGCGCTCGGTTCAAACATTTTGCAGTCTCATATCTCGAAAACTACTTATCGTACGTGAATTTTAGGTAAAAAATTTTTGCGCAGATTTTAATGCTGATTAAATTTGATGTTAACATAAATTTACGTAAAAACAAAAGTTAACAAGATATTTAAGAAAACACAAATTTTGTGACCTTTGTCCTTGAATAACTTTTGTTGCGCACACGACTTTGTAATGGACTTTCCACATTATGTTTGTCTTCTTACAATAAACACATTTCTGTCGGCTTGAATTTATTTGGTAGAGAGATTTTTATTTTCCTGGCCTATTAGAAAAACACACATTATTGAATAACTCGAAAGTGCTAAAATCTATATGGAACGTTTATGCTAAGCAGGGTAGTACAGAATTAATTAGCTAAAAAATATATTTCGTTGAGCACAAGCCGAATTATTTGAAGTCATACAATAAAATCATCGATGTATATTCGAAGTAATTTTACACTGTTTTATATTAAAATTTCTCTTTGACACAATGAAACTTGGTTTATATACATATTAAATTATCATATTAACATCTCAGTGAAATGTTGCTTTTATACTGATCTTCAATGCCACATTCAAGTCTGCATTTTCTGTTAGTGTGCATTGTACTGGTTGTATTCCGAACAATACTCTCAATAAATGCAGTCAAATTTAATCAAATCAGGTAAATAGCTAAATTTACCACATATTGTGACTAATAAATCTTTGAAACATGTTCATTTTATTATTTGCTCTCACTTCAGTTATTATAATGGTGCAGGAAAATATCATCGCACGAAACACAGCCAGCAGAGAAGACATCAGCTGATTGATTGATTGATAAGGTTTTTAATTTTATTTTAATTGTATATTCCCAACCTAGCTTAAATTATTATTAGCTATGATAACTTAAAATTTAGCGGCTATACCATTTTGGACTGCTGGCTCTTATCGTTTTTTAAATAATCACATATATATTTATTTCTTGGACAGTTTTTACCTTACACACTAATATTATTATTCAGCCTGTACAAGTACTCGGGTTGCCTGGGCAATACTTGACTTAAAACCTACCTTACACTACAGTTAAGCTCTAAACTATACCTAATTATAACCAACCTAAAATGATAACCCCTAAACTTAACCTAGGTCTGACAACTAGCCCCTTCTGTTCGACGGAAGGCCTACATAGCTAAATAGCGCATCCATGAGCTGCCGTTGATATGCTGACTTCAAAGGCGCGTAAATGGTTCGTTGTCCGCATGTTTGTCAGTAAAATCTTGTCGTTAATTCTAAAGCCCGGTCCTTAAGAGGCTTAAGTCCCATCTTCTAATACAGGAGAAGGTTCTTCGGCCACTTCTAAGTTACCACGTTGAAGAACCTATCTCCACTTCGGTCATGACAGTCTTTGAACAGGTAATCTAGGATGGAAAAGCTTGAGCCATGATAGGCCGCATCAGGGCCCATCCATAAATGGATTTAGCTTTGATGGTCGTGCCCATCTTTTAGGCGAAAAATGTCTGATGCACTGAAATACGGGTTTCGTAGCTTTGATTTTACGTCGCACGTGAGGATCAAACCAGAAATTCGTGAAAATCAACACCGAGGTACTTTAGTGATAAGCTAGGAGTAATCTTAGATGTTCCGAACGAGACAGCGAGTTTTTTGGTCTTGCTGCGAATAGTTTGCGATCCTCGATACTTAGATGGATTGTGAAATACACAAAGCTGTGTCTTACAGCTATTTGGGTTGATGACACATTCGTCAAAATAAAGACTTAATTCTGCTAAGTAGTATTCAAGGCAGCCCCGGATCTTGAATTTTTTCTAGGTGGGGCAAAAACTGAAAAATTCCACCCCCGTCCACCAATATATTTACCTTTATCATCATCATCATTTTAGCCCACTGATGGACATAGGCCTCCCCCAAAGAACGCCTCAACAACCGGTCAAGCGCTGCTCTTTCTCTGTTAAGCATATATTTTTTTCCAAAAATACATTATTAGAATAGGAAAGGAGAGGGTATGAAGTAAAACGTGAGAATACAAGTAATTATTATGTTTCATATTCAAATTACAATGTTACTCTTCAAACTTTTTGTTCTGCAAATAAATCTAATATTCCGAGACTCGATAAACATTCCTAGCTCATCGACGATTGTGGATAATTTTTAATAAGTTTAGGTTTGCTAAAACTTTGCTCGCAGCTTGCGGATGAAGTAGATTATAGGAAAGGCATTCTGCAAATCATGCGTAAAGATCTGTTGCAAGAGATTGAACGTGCTAGCATTTTTTATATCTCCAAATAAAAGTGGAGTTTGCTCTTTAAAAACGAACAGATCCTGACAGAATTCAACTGTTTTTAAATCTTACCCGTATTTCCGCCCAAGTTCTGCTCCATGCGTCCGCAGTTCCTCAGTTTTCAGTACCATTAAGAAATGCAAAATTCAAATTCAACGTAGTAGCACATTCAATCCTTTTTTTAATTTCTGATAAGATTCGATCAAATACTATCATGGTTGCCTTAGCAAAGAGTTGAACAGGTAGAATTCTTTGTGATTCGTCACCACACATCTTATCAAATTGTTTTTTGCACCTTGGAATTCGTTTATTTGGCAGAATAGATTCAACACCAATTTTTCCAGCAACTTCTTTAGTTCCATCTAGCCAATATTCAATTGAATTTTCTCTCATTTCTTTCAAAGTTTTCTTCAGGCCATACATTAAAGAGACGGAACGCGCAAAGATTATATCTTTCTTTTGAATTTCAATATTTACTCGATTGATTTCGCGAAAAATATTTGCCCAAATTTTCAAGTTCAGAATAAATTTAAAAGTCTTTAAAGCAATTAAGAGATGACCTGCCTCGTACTTTGCTTCCGGAGCATGAGAAGTTTGTTAAGCTTTCTGAAAGGATTCCATCACTTCCAGCTTTCGCAACGATATATTTCGCTGACCATCTCGTCTGACTGCTTCCTTTTAAATTGGCTTTAACATATTAAACAATACTACAATAAAGCAATATACTTTTTGAATTACTCCAAATAGGTCTATTGCTTCCGGGTATGATGAGGCAGAATGGACACCGACTCGGCCAACTCATTATTTTCTGCAATCCTGGCTTGCACTTCGTTATAGATTCCAGTCATATTGGACCCATTATCATAAAATTGGCTACGACATTGTCTAATATCTAAACCATCAACTGTCAATTTTTCCATAATCTGTTGACAAATGTACTCTTTCCAGCAACTTCTATGAAATCAATGAAACTTTTTTTTTATTTAACACACACATTCTTACATAGCGAATGACCTGGCTCATTTGTTCTTTATGCAAGACATCTGGAGTGCAGTCGAACATTATTGTGTATTATTTGGACTCTTTGATGTCGTTCAGAATGCTATTTCTAACTCTTTTTGCAATCACGTCAAGAATTTTATTCTATATTGTCTTTGATAAATATGATGCTTGTTCCTTTTTAAGTTGTCTAATTGAAACTGAAGAATTGAATTATGATTGGAGAGCAGTAAAATTAAATTCAAGATCTTCTCTTGATCAGGCTGAGGACATTTTGTAATAAGGTCGCAAGGGGTTTCATGGGATTCATGAAAAGAAAGACAGTTTGTTGATAGGTACAATACAGCATCCATAACAATACGCAGGATCTGTCTAAATATAGCTGCATCTCTTTCGCAAGGACGCTAACTGCCCTCAAATGTTAGTGCGTCACACTTGCGATTGTTGTCCTATCTATGCCTACGTGCCCCAGGAGAATAATTTATGTGCTTAAAGTACTATAGGGCATATCATTGCCGACGACTTAAAAGACGATGCTGATATTAAAAGGAAGCGCAGGGCTTTGACAGTCAGAGGTAATATGTTCCTGTTGCACTAAGTAAGTTAAGATAAAGCTTTTCCGGGCATATTGTCAGCGCTTGTACGCGGGGAAATTATGACTCAAATATGCCAAAAGATTCCTGGCCTCGCATCATCATCCTGAAGATATTATTATATCTTCAGGATGATGATGGGATTGGCCCGCTTCTGCAGCGCATCAGGAATGTTTGTAAAATACCAGAATGGTGGCTTTACAACCATCATTAGCAAAAAACTATATCACTGATCCATCGAATACGGGACAGTCCCAACGGCATTCTAAATACTATAGCTGATAGGTTCACTTCATCACTATGGAGGTGTCTAGTACGGAAACCAGCTCGTTAATCGCCCTCGGCATAGGAAAGTAGACTTATCTGTGTCTTTTATGTTTATATTTAAAGTGCTTTGTGTTTTTATTAATACTAACCCACTACAACCCTTACTAACACACTATGGAGCCTTTATTTGTCCGAAATAAGTAATTTTTATTTTTATTTATTTATTATTTTACTATACTGCGCGTCTGTTATCGCAAATCTGCGATAATGTTGAGGAGTGTATTCGTCTGCCAAGCTTGAATTTGCCACTCTCTGAATCTGCCGCCAGGGGCACGGGCTCCGGATTGTCCCCTCGTAGATCCGTTGCTAGTTCCACGCTTTTCGCTGCTTTGAGCGGGTTTCGGCTCGACGCGAATTAGAGCGTGTCATTGGCATATTGAAGAAGTTGGACATAAGTTTGACCCACCGAAATGAAGAGGTTAGCGGTAAATATGGTATAAAGAATCGGTCTAGTTATAGAACCTTGCGGAACTCCTGACGTCACAGGTCCTTTGGGAGAATCTATTTGTTGGTAGGAAATCTTGCTGCGAGTTTTATTACCTCTTCCGGGAATCCAAACTTGATCAACTTAAACAGCAGACCTTCGCGTCATAAAGAACCAAAAGTCTTTTTGATTTCTAAAACACACACTATTGGAATGTTTTGCTCATTCAATTGAGACACAATTTGATCATTCAATTGTGAGATGGCGTGCTGCGTCCAGTCCTTGTGGTGAACTCACAGTGATGTTTCATCTTTTCCATTTAGACTCTCTCAAAAATCATCCCCAGATTTGGGAAAAGAGAAGTTGGACGGAAATTGCTGCCCGCTTTACTTTGGTCCTTCTTATGCAAGGAAACAATCTTGACTACTTTCTATGATTCGGGAAAGTAATCATTGTTCAGGGCGTTGTTAATAGAGAGTGGTACTTGTTAAATAATGAAATTAGGCATTCCATTATACCCAGAAGACGTCAGTCATCCTTTTTATACCGCGCAGAAGTTGCAATTAGTATCTACTATTAACAAAGTGGAACTGGGCATTTGCATCTTGTGGATCAACGGATGAGAATATGACCAGTGGCTCGTGGTGAATATCGAGGAAGCAATTGACTTCCTCTCTTACTATTTGGCAGTTAGGAGCAGAACCGTCAAGCGGAACAGTATTTAACTGAGATTGGAATGTTGATACAAACAACTCAGCCTTATATCAAGGATTACACACAACAACATTGTCACTTGTCACCATCATCTCCTGGCTGTTATATTTACCAGAAAGCTAATTTATTTCCTAAAACATATCAGGACCTGATATAATGTCACCTAGTCGCTGCACAAGCCGCTCATTGTGAAATTCACCAGCCATTTCAGCAATTATTTTGCTGAGACAGCTGATATTCGAGAGTAGCGACTTGTACAACTGGTGATCTCTCCTATATCTGTATAAATTCGTTTTAACGTGCAGCGCTACTTTCTCACTTCCATTTGCTTAACACAATCATTTGAATTTTATCTCCTTATTGAATCGGCTCCTGAAAGCGGCACAACTTCGCGCAGAGTGGAATTCTACGTTATAAATGTGGTGCTCACTTTCGACGGGGCAAAAGAGGGTGACCGCAATGGGACTCCAGCAAAAGAAAACCGTCACTCTTCAAGAAAATTAAGCAGAAACGTTTTAACTCATGTTAACAGAGACAAAATTGGCCCTCTACAGACTGGAAATGAATCAATGTTTAATTTGATTGGTCCAGATGGAACCTTAAACGTTTGGCAGAGAAACGAATTAACGACCAAATATTCCCCGAACATCATGGTACGGGGATGCATCATCGGAACTGGAGTTGGCAGTATTTGCATACTACGGAAAACTGTTACTGCCAAAAGATACAAATTGATCGTCAACGCAGTCCTATTTCCTACCTTAGAGGATTCGTTTGGAGCATATATCCCAATCCTATTTTCCAGGATGATAAGGAAGGATTATTATGTCATAAGTAGCTTGTTTCATGTCATTTGATTATCTGAAGTGCCTTCTCATTTCCAGGTACACAACTTTAAGAAAGAAATAAGCATCAAGTCACTTCTCTGCCTAGGAAATAGCTCCGATCTCAATCCAATAGAAAACCTTTGGAGGATAATGTCAAAAACACGAAAGAAAAGAAGACGAAAACAACCTAAGAGCTCGAAACTATTATTCAAAAGGCGTGGGACAGCAAAATAACTCACCTCACTTCTACCCATAAGAGTAAAAGCTATAATTAAACATAAAGGAGGTGCTGTAAATTATTAATAATTATTTCAATAAAAAAAATTCCTTAAAATGGGACACGAAATTATTAGTTGTTGGCTCACGGAGTTCTTTGCTGTTTTCAGTTGTTACATTTTCTCCTAAATATAGAAGACTATTTTTATTGGCAGTTATTCTCTAGGAGAATGTTCTATTTCAGTCGATTTGTATTTTTGATTGTTAGAAAGTCAGGGTACATTCTTCTTAAAATTAAATAAACTATATAATAAGATATTAAACCTTGTAAGGTTTAAAATAATAGGCGCAGGCATTAATTTAATAATTTTGTAGGGAAAAGGTAAAATTTGAATAGTTCGGTGGGATTGCATATTAACAGTATCATATGAATAATTGAGCAAATGAGGGGCATAAATTTATGTGTGAATGCATGGATATTAGTTACATTGAATCAGTTTATAATACTATTACTTTAAAATCCATCCACACCCAATCAGTTCGTAGTAAACCGAACTATGTTTGCTATTTATTAAAGCCACAGTATCAAGAACAGTCATATATCATCAAAAGAATTCACAACATATTTCACAGCTATATAAGCTTTGATTTGTTTACAAGCTGTTATTCACCGTTATACACCAATTAAAATTAACTACTCTAAAAAGTAAAAGGAAATGTTTTGATACATTTTTATGTTAGGTAATAAATGTATATCTCAATGGTCAAAAACTACACTTCATCTTTCCATAAGAGCTTCGGAAAGAAACCCGAGGAATAACGACTTGTTTTTAATACAAATGTGTGAAATGAACTATAAACGAATGAATAATATTTTTGAAGCAGAGCTAAGCTGATGTTTTTCATGTAAGTTTGAATCATTTTACCTAAATAGTGTGCAAATGTTTTTGTTTGTTACTGATTGCAAGAGTAAATCGGATGTAGTTACTTACTAGCTTTAAGTAATTGTTAATTTAAAGTTGATTAATGGAACATTAGCTCCGTATAATACGAAAAAATAGGTAAAGAATATTGTTAGATGTACAAGTGCACAGTATATTCATTCATTACCGACAATGAAACATGCCATTCGATATAATAAATATATATGCTGCAATTTTGTGTGCCCGAAAATTCGTTGAAAACCGCAAACTTATTTGGATAATTAAACGCATTATTTTGGTAATTAAACTTGTTTTGAAAACATCATGGTAAACTTCAATTAATCATTTCTATTATTCAGTCGTCGAAATATTCGACATAGTCAAATGCATGATGTCAAATGTATGTATTCGTCTGATTTGATTAAGTTTTGATATGCTGTAAAATTATATAGACGTGTTGCTGCTGGATGCAATGTTAGGATATAAATAATATGTGCTTTTGAATGTAGATTAAAAATACTCCAAGATAAATGCAGTTTGAAAATAAATTTGTGGTCTTAGTGCATAAAATGCAGAATTTATATTCTTAAAATCATTCACATAAAATGGAGATATTCTATAACTCCTGAAATTTTATTTATTTATTTATTTTCAAGCCAAACAAGGCATATAACAAAAAATAATAATAACAAATTACAATTTGAATTAAATGTAAGTTTTCTTAAACTACACTATAACAAAAAGCATAAATAATTTTAAATACATATTCCAAACTTATATTTGGTTTTCAACTTGAGAAATTTATAAGGAAAAATGTTTTTTAAGATTTTAGAGCCTTGAATAGAGCATATTTGAAACTTGTCTTGGGAATAGATAAGGAATAGTATTTGGAAAAATTGTTAAATATTTTGCAGCATCTGTTGATGGGCTCCCTGTCTCCATAAACAGTCCGATGCTGATGTTCATTGAGAATACGTGTATACCTAGTACGTCTTACAGGGTTATTGAAAGTTATTTTATTCGAGAGATACTCAACGTTGATCAAGCCCCTAATTGCATCAAAAATGAAACATGAGCATAATACCGTTCTCCTCGAAGAAAGTGTTTCAAGGTTTAAAAGACTTAATCTGTAATTATA
This sequence comes from Nemotelus pantherinus, assembly GCA_963978885.1. NCBI lineage: Eukaryota > Metazoa > Arthropoda > Insecta > Diptera > Stratiomyidae > Nemotelus > Nemotelus pantherinus. The sequence continues at coordinate 83,944,430 of OZ022265.1, forward strand.
AGATGGCAAACTTTCAAAATCGTGTGGGTTATATATATCTCTCAAAGCAAAAATAACAAACTGCTTTTGGATGGATTCCAATCTATCGCTATGACAGTTGAAAATGGGATTCCAAACGATGCAACCATATTCCAATATTGGGCGAACTAAGGATACGTAAAGAGATTTTGTAACCCATAAGTTCTTAAATTCTTTCGCACGTCTCTTAATGAATCCTAATTGCTTGCTGGCTCTTGCTAGAACTTTGTCGTACTGAAGATTGAAGCGCAGCTTTTTATCTAGAACGACTCCGAGATCTACAACACTATCCACTTTTTTCAGCAACTGATTACTAAGGCGGTAATCAAAATTTAAAGAACATGACTTGCGGGAAAAGCTTATAGCATGGCATTTGTCTACGTTAAGAAAAAGTTTATTGCGGTCACACCATCGCTCCAACGATAAGAGTTTTGACTGAAGGAAGTTTGAATCGGATTCCGATTGAATAGTGTGGTATAATTTTAGATCGTCTGCATAAAAAAGGTGTGGAATATCGGATAACACTTCCGAAAGATCCGAAATAAAAATATTGAACAGAAGTGGACCTAAGTGGCTGCCTTGAGGTACCCCCGAGGAGACAGTAATTATTTTTGAGAGAAAACCTTGGAATTTTAGATGTTGTGTTCGATTCCGAAGGTAGGAATCCAACCATCCTAGCAAGTTTCCGGCAATCCCTAGTTTTTGCAATTTATATTTCAAAACATCATGGTCAACACGGTCAAAAGCTTTGCTGAAATCAGTATATATGGCATCGATCTGACACCCTTTCTCCATATTGCAAAGTACATCCGAGATAAATATCAAAAGGTTGGTGGTAGTTGACCTGCCCTTTCTGAAGCCATGTTGCTGTTCGTTAAGAAGAGGATCAATAGCTATAATGAGTTTATCACAAACAATTTTTTCAAATAGTTTAGGTATAGCTGACAGAATGGCAATGCCTCTATAATTTTTAACCGAGCGCTTGTCACCACTTTTATGAATTGGCGTGAGATGAGAAGATTTCCAGAATTGAGGAAATCTACCACAAGATAGTGATTTGGTGAAAATTATAAGCAGGGGTAAGGTGATAGTTTCTGCACTGTTGATTATGAAGCTCGGAGGAAGTAGATCTGGTCCAGGGCCTTTTTTCATGTCAAGTTCGCTTATCGCTTTTACAATATCCTCTCTAGTTAAATATATTTCATCAGCGATAGCAAACTGAGGTGTTGAGACAAGCGACATGTTACATAATCCACCGGGTGGACAAAAAACTTCTTGAAAATGGTCGGCAAACATGTCACATATTTTTAGTGGGTCAGAAGAAAGTGAGTCATTTTTATACATTGCTGTGGGATAGCCTGAAGTTTTGCGCTTGGTGTTCACGAAGTCAAAAAATTTTTTGGGGTCCAAGATTATATTTTCCCCAACTATATTAATATAACATTCATATGCTTCGCGAGACTTCCTTAAGAATTCTTTAGCTAGTTCATTGTATCTTCTCTTGATATCTTCGCTAGCATTGATGTCGGTTTTTATTATCTTATATAGTTTGTTTCTCTGGTTTCGTAAACACCTCAGAGTTCTATCCAACCAAGGCTCAGATAGTTTATCTTTTTTCTTTATTTTCGGGACGAATTTTTCAACCGCATCAAAAATCAACTGGTAGAATAAAGACACAGCATCGTTCAATTCCAACGTTAATAGAGAACTATTCCAGTCAATATTATTCAAATGGTGGTTAATGCTCTCATAGTCAGCATTTCGAAAATCATATACAACTGAATTGTTGTATGATTTTGAGGTTGTTAAATCAGATATAGATAGCTCGACTGTAAAAGCAGAGTGGTGAAAAGTATTGGAAAAAAGATGCTCTGGATCTAATGTCAAATTAGCTACTACATCGTCGTAACTGTTGGTAAAAATGAGATCTAACCAATTGCCATTTTGGTTAGAAGTCGGGGCGATTTGCTGCAAATCATTGCTGTAAAATGTACTTACAAGATTTAAATCTGATGAATCAACGATATTGAACGGAAGGAGGTTGTTGTCGTTTTCATCTTCCATGAACTTTAAATTTGGACGGTTGAAATCTCCTAGTATTATAATCTTATCATTATCATTAAGTGATGAGACCAGAGAAGATATGGTTCCGCATATGTCATTATAAACGGTATCGTCTGAATTAGGCGGGACGTAGAAAGTACCAATGTACAAGAAACCTTTGGACCAAGAAATTCGAATAAATTTATGTTCAAACTGATATTGTGGTTCGGTCTCGACTATTTCACTTGAGAGGGAGTTATGAGCGGCAATGAGTACACCACCACCTCTGGTTTGTCCAGTATGGATATAATTACGGTCATTTCTGTATATGGTCCAGCAACCGTCGAGTATTTCCTCGTTTAAATGAGAGTGGTTTAACCAGGTTTCGGTAAAGGTAAGCACATTAAATTTGCAAGATTTGGCGTCAAGGAAGAGTTGATTTAGTTTGCCTCTCATACCACCGCAATTGTGGTAAAAAAGTTTGAGGCCATGTTTAGATTGTTTTCTGTTAGGATCGATACCTATTGAAATCTTCCCTTGCTTTCTGAAGCTGGGAAATATATTTTGAGGAGACATGTGAAGCGTATAGTTTTAGGTCACTTTTAACTTGGTCTGCGGATACTCCAAGCTGTTCGTGGTACTGAGTAAAGATAAGATGAAGGGTATCAAAGTCGATTGGTAGACCCTCTTGCTGGATCATAATTTTCAAACGGGTTTTAGTTTTACCCTCAAAACATGCGCAGTCGCTGGCTTTGTGCATATAAGCCAGGAAAAGACGAACATTGTCGTAAATTTTACCATCCCTTAGCCGAGAAAGTAGATACCTATTTTCTAAATCAGCACTTGATGTAATGGTAGCTTTCACATGTGGAGGCACTAACGGGTCTAAAAAACTGGATGCAGGTTGTGATGGAAATTTTGTAGCTAATATAAGTCTTGTTTTCTTAGAGTTTATATAAAACATTTTGGGTATGAAAATGTTACAGTTTGGATGCTTGTTGTATGTTCCGTTTTATGAAAAACAATATATGTACATACATACATACATATATCATAAACTTACCTGTAGTAAAAAAAACATTGAAGCTATTAAACACATGCTTTTAGCTCACAAGCTCGTTGAGTTCTTTGTTCTGAATCAAAAGATCATGAAAGTAATTATTAGCAAAATCTTTTTTTACATCAGTCAGCTCTAGAATGCTTCTTATGCAATGCACGTCTTTTTTACTGCTATGAAGCGTAAAAATACGATTTCTCTAGAGACTGCTTGAAAATTTTTAAAGGCCAGATGCATTTAAAAGCAATTTGTATTATCTTATAAATCTTATAAATTACCTTCTAAATTATCAAGAACTTCGAATTTTTTGGCTTTGCTGGCGTGGCAAATGTTCTAATTAACTTTTCAGTTTCGTAGCCAATAAAATGAAGTCCGAATTAACATTATACAGCAATTGAATGATTATATACAGTGGCTCACAAAAGTCAACATACAGCATGTAAAAACACGAATATGGTACAGTGGAAAAAGAGAGAGTGCAATGAAAACTTAAAAGTAACTTTATTGGCACTAAAAATAAGTTTCATAACATAACAATAGAGAAAATCTGAACACAGAAAGAAATAAGCCATAAAAACTAAAAAAATTCATCCATCGAAAGTCAGCATACACTACGAGCCATGTTTCGAAAAGAACGAGAATGACCAAAAAACGTGAGCTCAATACTTCGTAGGCCCTCCACCAGCCTTAATAACAGCTTCTAAACGCCTTCGCATCGAACGAACGAGATTTCCGGCGATTTCGGTGGAATATTCATCCAGGCACACAGCAGAGCAGATTTCAGGATCTCTTTGCTAGCAATAGTTGCTCTTACTTACGATCTATAAGGTTTAAATCGGGAGACTGAAGCGGACTGTGAAGCTGATGAGGGACGTTATACAGCAACCATTCTTTGACATTTCTAGCTGTATGTTTTGGATATTGTCCTGCTGAAAGATCCAACCTGGCTGTAGGCCTAATTTCTGCACAGAAAGTATCAAATCGCCTCGCAATATGTTCAAATACATGTATTGATCTATAGTACCATCAATAAAATGTAATTGCCCCACACCAGCGGCCGACATACAGCCCCATACGAGGACTGACCCTCCACCGTGTTTCACTGTAGGACGCAAATTCTTCTTTGCCAATACTTCGTTCCGCTTCCTCCACACGTATCCGCGCCCGTCAGAGCCATAAATATTATACTTCCTCTCGTTACTAAGCAGAACAGGCGAGCGAAGTCAAGCCTCTTCTTTTCATTAACTGGAGAAATGAAAGGTTTTCTGCGCGGAACTCTACCGTTATAACCCTGATTACGCAAAACTCTACGTATTGTTTCTAGACTCACTTGCTTCCCTGTTGCCTTTGCAAGTGCAGTGGCCATTGCCGGAGCACTTTTTTATGGCTCCTTACTTATTTTCCGTAACAAGTCTCTCTCATCTCTCTTACTTAAGGATTTCGGTCTACCTGTCCGTTGTTTATTTTGTACTCTCCCTTCTGTTTCCGCTTTCCGTATGATCGTTTGCACCGTTGCCCGACTTATTCCAACTATTTTAGCCATTTCTCCATACGACTTCCCTTCCACTCGTTCACTAAGGATGATTTTTCGCACTTCCAATCTCGTTTCCTTCCGTGTACTCATTTTAAGGTATTACAGGCACCCAAATCACTTTAGTTTGATCGACTTGCAATGTACCCAGCAAACGTGCGTTCAGCACTTTCGCATACAGTTGTAAAAACTTTTCCATGTGTTGATACGTTTTCTGATGAGTTTATTGCAATGTCTCTGATATTCCTTATAAGTTCGTTTTTCACCTGTCTTTTCATTTTCTTTCTACCTATATATTGCCAATTACGCGTTTTTAAGCGGTGTATGCTGACTTTCTTGAGCACCTGTAAATGCATAAGGCTGCAAATAATTGAACTGAAACTTCATTTTAATATTCGATTCTAGTTCAAGAATCACAAATATTTTGATTGGCAAAAATCAATGAGTTGTCTTCGTAAACTATGAGTTGAATTGTAAACAATGGTTTGTTTTTCAAGTTTTTAACGATGACAATAAGCTCTTCTGAGAATCGTCATCGTTCCTAAAAATAGAATAACTCGTAGGTTAAATTCGAATGAAAACCTCTCAAAGGCCAGTGTTTTGAGCTTAGTTTAACTAAAATGGAAAATGTTGGTGCTAATTTGCTTTTTTATGAGAAAATACTGAACTGATTTTATTATTGTAACGATAATAATCTACTTGATATACTACTTGGAGTCTGCATCGCAAAAGCAACTATACAAAATGTTTAACAACAATTTGAATGATATTACAAAATATAAATTTCTTTCAAACAGTGTCAACAATAACATGCCAAACTATAAACAGAGGATATATTTACTTGATGTTGTTATTGTTGCGTATTTTTACTCTTTCTATTTCGTTCCATAGAAAACAGGGAGCTAATTTTTATTTCCGTGCTCTTTCGAATTTCGTAGTTTACCTTCGAGTATGATTTTGTGCTTAAGGGAATCAAGTTTCATTGGAAATTGTTGAGTGAAAGCCGATTTCGCATTACTCGTGCAAACCAAAGGCTCTTCGCTAATTTGTTTACAAATCAATAATCGTTTGAAATTTGTTTTGAGATATTTGCCTGAGGAGCTGAAAATTTGTAACGGCAAGAATGTACAGTTGATTCGAAGCTTCAGAAATTGAAAAACAGAAAATGAAAGTCACATTTTCTTGAAATACTTTCATACTTGTACCTAAAAAAATTCTTCCTCTAGTGCAGGGACTTAGATTTGACTGCACGTCAGCCTAAAGTTGCAGGGAACACTTTTTCTTTGTTAATTTTTTCACACAAACTAAAGTGAAATACTTGACTTTTGTCATAGTTATAGCTTCATTGCCATACAAATTTTGTCGATTTAATGTATGCGATGCACATGATTCGTTTCAATATTGCAGAATATGTAGATTGTAAACGTACCTTTGATCGTTCTCTATCTCGATCTAAATGGCCACGATGTTTAAAAGTCAAATTTTCTTAGCTTACGGGAACCTTATTAGACGTTAGAAGCGTTTTTGGAAGCTATTATATTGTGGTATATTTAGACAGGGAGGCGATGGAATTCGGAAAAAATTCAATTGCACCATCTTTTTATATACTTTAAGGCCGCCTATGATAGCATAGCCAGGGTAGAACTGTATAAGACCATGAGAGAATTTGGCATCCCAAATAAACTGACACGATTGTGAAGGTTGACCATGACCAATGTAACAAGCCAAGTCAAAATATCCCAATTGCTATCCAGACCGTATAACATCTTCAATGGGCTCCGACAAGGGGATAGTCTGGTCTGCCTGCTTTTCAACCTCGTATTGGAGAAAGCAATCTGAAACTCTGGCACGTCAACGAGAGGGACCATTGTCACCAAGTCCTGCCAGATACTGGCTTACGCAGATAATGTAGACATAATTGTAAGATCGGAACTAGCTGTACGGAAATATGTCATCCAGATCGAGTAGGCGGCACAAAACTGGGGCTGCACATAAATGAAGGCAAGACTAAGTACATGGTGGCAGCATCTGCAGGAAAAACACCTAGATTTGGTCAAACCTTTTGGATAGTTGAGCATGAATTTGAAGTAGTGAAGTAGTGAACTACCTTGGGTCTATTGTAGCAGCCGATAACAGCATGGAGGAAGAAATACGCGAGCGGCTGCTCACATTAAACAAAGCCTACTACAGTCTGTCAAGATTCTTCAAATCCCGAAATCTCACCCGTACATCAAAGCTCCTGCTGTACAAGACCATGGTGCTCCAGCACTCACGTATGGATCCAAGACTTGAGTGCTCAGCAAAATGCACTCTGACCTCTTAGTCGCGTTCCAGAGGAAAGTTTTGCGGAGAATCGTTGGCCCCATATGTGAAAAAGGGCGATTCCGGAGACGCGACAGCGATGAGTTGTACGCTATCTACCAAGAAGCAGATATAATTACGAAAATAAAGCTCGGTAGACTCCGGTGGGCAGGACATTTAACTCGAATGAGCAAAAAGGATCCGGCTCGGAAAACCCTTGCCAGCGGTGGAAGGATGGCGTTAAACAGGACACTTGGAGTTTAGGGGTGCCCAATTGAATGACATCGGCTCGCGATCGGGCGTGATGGAAAAACTATTAGCGGAGGCCAGGATCGGACCCCGGTTGTAGCGCCAATGATGATGATGATGATGATGATACTTCGAAAGTAAGACCGTAGTAAGGAATACCGAACCAAAGAGCTCGTTTGGATATCTTTGAGAAATAGTCTGCTCAAAGAATATGCTAATTCCGAAATGTAAGTTGCTAATGAGCGTCTAAACGCATGTTGTGGGATATTCTTCATAAAGCAGATTCTAAGTCGTCTTTTAATTATATTCTAATGTTTTTGCTTTCGCCTCAACTACAAAATAAGCATATTTCTACAACGAAAAAAAAACCTCGGGCAGTCATTGAGGATTGCCGGCAGAAGTGATGATTTAAAACTGTGATTTTAGATCGTTGTTTTTATGTTGCATTTTAAAATTATATTTCATAAATAAATAAAAAGCTATAAAAAAAGAGAAGCTATATGCTAGATATGACTAACCGTCGACATTTCGAGCGTGGCGCAAATCTAATGATTTTATACTGATGATTAGACTGTGGTTTTTATAAAATTATCGGTAATCCAATAATTTTGGACTGCTGATTAGACCAGTGCTGTCGTTTTATTGCAATTGCAATATTACTATTGTAATTTGGTGCGATTTATTGCAACGGTGCATTTTAGTGCCATCTATTGCATTTTTGCAAATTTGCTGTTCGTTTAATTTAACTAGTACATTTAGTAAATAGGTTCCATTTCTAGTTTTATATCAAATTGCTAGCCATTTTACTGCAATGAATATGAAGTGAGGATATATCGAGTACCTTTGCAAAATAATTTCCACACACTCCTGTGTGTTCCTTCATCAACTTTGTTTGGCCTTAGTACATCATCAAATATACTCTCTTCTAATTAAAAATTCACTGATATTCTTCCCATCCTTAAAGAGGGAGATACGTCTTGCATTTTCAACTATCGACTTGTATTTATTTTAGCTTCATTCAGCAAAGGTGGTTTATATTAAAGTTTCTGGGCGAAATGGATTCAAGAGATGTAAATGCGATTCAATACCGTTCATTGGTACTGTTGCTTTCGTTATCGACTTGCAAGGCTCTTGGATGTAATATGTAATCCAGGAGCAATCAAGGGTTTCAATTTAATAAACTGTAAAGCTTTCTTCTAAAAAGCAAATTGGTTTGGGTCTGGATTGCTAGCTGCATTGCGTTGGAGACAGCACAATTTTAGAGTTCATGTATCTATTTATATTTGCAGACACTGAAGCACAGCTAATTGATCACTCCATTCAGCATGTACACGCTTTCCCATCATTCAGCTTTTTCTATCTCTTTCACAGCTCGTCAATCGTTAAATACACCATCAAAGTACATGCAGCTGCAATAAAAAAAATGAGTCGCGTATTGCGAGTTCTTTCAGCATTGGTTGCGAAACCGAATTCACTTCAAAAAGAAAACTGCCTATAGTCGTCACTGAACCGTAAAAATGCAATCACGTGCATCCGATTGCAGTTGCCATCTACACATCGAGTTAGCCAACCTAAAGCAAAGTCCGTTACCATTACTACTGTCTTTCGCACATTAGACGCTTCTACCTATATATCTGTCTGAATGAATCACTACTGCACCCTTCGAGGAAACGGTGTTCTGCATCAACAAAGAAATCCCTGAGCACTGTATAACAGTAAAAAAAGTCGCCATCGCAATAGCCGCCTCTCCAATTGTTCCTCGGCAGTTTTCATCCAATCCCAAGCTATCACATGGAGTCAGGAACGGGAATGTGTCTACTCATATGTATCCTTTTCTGTGCAAATCTCACTTTTATGGTCGTTTGCCAATATCAAGTCAGCACAACATCCATTTTATGACTTCGTGGCGAAAATTGATATTCATGGCCGATACTCAGGACATGTAAATTATGGTTGAGATGAAATTTATAGGTTCGAATTGGCATCGAAAATCCCAGTGTGCATATCCGGATCAATAATTCTGGTGCCGTAAGAGGCACTACACTTTCTGTAGTAACGGTAAGCATGTGACGAAAATTTGAGTTGTCATCTTCGAAATATTTTTAGTTGTTCGAGATTGAAAAAAGTCTAGCGCACCTGAACCGCTAGAAACACTAATGTTTGAAGAACAGTAGAAGAATCGTGCAGATTTTGAGTGCATATTCTACCACGCTAGCTGCTTATTACAGCCAAACTTATTCAAACGCCAGGTTTTACTTTGATCTTATAACTCATATGGTGGAAAGGTTTCAGATATTACCAGTGGCATGAATTTCAAAGTTTATGAGAGCAACACTTGTTAATTATATTCGCTCTCAGTTGCTTATTTCACAAAAATTTTCAAAGCAGCATCTCATAAAACATCAATGAAGAAAATGCTCAGTGCCTGCAGCACTGTAACTGAAGTTGGTGTTTGGGGCTGCGATCCGAAAAATTTGCAGAACTTTGGGAATTGAAACATTGGTTATTTATTTTCATTGTAAATGTTCCCGGTATGAATTCTAACTGTAAGCATTTATTGATACATAAGTAGCACAACCGACTCGTGCTGGCAACCTTTCGCCAGTATCAAAGCCAATAATATATTAAATCTGCTCCCCCTGGTATATTACATTCGAAGTAATAGGAGTATAAAGAATTTTAGGGTTACCTGCAGCAAGTTTTTTCAAATAATCGAAAACTTAATATTTCCTGTTTATTGTCACTACAATATCATTACCATTTGAAAATTCTACGATAAAACCGCTTAGTAAATATATTGCAATTAAACACAAAACCAACAATAGCTGGCAACCCTATCGTGGCTTTTCAACAATATTTGGCCTGAATAATGTCTATAATAGGTTCCATTAATAGTATGAAATTCGTATTGATTTCATGACTGCACTGGAAGTTATAGGGCAAAAAGTTTTATGTTCCTGAGTGAATTTTCAAAACCAAAAACACAAAAATTACCATAGCTGGCAGCACCAATCGAATTTTTCAACCAAATTTCTATGAAACAGAGTTTAGAGTAAGGTTCAGCTATTGTGTCAATTTCATGAAAATCGGGTTACTTATTCACATTTCATAGGGCAAAAAGCAGTTTTTTTTCTATGTAATTTTTCAAGATGGCACCACTGGCACAGAGTTGCCCACAATTCAAAATCGCTTCTATCAGACCTGGTTCTACTTAAGTCCAATGCATTCTGTAAATTTCAGTTGTACCTGATCATTGGTTCGTGAGTTCCCGTGAACAGCAGTTTTTGATGCTAAAAATATAGGTTAACTGGGAAAGGGTTACCGTTCTTGTCCGACATGAAATTTCCAATGTTTTACTTTGAAAGTGTAGATTAAGCGTAAGATTTGTATACAGATTGGTTTTATTGTAAGAAACGGACACTTTTGAGGATATTCGATGGTTTGAATGTTTTCACTTCCAAATTATCATTTTTTCAAATTTAAGACACCAAAATTATCATAGCTGGCAGCTCCAACCGAATTTTTCAACAAAATTTCTACCAAACATGGTTTGAAGTAAGGTCCAGCTATTGTGTGAATTTTGTCAAAATCGAACGATTCAATCAGAATTTATAGGGCTAAAAGCAATTATCTTTTTTAGTGATTTTTCAAGATGGCACCACTGGCACAGAATCGCCCACATATCAAAATCACTTCTATCAGACCTGGTCCTATTTAAGACCAATACATTCTGCAAATTTCAATTAATTTCGCTCATTGGATCGTGAGTTTCCGTGAACAGAAGTTTTTGATGCTAAAAATATAGGTAAATTGGGCAAGGGTTACCAGGCGTGCCCGTAATACCATATCTATTTTTTTCTTTTGGTTATGTAAACAAAGCACAAGATTTACATATGAATGGCTTTTTTTTGAAGAAACGGCATTTTTTGAAGAGAGACGATGATTTGGAAGTTTTCACTTTCAGTGCCTGTCTTAGCTACAGGGTTGCCAGCACGCTCATTAAAAGCTACACAAATCTACAACTAAACAATACCAATATGTTCCAAAAATTTCGTAATGATTGAATGTTTCTATCAAAAGTTATCGCAATTTAAAATTTTTTAAATTTTCCCGTTCTCTTTTTAGGCACCCAGCACATACATAGTGTTAAAAAATTCCAAAACATTATCCGATTCACATGTGAAACACGTTCAAAATTTATTTCGTTAACTTTATTTATGCGAAAATTATTTGTGTACGAAATAATAGGTACATTAAAAATATCACTAAAATGGCCGCCGGCGCCAAAGGGTTAACAATAATTGACATTTAGTGAAACGTGAACCTATTCTGCATATACACCAATGTATCCTGAAAGTTTCAGCTCAATCGGATGGCGCGTTCCCGAGATTATCTCACTGAAATATTTTGATGATATATATATATATATATATATATATATATATATATATATATATATATATATATATATATATATATATATATATATATATATATATATATATATATATATATATATATATATATATATATATATATATATATATATATATATATATATATATATATATATATATATATGGAAATATGAATTTTTGGCCGAATCGATTTTAATACTAATGTTCTTCGAACATTAGTAAAAACTATAACAGAATAGAAATTTGAATAAACATTTAGCAAAAAGTTCAAGGTTTATTTCTGTTTACTAGCAAACAATCGTTCGTAATTTCGTTGTTTGATTCTGTGAAAAGTAATTTACTAAAGTGCGTTTTAAATATAATATCTTAAGATTTTCCTCTTTGTGCAGAAATTACTAATATTCTATTCTATTTTAGCGGAGTTTTTCCAAATTCAATCAGTTTGCCCTATGAAAAACTACATATTAGTTTTCAGGACTTTCTACGATGTATCTTGTTTGAATTCTACAATCCCGTCTTCATTCATCGCAACCTTTTATGGCGAAGTATTTCCAAATATTTACAGGATATATTTTTTCGTTGAAAATTAAAATTACCACCAGAATCAAAGACATCATCACATCACACTCTTACTTTTTCATATCCAAGAGCCTTATATCACAGTATACGAAAACTGACTGATGAACTGAAAAAATTCTGCAATTGATCATATGGCCGATCATTTCGGAAGAGTCTGTAAGTGCATTTCATGTGTTGTTCTATAAGTATTGCGAAAAAAATCTGCCTCAGCAATATCAGATATCCAACAGACATCAATTTCAAAATAATTCCTTAGGAAATCGATTTAATTTAGCGTAAAAATTTCAGCCACATAATATAATTACTGAAATTAACATTTAAACAAATTTATTTAGCTTTTCCATCATCTATAGACATAAAATTATATATTTACAATTATCAACCAGGCCAACTTGCAACACTTTTCAATTCAACATCGATTTTGCGATTGCCTTATCCTCTTTCAGTATTCCGGGCAGTCAATGCCGGATAATGGTAGGAATATTGCAATCGGCCAGAATATATTTAGTGTTTTTCTTGGTGTCGAATGTAATGCGTCCTGAGAACGATTCATGCGAAATGGTTTTCTGTGCCAAGATAGGTATCAGCTTATGCCCCGATTCGAGCCTGATATGAACATATACTCGATCGGAGGTATGGAAAGTTTGGTAAGACTACGACAAATGGAAAATGGCAAAATACACAACTTTTGTTTTTCAATGATTTTTAACGAACGTAATGTTTTAAGGTTAATGCAAAAGTGAAGTTTTCTAACCTTTGTATATGTGCATCCTAGAAAACGGTATGCATGCTGTTTTTTTTGCTGTATGTTAGAGTCGATTGAATGGGGACAGCCGGAATATTTAGTAACCTGATAGTTTTTGGATTATCCTTATTTATGGTTACCAGACATGGTTGAAGACGGAAAGTTTGTGAAATTTGTATTAAATAACAGTACTTGCTACCTTTGAACTAATTTGAATGTAATGTGTTTGGGATTGAAAATGCAAGCCAAGTGTTAAACTTAAACGGCCCACAGACACGGAGATCTGGCCGTCGACTGGACCTCAATTGATTTGCCACAGACACAGAATGTAATCGCAACTTGAATTGCAATCTCATTCGAACGTTGTTTTCGTTGAGGCAACATACGCTTTGGAATGGGTGTTTTCGGGTCATTTTCGTTGTAAGAAAACGGAAGACATACATTGTAAGCATTGTTAGCAAATGATGTTTTACGTAAAGTAATTTCGAACAAGTAAATATACTCGGGTATATGAGGTATTTGTACTTTCTGCTTCAGGCATCTGTAGCCTAGTCATAGATCCCTCTAAATAATGTTTAATTGGCGGTCATCATAGCCAGGCAGTAATTGTTCGTATTAGGGGTGTATTAACTGAGATTCGAAGAAAATTATAAATTTGTATGTATCATGAGCTGGCAGCAATTGTGTCCTAATAGGGTTTAAAATTATCTTTCACGTAAAGTTGTTCCGAACAGGTATGTACGGGTATCTACTTTCTGGCTCAGACACATGTAGCCCTCTAAATACTTTTTTATCGAATTTTAACTGACGGTCTTCATAGGCAAGCAGCACTGAAAATGAACTAAATATCCGTTGCTGCCAAATTTTTAAAGATATTATTGTTCCACATCTATTTTTTTCGTTCATAAATATTTCCTGAAATATATAAAACATTAATGGGATCATGAGGTATGCTAACTGACTCTTGTTGAGCATATTCATACACAATTCAGTCCGTTAAACCAATGATTTCGAATTATGTTACCATTACGTTACACTAGATTCAAATGAGATCTCCATTCTAGTCTCAAAATCACAACAGACACAACAACGTGGTCGTCGACCAGTAGCTCCGCCCACCAAATATCAAAAAATTTTGATATTTACTGCAACCGTTGCAGAGACTAAAAATGCAACCTGAGACTAGCCCACATACAGAGAATTTCGTTGCAGATATCGCATATTGCAGATCTAGTTGTCGACGAGATCTCTCGTCTGTGGGCCGTTTTATGCTTCGTTTGAGGTTATGAGAATAAAACGGCTGTAAAGATGAAGTTATCCATAAATATTAGTACTAAAAAAAGTGTTGTAGTTTTATGTTCACCATGTTCAGCTTACTATAAGTATATTTCAAAGCATAACTTATTGTTTTATCAAACTATGGAATGGTGATAAATCATATTTAAAACTTATTAACTTTATAAAGATATGATTTTATTAATTCTACGATCGTGAGCATACCACTTTGAATTAGCTTAGAGGTATTTAATTAGAGATGGTACTATCTGAAGCTCAAATAAAGGATACAATTAGTTGATTACTTGAAAATATTGAAAAATTTCACCTTTATGGATTCTTTTGGCAACCACCGCAAATGCAATGACTTGACGCTTTGCTTAAAGGGTCATACTCGCTTAGGTATACAAAATGTAATTTAGGTATACAAAAATAACCTTTGAAACTTTGAACGCGTCTTTCCCGAAAATTTTTTTGGAGCGGTGCAAAATTTCTCGGAAATGATTTAATCGATCAGTCTCAAATTATTACACAAGCTTATAAACTTATTTTTTTGTGATTAATCGAAGGTTTCTTCTTTGCAATAAATATTTTCCATTATATAAACAATTCCAGGCCAAAAAATCAATCGACAACCGGACATTTTTTAGGGAGCCACCTTTTCGTTAAAAATTTATATGTTGCATTATGCTTATACCTTATTTTAACGAAGTTTTTTCTTGTTTTTATTGTAAATGAACCAATTCAGAGATATCGTACTAAACGTCAGACGTCTTTTCTAAAGGAGCTCCCGGAGATCGGCTGTAGCGGATTTAGAACTCGTTATTTTCCCAAACAAAAAATAAATGAAAATAAAGCTAAAAGTTACGTGCATACGTTTATACACATTAGGTATGGGCAAATCCGCAATACTTGAAGAACTGGTTCCAGTCGTTTTGTACCGCTTCTGGAACCAGTTTCGATATCCGTTCCAGTTCCACTTCTTTTGTAATATTACCATTATTAAAAGAATATGAATTTATATGAAAAAAATTTTCTTTAATAATTTTACAAAGATGAAAAACACTCAACATTAACTTTAACACTACAATATAGATTAAAAGGGATCAGATACGAAAAATTAGGAGAGAAAAAACACAAATATTAGACCTTTAATTACAGAATTACAATGTAAAAATAATTGCATTATAACTTTGATCGTTCAACGCTCATTTGTTATGAGTTTTGCTTTGGAGATAAAACGCTCACATAGCACTGAAGTAGCAACTACACTCAACATGCCTCCACTCCACTGAGTTTCCATTTGAACCTAATAGGCAATCTTATAAATATTTGTTTATTTTAAGTACTGCGAAATTTTCATTTATCCCTTGAAAATAACATACGAATTAAGTTCCAAGACAATGTCTCAAAATCTCACCACATGACATCCTGTCACTCATAGCTTTATTAAATTAACCCCAAATATCGAATTACACAATGGTTCTAGAACAATGCTCAGATATCGTGCAATTTGCCATTCTTCAGTGGTGAATATTGGTCTTTTTTCAATTATGGCCAGAGTTCTTATTATTAGAACTTCAAGATCCACAAGCCTTTGGTAAAACTTAGCAAACCGTCAGGTTGATAATCTTATAGAGTTCATCAATGATATTATAAATGAAACCGTTGTCCGGAATACACGCTTGATCACTCTTAATAAGTATCAGAATCATGCACTGCCGCCGGAAATTATTAAGCACATGAAAGTGAGACACATTTGGCGCTGCAAGTTAAAGCGAATTTTCCACAGACATGGGAGGGATCACCCGTTGTACAAGTCGCTACTCTCGAATACCAACTGTCTCAACAAAATAATTGCTGAAATGGTTGGTAAATTTCGCAGTGAGCGGCTTGTGCAGCGGCTGGGCGACATTCGACCAGGCCCCGACATGTTTAAGGAAATAAATTTGCTTTCTGGTAAATATAACAGCCACGAGATGGTGGTGACGATTGACGATGTTGTTGTGAGCAGCCCTAGTCATCAGGCTGAGTTGTTTGCATAACATTCCAATCTTAGTTAAATGCTGTTCCGCCTGACAGTTCTGCTCCTAACAGCCAAATGGTAAGAGAAGAAGTCAGTCGCTTCCTAGATACACACCACGAGCCACTGGCCACATTTTCATCCGAAAATCCTTCGGACGACCCGCAAGGTGCAAATGACCAGTTCCACTTTGTTAATAGTGGATACTTGGTGGAACTGCTGCGCGGAGTAAAAAGCAAGAAGTCTTCTGGACATGATGGAATGTCTAATTTCATTATTAAACATCTACCACTCTCTATGCTCAGAATTCTCTCCATTGTATTTAATAATGCCCTGAACAATGGTTACTTTCCCGACTCATGGAAAGTAGCCAAGATCATTCCCATCCATAAGAAGGACAAAAGTAAAGCGGCCAGTAATTTCCGCCCAATTTCTCTTCTCCCTAATCTGGGGAAAATTTTTGAGAGAATTTGGCTGGAAAAGATAAAAGAACATTGTGAACGCATGCAGGTGATTCCTGATCACCAATTTGGCTTTAGGCGCAGGCACGGGACGCAGCACGCCATCTCATACCTGCACGATCAAATCGTGTCTCACTTGAATGAGCAAAACATTCCAACAGTAGTGTGTGCTTTAGATATCGAGAAGGCTTTCGATTCCGTATGGCACGAAGGTCTTCTGTTTAAGTTGATCAGGTTTGGATTCCCGGAAGAGGTGATAAGACTCGTAGCGAGCTTTCTTACCAACAGGCAATACTATGTCAGCGTTAATGGAGCAAATTCTCCGAAAGGACCTGTGACATCAGGAGTGCCACAAGGTTCTGTTACTGCCCCAATTCTTTATACTATTTTTACCGCTGACCTTCCTATTCCAGTGGGCCAACCTCAAGTCCAAATTCTTCAATATGCCGATGACACGCTCTTATTCGCGTCGAGCCAAGATCCGCTCAAAGCAGCGAGGAGCCTGGAATACTACTTGGCAGAATTAAGTCTTTATTTTGACGAATGGGGCATCAAACTAAATAGCAGTAAGACACAGCTTAGTGTATTTCGCAATCCTTCTAAGTATCGGGGATCGCAAACTATTCGCAACAAGACCAAAAACTCGCTGTCTCGTTCGGAACTTCTAAGATTACTCCTAGCTCATCTCTAAAGTACCTCGGTGTTGATTTTCACGAATTTCTAAAATTTAATCCTTACGCGCGGCGTAAAATCAAAGCTGCCAAATTCGCATTTCAACGCATCAGACATCTTTTCGCCAAAAAGATGGGTATGACCACCAAAGCTAAATCCATTTGCTATCAGACCCTGATCCGGCCTATCCTGACTTATGCTTCCCCATCCTGGATTACCTGTTCAAAGACTGCCATGGCAGAAGCGGAGATATTCGAAAGAAGAATCCTCCGCTTCTGCACTGGTAGGTTCTACAATCCGGTAACTAAAAAGTGGCCGAAGAACCTTCTCCTCTATCAGGAGTCGGGTCTGAAGCCACTTAGAGACCGGGTTGTGGAATTAACGACAAGATTCTACGGACAAACTGACGGACATGAAAACGGACTAATTCGGGCAATAGGGTGTACAGGTGGCTCTAATGAGCCATTTATGCGCCCCGCAAAATCAGTTTATGAACGCCAGCTCATGGATGCGCTATTTAGCTATGTCGGCCTTCCGTCGAACAGAAGAGGCTAAGTGTAAGACCTAGATTAAGTTTTAGGTCTAATTAGGTTAGTTATAATTAGGTATAGGTTAGAGCTCAATTGTAGTGCAAGGTAGATTTTAAGTCAAGTATTGCCCAGGTAATCCCAGTACTGTACAAGCTGGGTAGTATTATTAGTGTGTAAGATAAAAAGTGTTTAAGAAAAAAATATTTATATAAAAAAAACCATAAGAGCCAGCAGGCCAAAATAGTATAGCCGCTAGACTTAAAATTATTATTGCTAATTATACTTTAAGCTAGGTTAAGAATGTACAACTAAAATTAAATAAAAATCTTCTTCAATCAATCAATCAAGCCTTTGCAGCATGTAGTACGTGGAGTTCCATCTGGTAGCCACTGAAGGCACAATTAAAACATTGCAAAACACCTACTCAAGAGCAAATTTAAATACCCACATATAACTCAAATAGCATCTTTAAAGGTAAACATACATTTTATTAAACACTAATGTACAAAGAAATGAAAAAAAAACAGCCGATCAATGTACGAATAAATAGCTTCTATAATTGATAACACAGTGATCGTATTCCACCCCAGTTCCATGCAAACGAACAAAATGTTGGCATAAATATATGCATGCCAATCTTCACTAATTACTTGAACAACGTACTATACATAATAATCATGCCATGTCGCAATTCGCATCAATGTACAAACAATCGGTCGTTCTAATCGATGCGGACTCAAACCGTGTAGGAACGATTTTTAACAGCTCCAAATCCAGTTCCAGTTCCAGCTACATGATGCATTGGAACTGAATTGCTAGCGATTTCATATCGGTTCCGTGCTCAATATGTATCATGGTATAGCTTGAATGCTCGCTAGCGCTTGATGTTTGATCGAAACTGGAACTGTTAAGAACTATTGATTGGAACCGTTCCGACCAGTTCCGAATTATTATTAGGTTCGCTTAACAGTTCCGGTCGGAATGGTCCATCCCTAATACACATGTCGCATTGCATTAGTATTAAAATCGATTTGGCCGAAAATTCATATTTCCATATATTTATATATGTATATATCATCAAAAAAATTCAGTGACTATTTCTCGAGAGCTCGAAATTCGATTGAGCTGAAACGTTCACGATACATTTTGGTATATATAAAATAGGTCCAAGTTTCACCAAATATGAATTATCTTTAACCCTTTGGTGCCGGCAGCGATTTTAGTGATATTTTTAATATACCTATCATTCTGTTCACAAATGATTTTTGCAAAAATTAAGCTAGCGAAATAAATTTTGAACGTGTTTTAAATGTGAATCGGGTAATGTTTTGGATTTTTTAACCTTAACCTAAAAAGAAATCGGGAAAATTTGAAAATTTTTAAAATGCGATAACTTTTGACTGAGCTACCAAATCATTATGGACATATTGATATTATTAATTTGTAAATTTTTGTTAGCCCCTGTAGCAGGGGCAGGTGCTGAAAGTAAAAACCTTCAAATCATCGACTGTCCTGAAAAATTGTCGCTTTTTGGAAAAAAGTCACTCGTATATAAATCTTATGCTTTGTTTACATAGTTTAAGGATATAATTTGAAATTTTACAACGGGCAAGAACGGTGACTCTTCCCCAATTTACTTATATTTTTAGCATCAACAATTTCTGTTCACGGGAATCCACGACCAAATAATCAGATACAGTTGAAATTATCAGAATGTATTGGCCTCAAGTAGTACCAGGTCTGATAGAAGCGATTTTGAAATTTGGGCAATTCTGTATCAGTGGTGCCATCTTAAAAAATTAATAAGATAAATAACTGCATTGGGCCCTATAAATTCTTATTCAGTCACCAGATTTGGACGAAAGTCAAACAGTCGCTGAATCCTACTCTGAGCCATGTTCAGTGGAAATTTGGTTAAATAATTCGGTTGGAGCTGCCAGCTACGGTAATTTTAGTTCTTCAAATTTCGAAAATTTGCTCAGGAAAACAAAGCTCTTTACCCTATAGCTTCCAGCGCGGTCAGGGAATCATAGCCAAATTCATATGGCAAATTGAACTTATTGTAGACAATACTCAGCAAAAACCTAGTTGGAAAAACAACTGCACTGAAAAAAATCTACATAGCGCCCAGAGCCATGTAACATAGCGCATTATTTATGGCCCCATACGCCATGTACATAGTACTTTGCGCCATGCAATATGGCTCCCAGCACCATAATGTCAGAATCTACATAGCGCGTGGTCCCATGTTAAATAGCGCAGCATTTATGGTGCCACACGCTATGTACATAGTACCCTGAGCCATGCAGTATACCTCCCAGCGCCATAATTACATGGCACAGAAATTATGGCCCCACACGCCATATTACATAGTGCCATGAGCCATGTAATATGGCGCATTGCACTACAATTATAACTCGCAGCCATGCTGTGTGAGGAGATGTATAAATATCAGCAAGCTTCTTGATTATAGGAGAGGATATAATCTTTGATGTCATTAATGCCTCGGAAATTTCTTTGATAGAAATCCATCACCTAACATCAAGTGCTTACCTCCAGATGCTCCGAACTGAGAAAGTTCGTGGCCTTTTGTTGGATGCAAACTGGATCATCTTCAGATGCACTAGAAAAACACATTGCGCCAGACGCCATAATTTATAGACTTCTGGCGCCATGTGCATAGTCGATTTCGGTCGATTGGAGATAAAATATAGCGCCACACGCCATAGTACATAGGAGCAGACGCTATGCTTATAGCCCTCCACTCCATATACTATAGTCCTCTACGCCATGTACTATAGTCCTCCACGCCATTCAGTATAGTCCTCCACGCCATGCACTATAGTTCTCCACGCCATGTGCTATAGTCCTCCACGCCATGTAATATAGCCCGCCACGCCATATACATGGCGTGCAGGCCTATGTACTTTTCGCCATGTATTATGGCGTGTGGCGCTATATTTACGCGGAAGCTTATTGAATGACCTGATACACCTGTATCTGAACAATATACGTCGCGTTTTTTGCTTAACACTCACTGGCATTGACAGGATTCATTCATTGAATAGACTGCTCATGAATCACACTCTTCGAATAACATAAATATATGTGAATTCCGGATAGTAATTGATAATTTAATCTAATGAAATAGTTCAGGTCATTTATCTAAACTTCCTAACAAATATACTAACACAAACAGAGCTTTGGAAAATTCAACCAACTTTTTTAACATAGATCTGCGGTGATTTAAGTAGACAGCCTAGCAGCTGATATGTCCAGTCATGATTTCCTTACATTTTTCTTCTTCTTAAAGGTGTAATTGAAAATCCGTGAAAAGTGTCGCATTTTCTTTGCAGAATATTTCACTGGGTACTTTACATCTGGCTTCGTAGTCTTATCTCCGTATGTTTGTGGAGTCTTCGAGGATGATTAAATGGGTCTATGGCGGTAGGAAAATGATATCATATTTTTCGACGTCTCGGTAGC
Source organism: Nemotelus pantherinus (assembly GCA_963978885.1). Classification (NCBI taxonomy): domain Eukaryota; kingdom Metazoa; phylum Arthropoda; class Insecta; order Diptera; family Stratiomyidae; genus Nemotelus; species Nemotelus pantherinus. The sequence goes on from OZ022265.1 coordinate 83,965,818, forward strand.
TTTTCAACCAATATCTGTCGGCGAGTGCAGTTTCCGCAGTGAATGTCCATGATGATTAAGTCAAACAAATTTCCAAACAACGAACTTATTCGGCCTTCAATATGTAGTGATCCAAGTCTTTTCATCCATTGAAAAGAATAATTTAACCCATAGCCGACAACAGTCAAAGAATCGATGCCATATGAACCTTTCAGATAAAAATACTTGTAAAAACTTCGGACTCAATACCATTCATCACAAGTCAAATTCGTCTAGCTTTTAACTTGAATTCACCAATAAAACCCATTGACATCTGTTTCATAATGTGTATCTCTGTGATTTATAGACTAACTAATCAAAACCTTTTACACATTCGCAAAATGTAAAAAATCGAAATTGCAAAATGTATCGAAAGAAAAATCTCAGCAAAATCAAACCAAAAGAACAAAATAATTAGCATCTTTTCAAATTTCAGCTAAAATTCTCATATTGTGAAGCATTAGCCATCTTTAGTCCGATGAATAGTTGGCGCACTAGCTTACCATCTTGACTTTAAATGTGATTAATGTCCTCCTCTTTCGCGTACGTGTTCGTACATTCCATTTTTTTGCGGAGAGCTCATTCACTATGAAATCGAATCCGCATATTTCTATTTGATCGAATTTTTCGAAGTAATAAGTTAGCTAGACGAACCTTTGACTGTACGAATTGAGAGATTCAAATCATCTCATGTGACCCTTGCTTACAAAAGAAAATCAATTTGATGCATGCGCCGGATATTGAATCGAAAAAAGGAAACATTGATAAATGATAGATGTACTATGTCTATGGCCTTGTGAGTACATGCAGTTGATGAATGAAGGCTGTTTGATTCACTTGAAAGATACTTGTATAACGAGCTGCATAGATGTTTTTTCGAGAATAACACCCATGTGGATTCATTTGAAAAGTTGAGAATAGCACAACGTGAGCTGGTTGCTGTGAGTGATAGGATAATAGAAAAGAAAGACATCGTTTGTGAGACATGTAAGCTAGTTGATTGTGAAAAAACGGTGGGTGCTCTCTGTGATGTTTTTCGTTGACCAGTGAAATTAGATGATAAAGAATGCAATAAATGTTTGAGAAACTTTTGAGATTCATTGTGATCAAACGATAAATTTTCCACAATCGTAGACTTTGATATGGGGGACTGTAACCCAGTGAAGTTGTTGATAAAGATGCCTTTCCTTTCCTAAATTTAAGCATTAATTTTTACATTTAGATGTTAAATTTGAATCAAATTTCAAGTCAAATCCAATTGAAATCCAGATCGAGAAACCTCGTGGTTTTGAAACGAAGTATTCTATGTTGGCATTTGAAAAAAATTATCTCGCATTTCTGGTACATATCTGTTCAGATCAGATTAGATCAGATTAGATTATATGATTCACTTGATCGATCGTAACTCAAACTATCAAACAAACTTGCTGTAAAATGTTGCTGAGTGGGTTTATCTATTACGATCTCGATTATGTGATTCAACTTATTCTATTCAGCAAGACAAAAATTAGAAAAAAAAACCCATTAAAGGTTTCAACATAAGTGATTCTTTGTACTCATTCTTCACAATGGTTGTCAAGGCGCTAAATTTGGGACCGATTTCAATAATGGCATCTATATGACCGGATACAACAGAGCTTTACGTAACCCAGATATTCTTTTCATCATAAAACATCATATGGCAACAGTAGGTTTAATCTTGCGTTTAACAAGAAAGTGCTTTTTGCTTTCTTTAGAATTGAAGATTTTCAACACTGGAAACTCGATTTCGATTTGAATTTACAATTACTATTGAGCATAATGCATGAATCCTTTCTATGAATTGATTACAATACGCTCCACTTTGATAGCAATGTGTGTCGAATGGTAAAGAGTGAATAAAAGAAGTCGCGAAATTTTTTGAAAGATAGAAACTCGTTATTCGGAAGATAGATCTAATGATAAAGAAAAATAGCTTGAACCGAGTAAAGACTTTAAAACAGACTGTAGAATTTGGATCCTTAGCAAGTATCAATTGGGTTTTATATATTTTCAATCACACAATTTTTTTTACGCTACAATGCACCAATTTGGTGCATTTGGTGCAAGTTAAACAAAAATGATTTGAATTGCTGTGACATGACGGCTGTGATCAATCATTAGCTATAATCAATGGAGCCAAGTCTCCATATCTGCTTACAAGTATATAAGTGTCTGGATGTGATATATGCTCTGTTGTTTTCTGCAGTCTAGAGAAAAAATTAAAATTTGGGCACGGCAACTAGCAAGAAGTTAGAAGAAAAAAACCGAAATATCGGGGGTTTGAAAATTCAAGACATTGTGAAAATAGAAAATGTTTGGTCATATAGTTTGGGAGGTTTGAAGGAATTGGTTGATTCTCTCAAGCTTGTGGATGTTAATTTTTTTAATGGTTGTTTTAATAATTTAATAGTTAGTGAAGCTTTAGAGTTTAAATAGTTGAAACTTCAAATTTAGAAAGCTGTATGTTGAAAGCAATTTATGGTCTGTTTTCTTACTACTCGGGAAAGTATTTTTTTTTTTTATGAAAACATACTTCTGTGGACAAAAGCTGTGGAGCTAAGGAGAGCCAAGAGTGAGCTCTCATTTCATATATCTGTTTCATGTCTTCTCATAAGTGCTTTACATGATTCAATCCAATTCAAGTTTTTAGGAGAAAGGGGTGAAGCGAAAGAGATTGGGTGCTTTGATCCGTGTGCAGTCAACTTTCTGTCGTTTTCCTTTCGCTCATCTTCATTCCATCTATAGTCCCAGATGAGTCAATGAATGTTTTTTGAATATTTGCGACAAGTTTTCAACAAGTTTGCTCATTTGTGCTACTAGATGCTGAGAAATGTACAATCTGGGTATTAAGTTGTTAATTCAGAAATCGAGAAGAACTTGTCGTATTGATTTGAGTCGTTTTAAAGGCCTCTCACATATACAAAGTCAAATTGAATTGAAAATATTTTTATTCTAACTTAGTTGTACATTTTTAGCCAAAATTAAAGTTCAATTGACAAAAGAAATTGAACTTTAGCGGCTATACTATTTTGGCCTCCTGACTCTTTTTAATTTGTTTTTTATAGTTAGTTTTTCGGCGCCAATTTGAATTCTTACACAATAATGGTATTACCCAGCCTGCACAGAATTGACCCTGGCAATAGTTTGCTATGAACAAAGACAAATCAATCAGCTGTGAGACTACTTGACAGCCAAGAGCACATTACAATCAACCGCCAGATGACGGGTAAATTCCGACTAGATACATCATTCCCCTAGCCAAAAAATGACGTCATTAAGGGTAAGCTATGGAACTCATTTTGTGTAAGTTTGAGCGCACTCGGGCGTCCAAACTGACCCAAAACTTAGTAAAGTAACAGACCGAATATAAAAAAAAACCCTAGCGCATCAGAACCGCTAGAAACACTAATGTTCGAAGAACAGTAGAGGATTTGTGCAGATTTTGAGTGTGTATTCTACCACTACTTACTTTTCCTACTTAAAACTAATACACCCTAATTAATAATCGAATCTAAGCTTATTTTAATTTTGGTGACTTCATCGAAAGTAACTGCGGTAGAAAGGTGTTTGGAGTTGCCATTCGAAAAATGTCCAGAGCTTAGAAAATTTAAACAGTGTTTACTTATTTTCATTGCAAATGTTTGCGATGAAAATACTCAATGCAAGCATTTATTGGAACGAAAATAACAAAAAAGAATAGTGCTAGCAGCCCTTAACTGGCACCGAAGCCAAAAATATGTCGCATCTGCCTTACGTTGAAGTCAACCTGCTCTGCGAATTTCGTATTGATCCGATGACTGCATTGGGGATATAGGGATGCAAAGAAATTTAGGGTTACCATTCGCAAAAGTTTTCAAATTTTCTAGCTCTTAATATTTTGTGTTTATTTTCACTATAAGATCACTGCAATTTGAAAATTCGACGCTAAAACCGCATACTAAAGGTATGCCAAAAAAATACAAAAACAGTCATAGATGGCAATCCTATCATTGTATTGAACTAAAATTTCTACTTAATATTGCCTACAGTAAGATTAATTTGTCATATGAATTTTGAAAAATATACCTTGACTGTACTGGAAGTTATAGGGCAAAGAGCTTTATTTTCCTTGAAGACTTTTCAAAATGTAAGGCACAAAAATTATCATAGCTGGCAGCTCCAACCGAACTTTTCGACCAAATTTCTACCAAACGTGGTTTAAAGTAAAGTTCAGCTACTGTGTGAATTTGGTCAAAATCGAACGACTGAATAAGAATTTATAGGGCTAAAAGCAGTTATCTTTTTAGTGATTTTTCAAGATGGCACCACTGGCACAGAATCGCCCGCATTTCAAAATCACTTCTATCAGACCTGGTCCTATTGAAGGCCAATACATTCTGTAAATTACAATTAATTCTGTTTATTAGATCGTGAGTTTCCGTGAACAGAAGTTTTTGATGCTAAAAATATAGGTGAATTGGGCAAGGGTTACCAGGCGTGCCCGTTGTACCATATCAAATTTTTTACTTTAGCAATATAACCAAAGTATAAGATTTACATATAAGTGGCTTTTTTGTTGAAGAAGCGGCATTTTTTCAAGAGAGACGATGATTTGGTGTTTTTCACTTTCAGTGCCTGTCCTAGCTACAAGGTTGCCATACGCTCATCAAAGGCTACACAAATTTATCACTAAATAATACCAATACGTTCTGAAAATTTCGTAATGATTAAATAGCTCTGTCAAAAGCTATCGCAATTTGAAAATTTTCAAATTTTCCCGTTCTCTTTTTAGGCACCTAGCGCACACATGGGGTTAAATAATTCCAAAACATCGGATTTGCGTTTAAAACACGTTCAAAATTTATTTCGTCAACTTTATTTTTGCGAAAATGATTTGATATATATATTAGGAGAGATAATCTCTGATCTATATATATATTAGGAGAGATAATCTCTGGAGTGGCCGATCCGATTAAGCTGAAATTTTCGGAGAACGTAGATGTATATAAAAGGTAGGTTTATGACTGAAAAATTCAGATATCTTAAACTTTTTGGCGGTGGCGATCGTTTTAGAGAATTTTGAGGTACTCCTATATTTCCAAGCAGTGTAAATTTTTGGTAACGCAAATGTTTGAAATTGAAAACTTATTATGTTTTAAACTTGCCTATGTTAAAAAGTTGGAAATTTTGAGCCTTGTGTGGGTGCAGCGTGCCTAAAAGTAGGCAAGGATTTTTTTTCAAATTTTGATTTGTCATTTCTTCTGAGAAAAACATTTGATCATCGTGAAATTGCAGAGCGAATTGATGTTGACTAAGATTTAACACACTAGATTTTCAAGATAGTGCGGTTAACGCTGTAGCTACGGCAGGCTCCTGAAAAAAAAATCCTTCAAATCATTGACCCTCCTAAAAAATTTTCAAATTCAAATCATTCATAAATTTTGACTTTTGGCCATTATGTCAATTAAAATTCCGATTTGCACAAGAACGGCAACCCATCACCAAATTACCTCTATTTTCAGCACTCGAAAGTTCTGTTCACGAGAACTGACGACCGGATTATCTGATCATAATGAAATTTACAGGACATGTTTGCATTAGCTAAGGCCAGGTCTGATAGAAGTGATTTTGAAATGCGGGCAACCCTGCGGCAGTAGTACCATCTTGAAAAATAACTGAGAAAAAAAACCGGCCTATAAATTGGCCAATATTTTTGGCCTATAACTTCCGATTCAGCCATCACATTTTAACAATATTCACACAATACTTAGATCTTACTTTAGATAACATTTGGTGAAAATTTGGTTGAAAAATCAGAATAGAGTTGCCAGCTATGCTGATTTTTGTTTCATAAATCTTGCAAATTTGCTCAGCAAAATAAAGCTTTTTTCCCTATAACTTCCGGTCCAGTGCAGAAATCAAAACGAATTTCATGCGGTAAATGAATATTAATGAGAAATAAATGTCGTAGGAATTTCGTACAAAAATCATGAAAGGGCTGCCAGCTATGACCATTTTTGTAATTTTGTAGAACTTCTTTACTGAGCAACTATGTGATTAGATTTGCAAATGGGAATCATCGTGCAATGAAAATTAACAGCAAATATTAACACTTTAAAAATTTGAAAAGTTTTGAGGGTGGTAACTCTAAAATTCTTTTCACCCGTATAACTTCTAGCGCAGTGATTCAATCGAAACGATCCTACTGGTTGGGTTTAACTTAACGTGAAGCAGATTTCGTATATATTTTGCTCTGCTGCTGACACAGGGTAACCAGCATAAGCCATTTTCGTAAATATTGCACCAACAGATGCTTCAAATTACGTACTCATATACAAAGCATTTGCGATAAAAATAAGAAACCAATTTTTAAATTTTCCGAATTTTGAAAATTTTTCGGATAGCAGCCCCAAACAACGTTTAACCGCTGAAACTTTCGATGAAATCCTTCAAAGGATAAGTTGAGTTAAGTATGAGTTTGTTCAGGTAAACTTATTGCTGCTTCGTTGGGAAAGTGTTGCCAGCACTGAACATTTTCATCATTTGTGTTATAGTTGAGTTTTGTTGGTTGCGATAAGGAATGGTTGATATGATTCTGCAAAAAAGTGTATTACGTCTTTCCACATTTTTTTGTCACTCAAAGACAATTTCTTCGAAAATTAGTTTGCTAGCGGTTCTGATGCGCTAGACTTTTTTTTCTTTCCTTTCCTTTTTCCTTTTCATTCTTCGTGAGCTGTATCATATCTTGATTGTTGCTGTGTCTGCGTGCCGTACCACGTCAAAGATCCTTCTGCGTGTGAATCTGAGCTAGTCGGCTGGGAAAGAGCACGCAATGCAAAAATGGAAGGATATGTTAGATAAATTTTCATGCTGTACTGACGACGACTCGACAGAGTTAAGTCAGGTGCAAGACTATATGCATAGCACGAGCATCATACAGATATTGTGGTCTGTCCATGATGTCTCATTTGTTCTAACTGTCATATCTAGAATAACTCAATCTCTCTAACCGTTGAAGTGTGGAAATCAGACTTAACATACTGTCAGTATCGGGGAGCATTAACAAACATACTCGTATATAAAAAGTTATGTGAATGTTTTAAACTTAACTTGAAACACGTCAAGGTTGATTTATTTTATATATACTAGAAAGTAACTGATTTGTGGTGGATATATTATCAAACGAAAAACCCAGCATATTTTCAAACATCAATTTGGAAAATTTCGATTTTTTTCAAAGAAAACATGACACAGTTATTGTCACAAACTACTCTCTAAATTAAATTTTAACAACAAATTTAATTATTTCTCTAGTTAATTTTTTAGCTAATTTAGGAAAATTATAAAATCTTGTACAAAAGGTAAAAAAACGCTAAATTTACGCTACAAAATGATGTATGTTGCCAAATGGACAAATAGAATCTATATTTCTTAAAGTTCAAATTTTGGGAAGTAGAAATGTAAGCCCTGTTAGTTTGATCTACGAACATATTTTAAAATCATTATTATCATATTATTAAATCGAACTTCTTTTCGCTCTTGCACATACGTTAAATTTAACTCTGAATTTGACATTTGACATCTACATGTATTTTACGTACTTAATTTAGCATTTTAGGTTCATATTTTTATCCGCCATTCAAAGGCTGTATATAACTCTCCGATTTGACTTAGCTCGTAAACAGACAAGCTTTATATCATACTCAATCAAAAATGGTTGAAAACCAATCCGATTTTACTTCGACCGACATAAAGATTAATAAAGGCACATTCAACCTCCTCATAAAAAAGTGGACGAATGAGATGATCTTCTGGTATATTACCTACAATCAATCACGTAAGCATTCCGAAAGGACGATTATGAAGGAAAAAATTCCATTCATCGAAGCTATTTCAACTCTTTTCGTACACAAGGATGCCCACACTTATCGACATTCATTGAAGTATTGGTTGTACTGGATCCTCACATGGTAATATTACTGAAAAGCGATAAGGATCGATATGTGACTTGAAGAGTGGCTTCAAGTAATCATTCAGAGGCAGTTTTTCTATTGCTTTTTCGGTTGATTTCCTTTTCATACCAAGAAGTGTTTGCCCATTCAAGCTGAATAAATTAAGGATTTTGCTATCGAGTTCGTAGTGATGGCAAGTGACGCATAGTTATGCTAAGAATGTCAATATTAATCTTCCAAGTGCACTTAAATGGGAATGGGCTTTTATATAGCATTGACTGTGTGTTGACTTGGGCAGATATGATAGATATGAGTTTTATATTTGTGCCTGTTATCAAGTGATATGTTTGCGTGATGTTATGGAGTTATGTGTTAAGGATAAGATTTAGCTTCAGATCTTTTTGAACCCCAATTGCGTCTCAAAATAAAGCTATGGCCTTCATACATTGAATATATGGATAGGTTTTGACTTAATGTACAGCACAACTACTGAATACAAATATGGGTTTGATTTGTTATTATGTTCACTTTCTTCGAAACCTTGGTACCTTAAAGTACCTATTTCTTTGAAAGTTTCTCCTGTGGATTCATCTATTTTAAAATACATGCATGCTATACGACTATAATACCCGAAAGCATCTAAACGGGAAACTGGACGTGAATTTGTTACCTTTGCTAAATAGGGAACTAGGCTCAACCAAAACATACATCAGGCCCTATTAAATAACTTTTCTGTTCAAGTTCAACTTGAATTTTGAAGTACACCGTTGAACGAGAGTAGAGGCTCGTGAGTAATTTATTTGAAATATTTTATTATAGTAAGACTCCGTTTGAGATCATATCAAAATCCAACTTAATACCAATACATCAACGGCTATAAAATCGAAAATATAGCAGACTTTACAATATGCTCATTTGGTAAAATAATTGGAAATATTCCTTATGACTTTTTCGTTTTACCTCGTAATTACACTTTTGAAATTATATCAAATTATGGTTTCGAGATGAAAAATGTAGGTTGGTACTCTATTCGTTGGAAACATTGTCGTGGACTTTATAATAAGATATGTTTGCAAACATCCTAACGATTTGAAGACTTTTCGTAACAATGTGGAACCTACCTTCTATTTGGGATAAAAATTTTATTATTTTCTACTTTGTAAAATGTTTCATCTTTAAATGAATTTGACAAGATTTTTGAGTCACATTTTATGTTTGAAGCTGATTGAAAGAAGCATGAAGCATTTACGAAAATCTAACTTAAAGTTCTTTTTTTACAAGCTGGGTTTGTTTTTGCGGGATGATTCAAATTGAAAAAATTTTTATTTACATTGAAAATTTTACTTTGACAAAGTGGTTTCGAAAGTATGCACTGATTCTCATCAGACACCAGCTCACATTGCATACTTGACTGATGTGACCACTTGCAGTTGGAAATCATTAATTTTTATTTATTACTAATGTTCGAAGAACAATAGTATTAAACTCGTTTCGCCGAAAATTCATATTTCTTTATTTATATATATATATATATATCAGCAAATCGGTTAATAGAAGTAATCTTTGGAGTGGCCGATCTGATTGAGCTGAAATTTTCAGATGTCGTAGATGTATATAGTAGGTAGGTCCATGACTTGTTCGAATTCAGTTATCTTTAACTTTTTGGCGGCGGCGGGCATTTTAGTGAATTTTCAGGTACTCCTATATTTCCAAGCAGTGTAAAATTTTTGTAACAAAAAGTATTGGAAATAAAAACTTATTCTGTTTAAGGTTTGCTCATGATAAAGAATTGGAAATTTTGAGCCGTTTGTGGGTGCTGAGTGCCTAAAAGTGGGCAAGGAATTTTTCTCAAATTTTGATTTGTCATAACTTCTGACAGGAACATTCGATCATCGTGAAGTTGATAGAGCGTATTGATGTAAGCTAGAACTTAGCACACATGGATTTGAAAGACAGTGTGGGTAACCCTGTAGCTATGGCAGGCTCTTAAAAAAAAATCCTTCAAATCATCGACCTTCCTGAAAAATTTTTGCTTTTTGCCAAAAAACTCAAATCATTGATAAATCTAAATCTTTGTCCATTACGTCAGATTAAAATTTTCCAAATTCCGATTCGCACAAGAACGGCAACCCATCACCAAACTACCTCTATTTTCAGCACTCGAAAGTTCTGTTCACGAGAACTGACGACCGGGTTATCCGATCATAGTGAAATTTACAGGGCATGTTAATATTAGCTAGGACCAGGTCTGATAGAAGTGATTTTAAAATGCGAGCGACGCTGTGCCAGTGGTACCATCTTGAAAAATCACTGAGAAAAAAATTCGGTTTTTGGCCAATAACTTCTGATTCAGCCATCAGATTTTGACAAAATTCATACAATACTTGGATCTTACTTTATGTAATATTTGGTGAAAATTTGGCTGAAGAATTAGAATAGAGTTGCCAGCTATGGTGATTTTTGTCTCCTAAATCTTGCAAATTTGCTCAGCAAAATAAAGCTTTTTTCCCTATAACTTCCGGTCCAGTGTAGAAATCAGAACGAAGTTCACGCAGTAAATGAACCTTAATATGAACCAAATGTCGTAGAAATTTCGTACGAAAATCATGAAAGGGCTGCCAGCTATGACCATTTTGTAATTTTGTTTAATTTCTTTACTGAGCGATTATGTCATTAGATTTGCAAATGGAAATGATCCTGCAATGAAAATTAACAACAAATATTAACGCTTTAAAAACTTTAAAGGTTTTGAGGGTGGTAACCCTAAAATTCTTTTCACCCGTATAACGTCCAGCGCAGTGATTCAATTGAAACGAAATTTACTGGTTGGGTTCAACTTAACGTGAAGCAGATTTGGGATGTGTTTTGCTTTGCTGCTTACACAGGGCTACCAGCATTAGCCATTTCCGTAAATATTGCACCAACAGATGCTTCAAATTACGTTCTCATATGCAAAAAATTTGCAATAAAAATAAGAAACCAATTTCGAAATTTTCCGAGTTTTGAACATTTTTCGGATGGCAGCCTCAAACAACGTTTAACCGCTGAAAATTTCGATAAAATCCTGCGATGAGAACGAAATTCAGAGGATAAGTTGATTTGAGTATGAGTTTGTTATGGTAAACTTATTGCTGCTTCGTTCGGACTGCCGAACGGACGCTTCGTTCGGACTACTTCGTTCGGGTTGCCAGCACTGAACATTTTCATCATTTGTGTTATAGTTGAGTTTTGTTGCTTTGGATAAGGAATGGTTGATATGATTCTACAAAACAGTGTTTTACGTCTTTCCACACTTTTTTGTCACTCAAAGAAAATTTCTTCGAAAATTAGTTTTCTAGCGGTTCAGGTGCGCTAGAGTTTTTTTTTATTTACGCTAGTTGTGACAAATTTTAACATCTCCGACTTATATCCATCGATATAATTTTTACTTGTAAAGGTAGTACTCGCATGAAATTTCAAATGGTAGTATTCGCATAAAATTTCATCAGCCACGGGAAAATATGAAGAAAAGCTTTATTTTGAAAAACATGCATACGTATTTTACCTCGTTATTTAATCCAGGCGATGACTACTCGAAGTTTGAGTTCAAGTCGATGATTGTATCTTAAGCTGATATCATTTAAGAGCGATTAGTGTAGAAGATATCAATACCGGGTTTAAGGTATTCGAAATGCTGAGATAATATGGAAAACCAAATAACCTTCACCTCTTTTATCTCATTCATTGCATTAATTTGTTTCGTTAGCTTTGCTGGCATTAATTTTAACCTAAAATTCGTATGCTTTTTGAAATATATATTTGATAAGTTTTCATATCACAAATATATTAAATCAATAATTTAATACTGCATTATGATAGAATTCATAAAAAATACTAATAATTATGTTGACTAATCTAATTTAGCTACAGTAGATTATTCATGATGGACCTCCCAAATACACTCATTCAAGCTGCATCAGTAAATAAACTCAATTCACCTACTAATAAACTTAATTTACCTACTGGCAGTCAATGTCACCTACATCATAATGAAAACTAAAAGCACTTTCCAAGACAAACTACATCAATTAATCCATCGCTATTGCAAATTTATTGGAAAATAATGAGCAGCGTTTCAATTTGCAAATCGTCACGTCACTACCTTCACATACTAGACCAACAAAATCAAATCGGCTGGACCGTTTTATCATTGATCATAACGGAGACCAACCGTAAAACATAGTTCATCGTGCCTGTAGTCCCGGATATTCGATCGGGCATACGAGTGAAAATATGAAGCCACACACGAACTAATCCTTTGGTAATACTCATGCAAAACATGCTACGGTCTGATATAAACCGAGTAGGACCACAAGCATCGATGACTTTTACCATGCACTCTTTCATTAGTGTCTATGAATTCCAAAATAATGGATTACAATGTAATGTGTTAGTAATGCAAAAAAGAATCATTGTGGTACAGAATTCCATGTGGGTTTATCTACTAATTACTTTACTGCACAAAGTAATGCAAAGTGAAAGGAAGAGTAATGTAGATACTGGAATGATGCGAGCTCAAACGTGTTTCAGTTTTGTTTTATGCGTTTCCTTTGCTTGGTGTTTTTTCTAGGTTTATATTTCAAGTTTTTTGAAAAGTTGTGAAATAGTGCTCTGGATTTTTATTTACAGTGGTGATTTCAAGAGCAATAAAATTAAAGTAAGAATTTAATTATATGAACACAAAAAAGCGATGTGTTCCTATTGTATTACCCGCCGTCATTTAAAACGTTTCGTGAAATGTGAACAGGATCGATTGTTACGTACTTTGCAAACGTTCAGTGCAAATAACGATACTGAGGCATTGCCAACAGAAGATTTGGATATTGGTGAAGGCAGTCAACATAGCAATATTGTGGAAATAGTCATGAGAGAAAGGAAGAAACAACAAATATAATCCTCCAAGGGAAAGTTTCGGGGTACTGTTGCAAATACTGAAGGAAGAAGGCATGCATCCGTTCCATGGCAATACGTAATAACTGCCACTGAATTGATGTCGACATCCATTACCAGCATCACTTACGTCCTCACTGCCACTTCATTGATGGCGTCATCAATTCTCAATATGGCAAAACGGAGCGAGTATCGTTGCTTATAATGACATCGTAATGTTAAATTCATCGGTGCGGTCATGCGAAAACGATCCGACGATGATTACTGGGAATAATTACTGCATTAATGCAGTAAGCATTCTTGGTCCTACTGGAAAATCACACCGTTTCGAAACTTTCACTATTGTTTTGGTCGTATTTCTCAGCGAACATGGAAAAGTTTTCACTCAGAACTTACCCAACGAGAAAAGTAATGCGTTAACTTAGTAAGTATTCCGTATAATGCATAAAATCATACCCTGGTCATTTTTTTTTAACCTGTGGTATCTTAAGCTGATAAGTTATATAGATTTATATAAAAGTAAGCGCTGAGCTTTTAGTTTTACAAAAACAAAACTTTTTAGAAAGCCCAGCAACGAATTCTTGTATCACCTATGATATAGAGGCAATGCGTACAACTGCTTAGACCGATGGCCAAGCTTGCCTCTGCATGACTCATATTTTATTGCCTTTGCAAAGCTTTTATGAAGATTTTACTCACCACAACAATTTGAAGTGTTTATCTTACCACTATATATAGCACATATCGCCCATCGCCGACTATGTACCTTGTATGCTCACACGTTCTTTTCCGATACCAAACTGCATTCCCCTTCTTTTGTCGGATATTGTACATACATCATTCACATTCTGGAAAACAGCTTTCAAGTTATACCGTTGCATTACTAGTAATGCTTGAATCATGCATTCTGATTACATGCATTACCCTGATTCATGTTTGGTTTGATATTAAAAGAAAGTTGCCATCGATAGACCGATTGAAATTTTCCATTGCTGAATTTGTCGCGCGAAATTGAAGTGCTAATAAGTTGGAAGGGCTTGACTCAAAAGAACATTTTGCAGCTGTTGGAAACAGATTTTAATGTAGCTAAAAGAACTTGTGTGATGGAAATTGTCTTGACGCATATATTATGGGAATTTGCGAGTTAGTACATTGCGAAAGAGAGCGTAATAGCTTGCTCACATCGCACTCATGATCATGCAATTTTGGATCCTGCTTTCGAAAGAAGGAAAAAGCGTTTACATCGAACTGCAGTGCAATTGTTTGACAGCTACCATTTGAAATTTGATGTTTTCATATGATTTATAAATTTGACTTGTTTGCGAATACTATGAGAGTGGAGAACTAATGAAGAGTGGAACTTCAATAAAACCAGCAGGGCATGTTTACATGCTTTCGCATGTACCCCGCATACCTGATTTAAAAATTGGAAATCGTCTTTTTGTAGCCATGTGAATAGGCTTGAAAACGTTATAAATTGTGTTATATTCTTGGATTTTTTTCACTTTTAGTGTGAGTGAAATTCTCAGACTAACGATTTTTAAAATAGCTCTTAAAGCTTTGGTATAATTAATTTTTCGACGATAAAATCTTCGGCTTTATCAGTTTTCAAAGCATGTGACGCTGATGTAATTTTCGCGACGTGTGTTTCTTCTGTAATTTAAGAAAACTAGATATAAATAGATGTATTGTAAACACATTTCTCACGCGGTGGAAAAAAAATATGGTCGTAAAATGTTTTGTCTTGTTAATCTAGCATCTCCTTTGAATAATATTTGTGAATTGGCCCGAATGCTAAATTTAACGAACGATGTTTTTTACAAATTAAATCTGTGATGATATTACTCCAAATTTTTGGAGTTAATATTGACATTATTTTTTTAGTTTTGTCAAATTTGTAATGAGTTGAGGAAATATCCTTTACCAGACATTTTCAACCGAGTGAAAACGATCTTGAAAGAAGGCAAGTAAACCATTGGAAAATTCAATAAACTGACTGCCTTTGAGGTGATAGATATATTGAAAAAAAAAACATAATCTTTTGCTGTGGATGAAGAAATTAAAGACTACATGAAACTCGCTTTGCATAAGCGAAAGCTATTTCACCTTCAGAGGAGAAACACCAGAATAAATAAAAGTACCGTCATGGCAAATCTCACGCGTTGGTATGAGATATTCGAGGACAAATGGAAACTAAACTTTAATCAAAAGTTTGGTTTCGCTGGCCATGAATGCATTCTTCCTGAAAGTTGCACGAGCTTTTTTGTTTTTGATGAACTAAATATTTGAAAACAATAGATTTAAGGATACACATAATCTATGTTCAAAAAATCATTTTTTCTCATAGTTGTTCCACCATTTTAGCCAACAGACCCTTTTGATTATATTGCACCAAACTGGCTCTATTTTGTGCTCTGTTATACTTTTTGTATTTATGATAATTATGACAAATCCCTTTGCCATGTATCTGGAGATGGAGTTGGAGATGGAGTAGTCAAGGTACGTCACTCAAAAAATAACTCATTCATATTTTCATGAGTACAAAATAATGATATAACTAGTTGCTCACCATCATCATCACTGATGACAGTCTCGATGTAAATAGCAGAACTTGTAGAGACCAAAGCAAAATAAGCGATAATATTACTGGCAATAATGGAGAAATTCCAATTAAAATGCTAAAGACGAAAGGGCAAATAACGAGTGGACAGTAAAGTTGAGTAAAGTTTAGTTTATCACTTCATTTTTTTCGCAATATTTCATATTAAATTTAATAAAATGCAAGAAAGTTGCAACAAAGAATAAAAAAATCAATTAGAATGGAATTAAAATAGTATTTAAGTGCTTAAATTAGGTTCACTATTCGGCCTTGATAGCAATATAAATGATTTTCATGTAACACAAAAGGCCAATTTATTTAACCAAGAGGTGCTTTTATGCAAGTCACATAAATTTTCTGCTGACAATATGAAACTTTGTAACAACTAGAATCTACAACATCAAAATATCTTTTTTTCGAGAAAACTGCAAGAGTTTATCTACAGCAAATCTTTGTCATCAGATCCGATAATGCTATGGACAAGCAGGAATTTATAGTGTGGCTGGAGTATAATGAATTTCGTGTCGTCGTTATAGTAGCAAGGAAAAAGTATGTCACTAGATATGTCCCAGCCGGGACACATCCTGTTCCAACGCTCTATTGCAGGCTGTTTGGAAAGAAAATGTCGTATCGGATGCCAGTAAATCTTCTTCCTGGGGGCAATAGTCAACCGGTGGGTATCTAGATCTACTCTTTGACTGGAAAAATATTGTCGTCCTAATTTAACCAAACACGTTTTGTAAGTGTGCGCTATGTACAAAGCTCAGATGTGAGTGACCATAAATTACTTTAGGTGAACATAAAGGTGATATAAAGTTGAACTCTTCACACTTGAGTTCGAATTATATTGATAAAATATACAAACACTGACAGGAAATAAGATTCCAAGGCCCAAAAATGTACATTACGTTGTAAAATAATTGTGTTTTTGACGAAACCGTATTATATGACATATCCGGCTTTATCTTTTCATATTGTTTACTTGCTTGGTATCTACTCCTCATTTTACTTCAAAGTTGATATAATTATTCAAATATACGTGCTTCATCACCTGAAACAACCGGGGAAAAAACAACACTGTGACGGGAAAAATTCTCATTATCCTTAACATATCCCTACATATTGTTTCAACGGTCATTCTGGGACACTGCTGAATAATTGCGAAATTTATCTTTTAGACAGAATTGTTGCAGCGTACTGTTCTCATTCATACTTATAATTCACATGTGGGCATTACAAAGCATTTCAATGTTTGTAGGTTATTCGTCTCGCATACAATGAGCGATACATATTCATGTACCACTGATGGAGATGACCACTTTGCAGAGTGGGCGCTGAGCCAATCTAAACGAAAAATTTGAATGAGAAATGTGGGTTTCATGGATTTTTTTTAATTAGCAGAATGAAATACTATTCGGGCTTAAACCATATTTTTGTACATGTGTATGCGTGCAAGGTAATGTATTATATACGGGAAAGCGGAAAACATTTTTCATATTCGAAACTAGGTTTGTAGATAAGTGCTCATAGTTTAGCCCAGTCTATTTTCAAAAAATATTCTCAATCTGGCTCATAGATAGTTGTGTCGAATATCTGTATCTTGAAATGATTTTGATTAACACATTTCGTTTGATTCCAGAAAAGATAGCTGGAAGCACACCAATTGAGAATTTCGCATTCTGATATGGATGCAGAGATAGAGAGATATATAAGAGTGAGAGTGTATCCTTTGAACTTATGTTTTGCAGGGTATAGTTTGATATCTTTCCAAGAAATAGTTCAGTATTCCTTCCTGGTTTCATCGAAGAGCTAATTAACTATGCAATGTAAAAGTAGTTCCAGAGCTCAAAGCAAGAAGTACGTCCACAACTTTGCTCTCTTCTCTCAATTTAATAGCTTAAATACAGTTCAATAATTTATTTCATAACACTTACCAATACAATTTATCCCATATCTTAATTAATTTTAGGTTTAATAATATACATATTATTTAATATAATTTGTGAAAATATTCGATCCTAACTGAATCGAAAACACAATATTATTTTTATTTAGACATAACTTTTTTTGGTGTAGTCGTTGAAGAGTATTTTCCTCTAAAGTAATAATTGCAATGAATTTGCTTTAACTAGGACACCTTTTCATCGCCTTCAAAGCCATTCATAGCAACGCAGCCAAAATAAACTCTAAACAGTTATGAGAGGTTTATCTTCTTAACGAACATATGAGCACTCAATGAGCATTCACAATACTTTTCTAAGCCCACAAATCATAGAAAAACTTCATTTTTCCACTTGTTCTTGGCCATCTTGATTTGTTCTCTTTCTCTGTACTCAAATAATCGCACTGATAACCTAACGATTTTTTTAATTTTATTTTAAGTTCGTCCCTTTTTTTTAAGCTATTATAAATCAAAGCCAAACGATTCTTGGCTACATTGTTCTCGACCTTATATCAAACATTAGCCTTTCGGATTTGCATAAGCTACTGTTTTCTTTAGCAGAACTCAAATTAAAGTGCAAAAATTTCCTATGCAAACCGAATATATTTCACCATACAAAATACATTTAGTCTACAAATGGGTAATCAGCTCCGTTTTCAATTCCTGTTGCAAGTTTTTTGCGGTAGATGCTATTCTGCTTCGCGTTACAACGTTCCTATTTACTAACAAATTCAATTAGTCAGAACGACGGCAACTTCGTAAAATTGAATTAATTTAGACGTGAGGAGATCTACCTCGTTTCTAGTCGAAGAACAGATTAGCAATCTGTGCATATGATTTCCTTGGAGATATGAACACATCAGATTGGATTTAAAATTTAAATAGGTTTTTCGAAAGTTAATTTGAAACGATTTTACGAATAAATGAATTAATAACGAAGGACTCTCTACTGCGGTCGAATTGAAAATGTGGGCACTCCCATAAATGTTTCAGTAGACAATGGAATAATTAGCAAGAAACATTATTGTGTTTTGTTGTTATTCGTTCTATAGTAAATAGTTTCAATATTCTGGCTACCATCTTATCAGTTGCTGTGTATTCTACCGTTCGAGACTCGTATTCTGCTTAACCTGAGCGGAATCGATGTTCAAAAGCCTGATTCCGAGAACCTCGACATTGTTCCGTTTCATTCTCTTTCTCTCGAACCAATTTCATTCAACTTAAATCTCGAAACGCCTTTCATCTGTTGATCGAACAGAGACGGTGAAATTCTCGTCGCAGCAACAAACACAAAGCATTCATTTCAATGATAAACCAGCAAATTGAGTTAGACACAAAGAGGATAGCAAACGGCAAGGTGGTGCTCGGGACTCCATAAATATTTCTCCTGTCGTCAGTCAAGCGAAAATACGGCTCGAAGGTACCAAACTAAAACCTGATTGGGAAATTCAAAAAGAACTGCATTTTTACTTCTGCTTCGTGATTACTTTTGGGCTAAGGCGGTCATAAAACAGATTTGATTTGCGTCGAATAAAATATGTTTGAAATGGATCGAAAATAAAATATTCACACGAACTGATGTAAGTCGAAAGTTAATAGGAAATGGTCCTAAATACATATATCGTCGCTGTTAAATCAAACCGGCATATGTGCAAACATTGAGTTTTTGAGTTTTTGGTATAAAAAAACTTCTTTTTTCCCCGTCTATTTTTATGTCGCACCGGCATATCGTACAGTTGAATAAAAATCCGTCTAATGGTGCTGTGCCGGTATGCATTTAGCAGGAAACAGCCCACACGCGAAAACTTTAAAGCGCTCTGGTGAAAAATATGCATTTTGCAGATATGCCGGTTTGATTTTACAGCGACGATATGATAAAACTATTCACACTCTCAAGATTTTAAATGAAAAACGCATTAAGATTTTATAGTCAAAATACTTAGAACAATTTGACGTGATTTCCATTCAACCGTATGAATTTTCGCGCTGATGAATATTTATATCTGAGCTATTTATGGACTGTCAACCTTACGTCACCTTAAACTGAGGTAGCTAAACGATTTTTGTACCAAAATATTGCCCATTAAGTGTTGAATTTAGAAAGTGTTAAGTGCAGGTACTGTGTAGCAAAATCCGTAAACTCACTTCGACTGACTTTGCTTCTTGTTTGACCCGCTTTTAATTAAAAACGCCCATTATTGGTCGATCGTATTTGAATATGAATCCAAACCACATTACAAGCAAACTTATCTGCGTTTTGCCAATAAGCTTCATAAGCTTTGGCAATGTGAAAAAAAAACTCTAGCGCACCTGAACCGCGAGAAATACTAATGTTCGATGAACAGTAGAAGAATCGTGCAGATTTTCATTACATATTCTACCACACGTGCTCCAACCTGTTTCGAGTGCAAAACAACTTTGATCTTAACAATGCATTTAAACTCATAAGGTGGAAAGGATTTCAGGACTACCACTTCCATTAATTTCAAGATTTTGGAAAGCCTAACACTACAAAACTTTGAAAGCAGCATAATTGCTTAGTGCTTGCAACACTTTAACAGCACTGATACCATGATACAATGAGAACAAGGTAATCCATTGCGCATGTCTATCCCTATCCCATTCTCGCGCTGGTGACAACTGTGAGTGATTTGCCTTTAAGCTAATGTAAAATTGGGCAAATTCAAGGAGGGTGTTTGGGGTGTTAATGGAGCGATATTTTGATTTTAATGATTGGGTTTGCATGACTAGTCTGTGCTTTTAAATGTCCTAGAAAATCTCAAGGAAAAAGCTATTGTAGAAAGCACAATAATGAAAAACTCAACAGCTTATTTTTCCCAAGAAAATGTTGAATGCACTCAGTTTAACGAATTATTTAGAGTGTTTTTATGGGTGCGATGCTAGTTGTATGTACGTGCGATGTTGGGTTGCAGATTCATGCAGCTCAATAGGGTAATAGATGCAAATGTGCAATGGAAAATTATGATGTGATTGATAGATAATAATTTTGTTAATTGCAGTTGTTGGTAAGCTGCGTTTTGAAGATATCGGAAAAGTTTGAAACAATGTTGGTATTTTGTTATTAGCATTGCACATTTGAGAAATGCTTTATTGAAAAAAGTAAAAAAGTTGATGTTAAGATGGGGATTGTTGTGTGCCCGGTATAGATATATAATTTATGTGCGTACGCATATAAGACAATGCGAATGAGCTAATTGAGGACTTAAGGTTATTGAATTATGCGCAAATAGCATACATATGATTTAATTTTAAAAGTCTGCCACAACTGCCTCATGTCAAAATCAAATAACTCTATAGATCTCGATTTCATTCGATGACTCGAATGTTACAGGGATAGAAAGACGTTTGGGATCAAAAACTGAAAGATGTTTGGGTCGGAAAAATTTCTGGAACTTAGAAAATTTAAACATTGTAAACTTATTTTCATTGTAAATTTTCGCAACGTGAATACTTAATGTAAGTATTTATGGATATGAAAATAGCAAAAAAAAACGCCTCGCGCTGGCAGCCCTTTGCTAGCATCAAATCCAAAAATATATCACACCTGCCTCACATTTAAATGCGGATTTCGTTTTGATCCGATGACTGCATTGGAAGTTATAGGGGTACAAAAAAATTAAGGGCTACCAGTTGAAAAGTTTTAAAATTTTCGAAATTTAATATTTGTTGTATATTGTCACTACAAGAACATTACCGTCTAAAAACTTTACGATAAAATCGCTTAATAAAGATATTGCAAATTAATACAAAACCAACAATAACTGGCTTTTTAACCAGATTCCTTCTGAATAATGCCTAAAATAAGTTCCATTTATCATATGAAATTCGTTTTGATTTCATGACTGCACTGTAAGTTAAAGGGCAAAAAACTTTATTTTCCTGAACGAGTTTTCAAAGCTCAAGACATCAAAACTACTATAGCTGACAGCACTAAACGAATTTTTCAACCACATTTTTCTAACAAATAAGGCTTAAAGTAAGGTTCAGCTACTGTGTCAGTTTCATGAAAATTTAGTAACTGAATCAGAAGTCCTAGGGCAAAAAACCGTTTTTTTTCTTTATAATTTTTCAAGATGGCACCACTGGCACAGAGTTGCCTGCATTCCCAAATTGCTTCTACCTGACCTGGTCCTACTTAATACCAATACATTCTGTGAATTTCAACTGAATTTGATAATTGGGTCGTGAGTTCTCGTGAACTGAAGGCTTTGCTGCTTAAAATAGAGGTAAATTGGAGGAGGATTACCGTTCTTGTCCGATGTGAAATTTCAAAAGTTTGGTTTTGGTTGAGCCGACAAAGCATAAGGTTTCTATATGAGCTGGTTTTCACTGTAAAAGACGAAAATTTTTCAGGAGAGTCGATGGTTTGAAGGTTTTCTATTTCAATGCCTGTCGTAGCTGTAGGGTTGTCGGCACGTTCATAAAAAATTACACAAGTCTACAACTTAGTAATATCAATATGTTCTTGCAGTTTCATAATGATTTGGTGATCTGGCCAAAAGTAATCGCAATTCAAATGTGTTCAAATTTTCCCAAGCTCATTTTAGGCGCTTAACGCACTTATAGGGTTAAAAATTTCAAAAACATCATATTCACATTAAGAACTTGTTTAAAATTTATTGGATAAACTTTGTGTTTGCAAAAGTTATTTGCTGACAGAATAATAGGTATATTTAAAATATCATTAAAATGGCCGCCGGCGCCAAAGGGTTCGATATTTTTTATATTTTTGTGAGTTTTAGCACTGTTCTCTATATAAACCAACATATTCTGAAAATTTCAGTACAATCGGATGGCGCGTTCCTGAGATTATGTCACTGAAATTTTATGTATGTATGGATATATATATATATATATATATATATATATATATATATATATATATATAGAAATATGTATTTTTGGCCTAAGTGATTTTAACACTAATGTTCTTCGAACAATAATAACAACCAAACCGAAATTAATGCTCTGTGAGTTAATTGTTAAAAGATAGGCAACGAATAAGGTTCTTGTTGTAAAACTGGAAGTAAAGTGAAATCTTCCAAAGTTCTACATCTTCTGTTTTGATTTAACAACGATTTTTTTCGCCAGATGAACAATGCAGAAGCTACAAAGGTGGTGTGGAAAGTTTCCGACCTGAACGAGACATGCTGCCAGCAAGGCTAAGTTAGCACGATATGTGACAATATGTGACGATTGCGCTTTTAGTGTTTTTTTGATAGCTTATTGATTAAGTCGTGTCGAGTGCTTAAGTGAAACTGGAAAAGTCAGAAAAACGTGCGGCTGTTAAATGCTTTCAAATGAAAACCTAACGCCACTTCAAATCAAAAAAGAAATAGATTCAATACTGGGAGACTGTTCTTCATCATATTCAATTGTGAAGCAGTGAGTTTTAGAATTGAAATAAGACTCTACGAGCACTAATGGCGCACCACGTTCAAGACGGCATAAGGCATGAGGTCACAAGTTCCGAAGTGATCAAAAACAATTCCTGAAATCGTGATAGAGGACCGCAGATTGAAAGTAATCGAGATAGACTACTGGGATATCATCTGAACGTATGCGCAATATTTTGCATGAGCATTCGTTCAAAAAGAAGCTCTGTGCCAAGTGGGTAACACGTTTTGAGCCGGAAAACTGCGAAAAAGCAAAATATATCTGGATTCACTATTATAAGCCCGAGTCGAAACAACAATCAAAACAATGGACTGGAGCAGGTGAACCCACCCCAAAAAAGGCATAAACAACTTTTTCGGTGAACAAGGTTATGGCGTCTGTTTCTTGAGATGCAAAAGGAAACATCTTCATTTATTGCCTTCACAATATTTTGTAGGGTGATTGCATTGTTCGAAGGTTGTCCTAAAAACAAAAGGACCTCATATGGCGCGGCAAAAAAAAAAATTGTTTCACCACGACAAAGGACCCGCCTATACCTTGGTCGTTGCGATGGCTAATAAAAACCGACTGAAGTTCAAACTGTTACCTCATCCTGCATATTTGTCAGATTTAGCCCCCAGTGACTATCATCTGCTTCCCAATCTCAAAAAATGGCTCGGAGTCAAAAAATTAGCGACCAACGAGGAGATCATCAATTCTGTTAAAGCGTATTTTGAGAAACTTGACGAATCGGACTTGAAAAACAGAATAACTGCTTTAGAGCACTGATATGAAAAATGAATTAAGTTTGATGGAGACTCTGTAGAAAAATATTTATAAGAAAAAAAAACTCGCGAAAATTGCTTTTCTATATCAAGCCGGAAACCTAGCACGCCACACTCTTATTGCTATCGTATTTAAGTCATTTGCTGTGCTTATTGGATTCATAAAGTAGATAGGAAAAAAGCTGACGAATTTTCGTCCTATTTCTCAAATATCAAGATTTCGGCCGTTCTCACGGAAAACGTTTTTGCTATAATAAGAAATTTAGTACTTTTCAGAATTTATTCAACCCAGTTCTCGTAAACTTCAGGAAATGCTATAATTTTGAGCAAAGCATCAAAAGCTTGTTACAATGAGAGTGACTAGAAATTTCGCTGGTTACTGTTTCTGATTAGCATGAAAAAATATTTGTTTTTTGTCCGAAAAATACATTCAATTTTTGAAAAGGTCTCCCAGCACTCCTCATAATATATTTCAAGATGAAATAACGTCTTCTCATGCACAAGGAACATGTGAACTCTTTGCTTTGCGCATAACGTTCCCGTTTTTTTCTCCGAATCAATTCTTTGGTAACTGATTCCTTAATGCTTTGCTTGGATAGGACTGGTTCTGACTATACTGGCATTCCCAATATTTTCTTTGTATGTTTCGCTATCCATTATTTTTCACTGCAGCCTTACTACATACTGGGGGGCCCAGTAACTCTGCTCACTAAGGCGTCAGGCCGAAAAGCGGCGTGCTACGGGGCCTGAGGGTTCGAATCCCGCCAGTGCCATGGCTGTAAGTGTGAATGCGTGTGATTGTCTATGAGGGTGGCAAATGGGCACAAACTGGTGGCCTAATACTGGCCGCGTTCCCGGCAGCCCTCTTCACTAACCTAATCTAACCTACTACATACTGGGGCTGTTCCGGCATAATTGCAAATATTTTTCTGCTGATTGCACTTTTATTTCCAATTATCGCTGTATATCACTTGTTCCTTGCTTTAAAAAACTTCACAGACACAATGAATGCAACAAACTTTATTTCTATCAGCATTTCCTAGCTCAAAAGCATCATGGTTTTACTTAAGGAAAGTCTACTCCTTCTAGCATTTTGTCATTCACTAATATTTTTGTCCCGTTTATATATACTCATATACACTTATTACTCCAAAGCTTTTGTATCTGCTGACCATGGTTTACTCCTTTTGAAGCCGCAAGGCAATTAATTATCTGACTTCTTTCTTTTCTGGTGCTCCTTCTAAGTAAATTTTTGCATCCGTATGGTCACTGTTGACTCCTGCTCTTCAAATCCCGTTCATCTAATCTCAAGAGTTCCCCTGGATTCCATTTTTGGTCCCCTTCTGCTTACTAAATACTTTCTTTCCTTCATTAAATTATCTATTCTTCTTTATGCTGATGACTCCGTGATGTTTAGAATAATGGATTCGCTGCAAACGTGTGAGTAGCTACGAAAGGATTTTTCGACATACCCTCGCCACTTTTTCGCTTATACCCATAGACGTTTTCCCTTTAATAGTTCTATCCGAACCGACATTTCGGTTCTTTTTTCAAATTTCAATTTTCCCATACTATATTTATGCCAAATGCCCGTTTTGCAATCAACCAGTTAAGCATATGCCAACACTTAAAACTTGACAGCTATTTAGCAGCTCTTAAGCCCGCATCTGGTATAATGATAAAATGTTTACTGTCATAGTGAAGAGATGGGACATTCTAAGGTTTGTTTATCTTTCATTATTTTTGTATTTATTATTTATGTTTTTTCCTATAAAGATGCAGGCATACTTTACAGCAATTTGGTAACCCGAAACTAATTTCAGGCGAAATATCAATAGAAATTAAAAACAATACTTTAGCCTGAAGATTTTGGTTCTAGTTTTATATGATTTTTTTAAAGGCATACATACTCTTTCTACACAAATTAAATGTTTGTCAGATCTACCAGAATATTAGTTTAATTCAACAAGATGTCCGTGTTACAGTCAAATGCTCATCTGATAAAATCTCAATACCTGTTTTCACTTTAAATTGATATTTGATGGTCAACAGTTTCCACAAGGACATTCGCAACACCATTTTGGTAATTTTTTACACTTTTTTTGCAAGCTTTGGTTTGAAGAAATTAATAAAAAGGCTGTGTATCGTTGCAATATAAGGAGATATGTATCATTTCGTGTAATCAATCATTTCCACACTTCTTGCATTTATCAATCAATTCTTCATTTTTTTGCGTAAATATACCTTCAATAGTTAGCTGCGTATCAAACAAAGAAAACAAACAGCAGAAACTTTTTGCATGGTCATGGAGAACGTGACCGATTTTGAGCTAGATACATACATGTCCAGATACATACAAAAATCACAAGAATCCTGAAAATCTTAAATTTCGAATCATGGACTACGACGTGAAAACATGCCATGAACGCAATTAATCATATCTTTGTGGCATACTATTTTCACCGGAAATCCTTTACTCTGGAATTTATCTTTCCTTCTTGACACGGGTTTTAGCACATTTTCTTTGGCTTTTCATTCGACAGACAATTTGCTGCGGCATTCTTTCTTTCGGATTTAAAATACTTTTCGGGATTGTGAATGTATAAATCCACCTACATTGGTGGAAACCATTTATGGCAACTCGAGCGTACCATCGCGGTATGATATCAAATTCACACGTAGTTTTTTCATTCGATTGTTCATAAAATAACTACCAACGAAGAGATGAATTATTATGACACGGTGAAAAAGCTATTGTGGCCGGAAGCAACAGTTTAGAATTTGTAGCGATAATGAAGATGCGAGTGACCTTAGCACAACTTAGAACCAGACCGAAGTCCAGAACCAAGAGTGCTAAGGTCAAACAGTGGAATGGCTGCTGCCATTCAAGAGGCAAAACTAAAAAAAAAAGAATTGCCCCGAGAGCAGGGTGCCCTAGAAATGGCCGTGAAGGCCCCTCGTCCGCATTAGCGGAGCACCCTTTAACCAACCCCGACGGATGCTGGGGTGCCGCTTTGCTAGCTCGCTGCGGCTGGGGTGGGTTCTTGACAAATGGGGATGGTTTGCTCTCAAGAAACGGGATGCTACGTATTATTTCATCCGTCATAATACTGTAGCCGCAAACTGGTATATAAAAAATACCCAAGGACCAAAAGGGGGCATAGTTCCGTAAAGGAAACCACCCAGGCTCTGCAACATGGGCTGACTAAGCAGACCCAGTGCTCGTGACAACGCACGGAGCCAATAAATTGAAAAATCTAAAAACGGGAAAATAGGAAAAAAGGCTACCTCTCTTTACAAGGAACCCGGGTGAGGCAGACAGCCCCGGGCCCCCGATGGCAGTGGAGCCCTGACCCCGATGGTCTGGGGTCCTCCACCCTCTGATACTGGCCCCATATCAAAAATTCAAAAATCCAAAAGTTTACAAAAATCACGGAAACTACTAGTTGGGCCAGTATCCCTCCCTTTAAAGTAAAATGCTGAAAAATACCGAAGAAATTCACGAAAAACTATTTCATTATAGGCCAGCCAGGCCAAACGCGGACCCTGAAAAGGAAGAGAACTTCTCGGGCTTTCGCCCAATAAGAAGGCCTGAAGGTTTCTGATTTAACAATTCATTTTTTTAATTTATTCAAAAAAAACTAAATCAAAATTACAATTTATTTTTCTTTTCTGATTCTCCTATTTTTTTGACACACTAGGTCTTGACAGAGTCTATTAGTTTCCTGCAAGTAAGCTATAGTACATTTTTACCAAAAGAATATATTTTAGTGTATCATCTTCACTGAATGTACGATTAATGTCAAAGATTAGAATCTGGTAACAAATAATAAACACCGAGCATTTACGATTTAGTTTCCATTAGAGTTTGACCAAGGATTTTGTAATCATTGTAGCATGAAATTTGAAAGTTGGAACGAACCGTCTAGTAGATACATTGATTTCAGACAAAAAAATCAGTACCTTGCGCATGTGTGTGAAAGAAAATTCAAAAGAAAATCTCTTCAATACGAAAATTAATCCTATAGTGTTCATATTAATTACTCATTTCCTTTTGTTTTGAATAACCTTATTTATAATTAGTTAGATCACCCGAATTACACACGAAACAACGCGATGCGACTGAATCCCCGTGAATTTGGTTTAGGCACATGCGAAATCACGATTGATTTGGGGTTATATTTTTTTTTTCTTTTTATCTTTTGTTTTGTCTTGTTATATTTATTTATTATTTATTCTTTAGTCTTATTATTTTCCGCAAACAAATATTCGTTGCGATGAGCTGCCGCTGTAAACTGAGAAGAAAAAGAAAAAGAGAACTAAAGACTTTCTAGCCATGAAACAATATCCGGCAATTCATCGGAACAAATGCATTAGTTTGGGTTGGTTATTTTTCCGGACCATTATTCTTGACCCGCGGGCATTCAAAATGGGAATTGTTGTCAAAATTTACAACTAGTCACGCAGTACCATGACATATCCGATTATCATATATTTTCATGCATACATAACTTATGAATATCACGAATGCTAACAAAAAAATTATACTTTTATGATTGTGCAATTTTGAACTCATTTCCCATAATATGTTTCCAAAGGTCGGTAGGCCGAAAGCGAACGAAACGAGCGAACTACGATGACGACGACGACGACAACGAGATTACCCGAGTGGATCTTGGGCCGGAGATCCAAAGGTACGCGACGGAAGAAAACACAAAAAAAAAACCGACGATCGCACGAATTTCATTTCCCCTTTACTTTTATTTTAAGGTGGTTAGCTTTCATTTCAACTACTTGTTATCAAATCATAATTTTCTTTTTTTTTTCTTCTTTTTTTCTTTTTCACTACATACTGTTAATTCTATCTCTTTACATATTCTACGGTGTATCCATTTCTGTTATTTTTCGCACTGCTTAAAGTTTCAGTGTTGATATGACTTCTACAAAATACATGCTGCAAATAATTATTTGATATTCTTTTTCACATAGGTTGTCAAATCGAAATCGAAAAATAGTGCAAACATGAATGTGAGTTGTGTTATATGTATACATATGGAAATATTTTAACTTATGGAAATATGTAATTTGTGGGTATCAAATACATTTGTGTTAGACCATTGATACTGATGAAAATCGGGTGCATACAATCGGAATTGATGAGTGGCAATGAAAAATGTATCATCCGATAAGCGAATTGCCGGAGTTGAATTTGTATAATGTATTTTCCTTTACACCATGCATATTTAATCGAGTTGTTTTCGCCGAGCGATGTCGGAAAATAATAACCATACCTGCTAAAACTGGATATAACAGTAGGCACCAAAAAAAAACATACCAGCATAGTGATAGCCCTGAAGGAGTGTGATTTGATGGTTTTTCTTCCTTAGGACGACAAAATTTAACGTATCCTCGCTTCGTACTGTACTCGTACCTTGGCGACGAGTGGCTTACGTTCCGAGCTATGACTATTTAGATACAAACTGGCATCGAACGGCACTACCCAATGGACACCACTACGTAGCTTAGCTTCCAGAATTAAGTTGCACGTCCTTCCAACATCAGCTAATATAACAAATGCCGCACAGCAACAAACTCGAAAAGTATTTCTTGCGGACACTGCATTATACTTTTTAGTTTATGTCTTCTTCATTCCTTTTTTTTTCCCGTCCATACATACACGCTCATTAACGGAATAGTTTCCCTTTCGAATTTCGTCGTTCTCAATTAGTTTTTCCGGCACTCGAAATTATTCCTTTCATCGCCATCCGAACGCACACGCATTGTGCCAAACATAACACACATTCTTATAGAATGAAACAAAAAGCACACCAGCAGCGGCCGCGGCGATTGCACCTCACAGAACTTGAAAACACTGTTTAATTCAAGGTTTTTTTTTTTCTTTGTTTTTCACGAATTCCATTTGACCAAATCTCACATAACTATCGACTAACACTTTTTCACGTGCTTTGCTTGATTTTGATCGCTACCGCCGACAATGATTTTCCATCCACGCCTCCGCGAATGAAATTTAGGGCAGAGCACTTAGTAATCACTTTTCGACTTTTTCCTCACGGCTTTGACTATGGATCCCAATTTCAGTCCAATTTCGCTCGGATTGATGATTTTTGTTCACAAATCGAGAAACAAGAACACCATCAAATTAGTAAACTGATATCGTTAATTACACGAACCAGCAAATAACACTTGAATTTGAATGGCAAAGCACAGGAGAAATCGTTCACAAAATTCCACTGAACTAATTGCACCGGAGGAAAAAAATAGTTTTATCAAATTCGCTTTTCAAACCGAACCGCTCCATTGGGAAAGGTAACCACGCGGTTTTTCTTCCGACTCCCCGTCACTACGGCTCGTCGCTCCAGCGACACCCAAACGACTGTCTCGAATGCTGGCATGAGCTACGACACAAAAACAAGATACCGTTACCGGTTCATGCATTCGCATCGCCTCATGCCAGGCAATGTCATATCGGACTTGCAGTGTCTTGTTTTTCAAATTGAAAAACAAAGTACCGCTAGTCCGAATGAGAATTATTTTTGGCTAATTCCAAGGGCACGACAGTGTGTGCGGAAATAAGCCGTGCAGAAATTTCGAAAGGAAATTTCTGCATGTTACAACACAGGTCTTTCCACAAGGGCAAGTGCGTGGAAAGAGCTGAAGGATGGATGTAATAAGGGAAATATAATGACGTGAACAGGTGATCATGTCGGTTATTATCCAATCCTTTTGAGAAAACCGTGAATAAGGTGAACAGAACTAAAAGGGGTAATTTTTAATGAAAGGAATTATCGTGAACAACGTATACTGACTCAATAATGAAAGTATCTTTGATAGAGGAAATGGTGAACGAGGTGAACATCTCTAGATACTTTTCAATTGAAGCAGGAGTGACACCTGAAATAGGCGCAAATGGACGATCTCCAAATAAAATTTGGAAACAGATCGTGAACTGGTGAACTAGTGGGTATATCACTTAGTGATGTCTTTCGCGTGAAAGACGCCCACTGATCGTCCATTTTGATCGGCCAGCTGGTAGTAAGCACCGCCGATCTTCTTAATTACCTTACTAGGTAAAAACTTCCGGTCCAGCTTTGCATTGTAGTGCGCGGCTGCGTCACTTTGCCGGAAGTTGCGCCTGTAGACCACTTCGCCAGGCTGGTATGAAACCAACCTGGAACGAAGGTTATAGGCCTTTGCATTTCGAGACTGGGCCTGGGTGGTGAGGTCGCGGATGGTCTGGCGTAGAAGAGCCAGGTGGTCAAGAGGTGGCAGAGTGGTCTCGGGGTCATCCATCAGGTGTAGTTGCCGCAGCAGGTGATAAATGCGGCCATGAGTTACCATTGGTTGCCCGAATACTGCCTGATAAGGCGAAGTTCCTATGGTTGCGTGAGGTGCTGAACGTAGCGCGCAGGTTATTTCTGAGAGTTTACCGTCCCATTCCTTTTGAGCAGGGTCAATATAAGATCGAATTGCTGCCAGTATGGAACGGTTAAGACGTTCCGAGGCATTGGCTTGGGGGGAATACACGGCGGTGAAGGTATGCCCGATACCGAATTCCTGTAGAAATGTTTGAAAGATAGACGACCGAAACTGTACACCATTATCTGTTACAACACTCTCCGGGACTCCAACAAGGTGAAATACCCTCCTCCTCAGGATGTCAATAACTGCTTTCGCAGTGAATTTACGAAGCGGCTCAACGAAGGGGAATCGTGAAAGATGGTCGAGGACGATGAGAGCTCCAATGTTGCCAGACTTGGACCTAGGGTAGGGGCCGATAATATCGATGTACAAGCGCTGGAATATGCGCTCGGGAACGGACTGCAGCGTCATTGGTGGACGAAGGGTGTGTGAAGGGGCTTTGGTGGTTTTGCATGTAAGGCATGATCCCACATAATCACGCACTTGAGCGGCCATTCGTGGCCAGAAAAACCATTGCCGTAATCGGCCGAGGGTTTTGGCCACGCCACCATGCGCACTCAAGGGTGGGTCATGAGCTCCCTTCACTAATTCTGCCGTCATTTCTGACGGCACCCACAACTTCCAGGCCAACTGGTCTTGAAGTCCGTTTCCGGTCGCATACTCAGTCCGCTTGTACACGAACCCGTCTACAACTTTTAGGTCCGGCAGTTGGTCTTGTTCTGCCTGGACTTTAGCCGCCAACTCCGTATAGGAGGCACTTTTGAAGTGGGGCGACTCTAAGTCTATCTCCATTGGAGTCTCCTCGCCTTCTGCCGGCGTCAACGCCTCGGCAGAGAACATGCGCGACAAGGAGTCCGGCACTACGTTTTGGCTTCCCTTTCGGTGGACAATTTTGAAGTTGAAACCTTGAAGTTTCAAGGCCCACCGGGCTAATCGTCCATTGAGGTCTGGTTGGTTCATTAGCCATTTTAGGGAAGCATGGTCGGTCACGATTTCAAATTCGTGACCTTCCACGTAGGCACGGAACTTCTTGATTGCCAACACCGCTGCCAGACATTCTTGCTCAGTGACGGTGTAATTTCGCTGAGCGGGATTCAGTTTGTGGGACATATAGGCGATGGGGGCTTCAGCTCCGTCTTCTGTGCGTTGCACCAGCACGGCACCGACTCCATGTTGACTTGCGTCACATTGGATGGAGAAGGGCTTGTTGAAATCTGGGCTGTGCAGCACTGGGGCTGAAGCAAGGCTGTGTTTCAATTGCTTGAAAGCATTTAGCCTCTCATCGGTCCACACAAACTGACTCCGCTTGGAAAGCATGTCTGTCAGTGGTGTTGACAATGACGCATATTCCCTGACGAAGCGCCGATACCAACCGCAGATTCCTAGAAATCTTCGGAGTTGCTTCGTGGTAGAGGGAAGTGGGAAATCCATGATAGATTTCACCTTGTCGGGATCGGTTTGGATAGTGCCCCCACCAACAATGTGGCCAAGGTACTTGACGTCTCGCAAGAGGAACTTACTCTTTTCCACATTGATGGTGAGGCCAGCTTGTCTCAAATGGAAGGCGACCTGATGAAGTACCTGAAGGTGCGCGTCGAACTCGTCTGTGATCACCAACAGGTCGTCGAGGTACACGAATACCTGGTGCTTAAGTTGGGGCGGAATTACCTTATCCATTAGCCGTGACATCGTTTGGGGTGCATTACACAACCCAAACGGCATCACGACAAAATGGTAAAGGGGTCGACCGGGCACAGTGAAGGCTGTCTTCTCTTTCGACTTTTCCTCTAAGGGGATTTGCCAAAAGGCATCCTTCAAGTCAAGGCTGGAGATGAAATTTGCCTTAGGAAGTCTGCTGAGAATTCCATCAATCAGCGGCAAAGGATAGGCATCCTTCACTGTGACCGAGTTGACCTTCCGGGCATCCAGGCATAGGCGCACCTTCGAGGGCTTTACCACCAACGTTACCGGTGAAGACCATGCACTCTTCGACTCTTCGATTACACCCAACGCTAACATCCGGTCAATTTCCTGATATAGGAGCTTTTCGACAGCTGGTGACACAGAGAAATGTCTCTGTTTTATGGGTTTCTGGTCACCAGTGTCGATGTCATGACGGATGAGCGTAGTCTTTCCCAAGCCCTCAACAGCGAACGAAGGAAAGCAAGCAATCGCAGACCGAAGTCTGCGATGCTGCTCCTGTGTGAGAGGGTGGGCGCAATCGTCGAGTGCGTCGAGGCTGTTGGTGGTGTCGACCTGTGGTGGTGGCGCAAACAGGTCTGTGGCCAGGGCGAAAAGACGGACGAAGTCCACTCCCAGATAGAGATTCTGACTGAGAGTGGGTATTATCCACAACGTCAACGTCTTGGTGAGCCCCCGGAACGTGATGTCGGCTGATACTCGGCCTACGGCTTGATGTTGTGTGCCGTCAGCTGTTTTCAACCCGAGAGAAGCTCTTTTCCAGGGAAAAGCGTTCCTCTCGAGGAATGAGCGGGCTAGATCAGCCGCCATCACGCTCACGTTGGCTCCCGTGTCGATCAAACCCGATGTAAGTTGGCCAAACAACAGAACCTGAGCGTACGGTCGAACGTCACCTGGGGGCACGTTCAACAGAGTCGCACAATCCAATTGATAACGCCAACGACGGAACTGAGCGTAAAAACGCCTCATTCTCAACGTTGAGCGTTTAGGTGTACTAGAAGGTTGTTTAATGGTGTTAATTTCGGAATTAAAAATTCGGTTTCGGACCGCCGTGTATTTCCGCCATCTAATGTGGTAGGGCAGAAAAGCCAAAGGTGTAGGAGGCTCTGCCTGTAAGAGTGGGATCGATAAGGTAGTAGAGTCCCCACTCGGCTGAATACTAACATCATTGGTGGTTGGGCCCACGGAATTTGGAGACAGATCATCAGTCCTGTCTACCTGCTGGAACGGGGTGGAGCTTGTTTGCCCTGCGGGAGGCGTGAGATCTTGTTCCGCGCTCCCTGCGGTCCGTTTTTTGTTTGGCAGTTCACACAATTAGGTTTATATGTGTCTGCCTTTCTGCAGCCATAACAGAAAATTGTTCTGGGCTCCAAACAATCGTCGAAACGGTGTCCCACTTGCTTACAGTTCCAGCAAGTAGGCAGGACCGTGACCGCCTCCACTCCAGGTTCTTCCGGGGAATCCTCATATTGGTCCAGCGGGTATTCCTCACGTAGTTCTTCTGTAGCATGTCTCCATTGGGAGGATCGGCGTCGACCTTCAAGCTCCACTTCAAAGTTCTCCGCACGGATGACGGCCTGACGGAGCAGACGAACAGAGGGAAGGTGTATTTGTAGCAGACCACGACGGATTTCTGGCAACAAATTGCGTCTAAGAATGTCTGCTAAATCCGCGTCAGCAATAGGGCGCTGTAGCCAGTCAACAATCTTGTAGACGTCCGCACTAAAATCGTCGAATGTTTCTTGAGGTCGCTGTTTCCTTCCTCGTATCTGCTCCATCAGGTCGGCATCCGTGAAGCGATCAGCGAAATGGTCGCTCAGGGCCGACTCCAAATCCCTCCAACTGAAGTCACGTCTGGAATTGTAAAACCGCCAATACCAATCAGCGGCAGGTCCAATCAAAAGTAAATGCATATGCTGGCATAGAACATTAAAATTTCCGCCCAAGGTGTTCCTGGTAAGAGCTGCTACCCTGTTAATAAAGACTTCCACGGGCATGGAGGATTCACGACCCGAGAATTTTAGTCCCCACCCACCAATGATGCTTGCCACCTTATCGTGGTGGAACTGGACATTATTACCACGAGGGGTGCGAGGTGAGTAGGATCGCGGCACTGGAACAAATGATTGTGCGCGAGGATTCAGTCTTGGCGACTCTACATTCCGAGTCCGGGACGGAAGGTCCAATTGGGCCATGCGCTCCAGCATCACACGCATGCCGTTCTGCAATTCGTTAATCTGGTGTTGAAGTCCGCTTAAATCCTGGGGCACTATAGAGCGCGCTCCTGCGGCTTCTGACGTCACATCTGAGATTGGGGACGCTTTGGATGACGGGCCAGGTGGCTGAACTAAACCTTCCGGCCCCGACTCGGCCTGTAAATCAAAGTCCCTGATTTCCACATCCTCATTGCTTCTCATGCCTCGGGTTCTTACTCCCGGCCGCTGGGTTTTAGGCCGAGCCCCTCGTGGCATAGATGCTGCAGCAGTGGGGGCCTGTCTGGCTCCTAAGGGGAGACTCAGTGGTCCACGGCACAGCGGGCAATCTGTATGATTCCGAAGCCATTGCTCCAGGCACGTTTCATGAAATGTATGACCACATTTTGTGGTGTACGTAACCTGGGCAGCAGCGAATGACTGCTGGCATATGGAGCACTGAGCCTCCACTGTGGCGCCAGACAGGTCCTCACTACTGTGATGCAATGGCATGTCCAATCTGTGAAAAATACTTGACAAGTGATGAAAATTCAAAGAAAATGCACGATACTCGTGACTAACGAATTAATTACGCTTATAACTAAGGAGTTGCTGCAAATTCAAATGCAACCCTGTGCACAACGAGTGTGACTAACTCTTCCAAAGAGAGAAAAACAATCTTAACAGCTAAAGGGCAAGAAAAATGCCAAATATTCAAAAATATATATAGAATATATATATATAGGTGAAAAGGAAATATATAATATATAAATATATATTTATGTGTGTGCACACCTGTGGTGTGACTAACTCTTCCAAAGAAACAATAAAGCTCTTAAAGCCAAGTGGCTAGAATTCGAATGAGAAAGATATAGATTTCAAAAGAAAAGTTTTAAACTTTCCAAGTTAGGATAAAAATTTAATATTTGTCAAAAATTTTAATTTTCAGAAATGGCCTTCTTATTAGACGAAACCCGATCCATTCCTCCCCATTTCAGGTCCGCTGGCTGGCTGGCTTTTGATTTTAAAAAAAACGCAAGAAATAGAAATTCTAATTATGAAATGTTAGACTGGAACAGTGGGAAAAATATTAAAAATTGTCAAAGTAAAGTGGATGTGTGATTGTGAAAGTATTGAAATTTTATACGATTGAAATTTGTAAGTAAAAACTTTAACTCGGGTCGGCTCCTGAAGGGTACCGCCCATTATGGGGGACTGTTTACCCACCCGAAATTCCTCGAAAAGAGAGGAGCAAGGGACCAAAAACAACTATGTTGCTGCTTGACTCAACCTCAGCAAATGGTTCAAGTCTGGCCAAGCTGCAGGGACGTGTAGGTGGCACCACGCCAACCCCACGTAATCCACCACAGCTTGAACCAAACTCAAGCCAAAAGCCGAAGCTGGATCAAGACAGCAAGGATATGAAAAATTTGGGACAGCTTCCCAACATAAAGTGGGGCAGGGGCCCTTCGGTTGACCGGGACAGGAGCGGCGGTAAACCACCACAACCTGTTATCCGCGGCCAACCTCCAGGTTGCACCCAGAGTCAAAAAACTCAATAGGACGAACACAACGAGAAGCTGCCCAAGAGGTAAACTAACTAGGAAATGATTTTAAAAGGAAAGGATTGGGAAGGATGTTTGCGGCTAGTAAGGAAAGAGCGAGCAATGCAGGTCTTAATTCAAGGGGTTTTGTTCTCTCGAACGAAATGAGTTGAATCGCAAAGGAGGCGATTCTAAGACCTGCGAGTGAGAATGGAATGTTAAGGTTTGCAGACGTAAAGTCTTAAGGGGAGTATGAGTCGAAACTCATGAGTATTTTCTCACTGTGGTGTGGGTTGCCCAAAAACAAGTTTCGGGCCCCACGTTGGGCGCCATTTGTAGCGATAATGAAGATGCGAGTGACCTTAGCACAACTTAGAACCAGACCGAAGTCCAGAACCAAGAGTGCTAAGGTCAAACAGTGGAATGGCTGCTGCCATTCAAGAGGCAAAACTAAAAAAAAAAGAATTGCCCCGAGAGCAGGGTGCCCTAGAAATGGCCGTGAAGGCCCCTCGTCCGCATTAGCGGAGCACCCTTTAACCAACCCCGACGGATGCTGGGGTGCCGCTTTGCTAGCTCGCTGCGGCTGGGGTGGGTTCTTGACAAATGGGGATGGTTTGCTCTCAAGAAACGGGATGCTACGTATTATTTCATCCGTCATAATACTGTAGCCGCAAACTGGTATATAAAAAATACCCAAGGACCAAAAGGGGGCATAGTTCCGTAAAGGAAACCACCCAGGCTCTGCAACATGGGCTGACTAAGCAGACCCAGTGCTCGTGACAACGCACGGAGCCAATAAATTGAAAAATCTAAAAACGGGAAAATAGGAAAAAAGGCTACCTCTCTTTACAAGGAACCCGGGTGAGGCAGACAGCCCCGGGCCCCCGATGGCAGTGGAGCCCTGACCCCGATGGTCTGGGGTCCTCCACCCTCTGATACTGGCCCCATATCAAAAATTCAAAAATCCAAAAGTTTACAAAAATCACGGAAACTACTAGTTGGGCCAGTATCCCTCCCTTTAAAGTAAAATGCTGAAAAATACCGAAGAAATTCACGAAAAACTATTTCATTATAGGCCAGCCAGGCCAAACGCGGACCCTGAAAAGGAAGAGAACTTCTCGGGCTTTCGCCCAATAAGAAGGCCTGAAGGTTTCTGATTTAACAATTCATTTTTTTAATTTATTCAAAAAAAACTAAATCAAAATTACAATTTATTTTTCTTTTCTGATTCTCCTATTTTTTTGACACACTAGGTCTTGACAGAGTCTATTAGTTTCCTGCAAGTAAGCTATAGTACATTTTTACCAAAAGAATATATTTTAGTGTATCATCTTCACTGAATGTACGATTAATGTCAAAGATTAGAATCTGGTAACAAATAATAAACACCGAGCATTTACGATTTAGTTTCCATTAGAGTTTGACCAAGGATTTTGTAATCATTGTAGCATGAAATTTGAAAGTTGGAACGAACCGTCTAGTAGATACATTGATTTCAGACAAAAAAATCAGTACCTTGCGCATGTGTGTGAAAGAAAATTCAAAAGAAAATCTCTTCAATACGAAAATTAATCCTATAGTGTTCATATTAATTACTCATTTCCTTTTGTTTTGAATAACCTTATTTATAATTAGTTAGATCACCCGAATTACACACGAAACAACGCGATGCGACTGAATCCCCGTGAATTTGGTTTAGGCACATGCGAAATCACGATTGATTTGGGGTTATATTTTTTTTTTCTTTTTATCTTTTGTTTTGTCTTGTTATATTTATTTATTATTTATTCTTTAGTCTTATTATTTTCCGCAAACAAATATTCGTTGCGATGAGCTGCCGCTGTAAACTGAGAAGAAAAAGAAAAAGAGAACTAAAGACTTTCTAGCCATGAAACAATATCCGGCAATTCATCGGAACAAATGCATTAGTTTGGGTTGGTTATTTTTCCGGACCATTATTCTTGACCCGCGGGCATTCAAAATGGGAATTGTTGTCAAAATTTACAACTAGTCACGCAGTACCATGACATATCCGATTATCATATATTTTCATGCATACATAACTTATGAATATCACGAATGCTAACAAAAAAATTATACTTTTATGATTGTGCAATTTTGAACTCATTTCCCATAATATGTTTCCAAAGGTCGGTAGGCCGAAAGCGAACGAAACGAGCGAACTACGATGACGACGACGACGACAACGAGATTACCCGAGTGGATCTTGGGCCGGAGATCCAAAGGTACGCGACGGAAGAAAACACAAAAAAAAACCGACGATCGCACGAATTTCATTTCCCCTTTACTTTTATTTTAAGGTGGTTAGCTTTCATTTCAACTACTTGTTATCAAATCATAATTTTCTTTTTTTTTTCTTCTTTTTTTCTTTTTCACTACATACTGTTAATTCTATCTCTTTACATATTCTACGGTGTATCCATTTCTGTTATTTTTCGCACTGCTTAAAGTTTCAGTGTTGATATGACTTCTACAAAATACATGCTGCAAATAATTATTTGATATTCTTTTTCACATAGGTTGTCAAATCGAAATCGAAAAATAGTGCAAACATGAATGTGAGTTGTGTTATATGTATACATATGGAAATATTTTAACTTATGGAAATATGTAATTTGTGGGTATCAAATACATTTGTGTTAGACCATTGATACTGATGAAAATCGGGTGCATACAATCGGAATTGATGAGTGGCAATGAAAAATGCATCATCC
Source organism: Nemotelus pantherinus (assembly GCA_963978885.1). NCBI lineage: Eukaryota > Metazoa > Arthropoda > Insecta > Diptera > Stratiomyidae > Nemotelus > Nemotelus pantherinus. Next base: position 84,005,052 of record OZ022265.1, read on the forward strand.
GATAAGCGAATTGCCGGAGTTGAATTTGTATAATGTATTTTCCTTTACACCATGCATATTTAATCGAGTTGTTTTCGCCGAGCGATGTCGGAAAATAATAACCATACCTGCTAAAACTGGATATAACAGTAGGCACCAAAAAAAAACATACCAGCATAGTGATAGCCCTGAAGGAGTGTGATTTGATGGTTTTTCTTCCTTAGGACGACAAAATTTAACGTATCCTCGCTTCGTACTGTACTCGTACCTTGGCGACGAGTGGCTTACGTTCCGAGCTATGACTATTTAGATACAAACTGGCATCGAACGGCACTACCCAATGGACACCACTACGTAGCTTAGCTTCCAGAATTAAGTTGCACGTCCTTCCAACATCAGCTAATATAACAAATGCCGCACAGCAACAAACTCGAAAAGTATTTCTTGCGGACACTGCATTATACCTTTTAGTTTATGTCTTCTTCATTCCTTTTTTTTTCCCGTCCATACATACACGCTCATTAACGGAATAGTTTCCCTTTCGAATTTCGTCGTTCTCAATTAGTTTTTCCGGCACTCGAAATTATTCCTTTCATCGCCATCCGAACGCACACGCATTGTGCCAAACATAACACACATTCTTATAGAATGAAACAAAAAGCACACCAGCAGCGGCCGCGGCGATTGCACCTCACAGAACTTGAAAACACTGTTTAATTCAAGGTTTTTTTTTTTCTTTGTTTTTCACGAATTCCATTTGACCAAATCTCACATAACTATCGACTAACACTTTTTCACGTGCTTTGCTTGATTTTGATCGCTACCGCCGACAATGATTTTCCATCCACGCCTCCGCGAATGAAATTTAGGGCAGAGCACTTAGTAATCACTTTTCGACTTTTTCCTCACGGCTTTGACTATGGATCCCAATTTCAGTCCAATTTCGCTCGGATTGATGATTTTTGTTCACAAATCGAGAAACAAGAACACCATCAAATTAGTAAACTGATATCGTTAATTACACGAACCAGCAAATAACACTTGAATTTGAATGGCAAAGCACAGGAGAAATCGTTCACAAAATTCCACTGAACTAATTGCACCGGAGGAAAAAAATAGTTTTATCAAATTCGCTTTTCAAACCGAACCGCTCCATTGGGAAAGGTAACCACGCGGTTTTTCTTCCGACTCCCCGTCACTACGGCTCGTCGCTCCAGCGACACCCAAACGACTGTCTCGAATGCTGGCATGAGCTACGACACAAAAACAAGATACCGTTACCGGTTCATGCATTCGCATCGCCTCATGCCAGGCAATGTCATATCGGACTTGCAGTGTCTTGTTTTTCAAATTGAAAAACAAAGTACCGCTAGTCCGAATGAGAATTATTTTTGGCTAATTCCAAGGGCACGACAGTGTGTGCGGAAATAAGCCGTGCAGAAATTTCGAAAGGAAATTTCTGCATGTTACAAATTTTGTGAAAGCTGACGAAATACATGAATTGCAAATGTCATTATGTGGCACGCAAGATGAACGGATGCTTTACAACTGAAAAAAATGCCATTTGGTTGAACGTGAGAAAATTTCATGTTTTACATCACTTCTACTAATGAGTGGTGTGTTTTATTAAACCATTGAGGATTAACATAAAACACTGGAGACTGAGCTTATAGTAATATTGGGTCGAATCAACGACCAAGAAGATATTTGGACTGGCTGTGAAAAATCATTCTTGGGACCAAAAACGGGTATTTCTACCAGCTCATATAAAGCCGTACGAACACATAAAATTAAGTTCAAGGGTGTTAGCAGTATGCAAAAAGTGGAAACTTTAAAGGGGCATCGACTTGGCGCGTAGGTTTACATTGCAATTGTATATGTCGAATATGTATAATTGCTGTGATTTGGAACGAAATGGTTAAAACGCAATCAAATGAAAATAAAACGTTATAACTGATATTATTGAAAATTTCGGTGTATTAGTCTCATTGAATTTTTACTTAACTTTAGAACTACTACTAGCTGGCATGTAGCTACCACTTCGCTTAATTTATTAATTTTTCGCCGGGCAAGAGATTATTCATTTTTCGCCGGGCAAGGCATTATTCATTTTTATTTTTAGATTATTCATTTTTCGCCGGGCAAGAGATTATTCATTTTTCGCCGGGCAAGAGATTATTATTTTTCGCCGGGCAAGAGATTATTCATTTTTCGCCGGGCAAGAGATTATTCATTTTTCGCCGGGCAAGGCATTATTCATTTTTATTTTTAGATTATTCATTTTTCGCCGGGCAAGAGATTATTCATTTTTCGCCGGGCAAGAGATTATTATTTTTCGCCGGGCAAGAGATTATTCATTTTTCGCCGGGCAAGAGATTATTATTTTTCGCTGGGCAAGAGATTATTATTTTTCGCCGGGTAAGAGATTATTTATTTTTCGCCGGGCAAGAGATTATTCCTTTTTCGCCGGGCAAGAGATTATTCATCTTTCGCCGGGCAAGAGATTATTCATTTTTCGCCGGGCAAGAGATTATTATTTTTCGCCGGGCAAGAGATTATTCATTTTTCGCCGGGCAAGAGATTATTCATTTTTCGCCGGGCAAGAGATTATTTATTTTTCGCCGGGCAAGAGATTATTATTTTTCGCCGGGCAAGAGATTATTCATTTTTCGCCGGGCAAGAGATTATTCATTTTTCGCCGGGCAAGAGATTATTTATTTTTCGCCAGGCAAGAGATTATTTATTTTTCGCCGGGCAAGAGATTATTTATTTTTCGCCGGGCAAGAGATTATTCATTTTTCGCCGGGCAAGAGATTATTCATTTTTCGCCGGGCAAGAGATTATTCATTTTTCGCCGGGCAAGAGATTATTCATTTTTCGCCGGGCAAGAGATTATTATTTTTCGCCGGGCAAGAGATTATTATTTTTCGCCGGGGAAGGCATTATTCATTTTTCGCCGGGCGAGATTATTTATTTTTCGGCATGCAAGAGATTATTTATTTTTCGCCGGGCAAGAGATTATTATTTTTCGCCGGGCAAGAGATTATTTATTTTTCGCCGGGCAAGAGATTATTTATTTTTCGCCGGGCAAGAGATTATTCATTTTTCGCCGGGCAAGAGATAATTATTTTTCGCCGGGCAAGAGATTATTCATCTTTCGCCGGGCAAGAGATTATTCAAATTTCGCCGGGCAAGAGATTATTCATTTTTCGCCGGGCAAGAGATTATTTTTTTTCGCCGGGCAAGAGATTATTCATTTTTCGCCGGGCAAGAGATTGTTCATTTTTCGCCGGGCAAGAGATTATTCATTTTTCGCCGGGCAAGAGATTATTCATTTTTCGCCGGGTAAGAGAATATTCATTTTTCGCCGGGCAAGAGATTATTATTTTTCGCCGGGCAAGAGATTATTCATTTTTCGCCGGGGAAGGCATTATTCATTTTTCGCCGGGCGAGATTATTTATTTTTCGGCATGCAAGAGATTATTTATTTTTCGCCGGGCAAGAGATTATTATTTTTCGCCGGGCAAGAGATTATTCATTTTTCGCCGGGCAAGGCATTATTCATTTTTCGCCGGGCGAGATTATTTATTTTTCGGCATGCAAGAGATTATTTATTTTTCGCCGGGCAAGAGATTATTATTTTTCGCCGGGCAAGAGATTATTCATTTTTCGCCGGGCAAGAGATTATTCATTTTTCGCCGGGTAAGAGATTATTCATTTTTCGCCGGGCAAGAGATTATTTATTTTTCGCCGGGTAAGAGATTATTATTTTTCGCCGGGCAAGAGATTATTCATTTTTCGCCGGGCAAGAGATTATTCATTTTTCGCCGGGCAAGAGATTATTATTTTTCGCCGGGCAAGAGATTTTTCATTTTTCGCCGGGTAAGAGATTATTATTTTTCGCCGGGCAAGAGATTATTCATTTTTCGCCGGGCAAGAGATTATTCATTTTTCGCCGGGCAAGAGATTATTTTTCGCCGGGCAAGAGATTATTATTTTTCGCCGGGTAAGAGATTATTCATTTTTCGCCGGTCAAGAGATTATTCATTTTTCGCCGGGCAAGAGATTATTCATCTTTCGCCGGGCAAGAGATTATTCATATTTCGCCGGGCAAGAGATTATTCATTTTTCGCCGGCCAAGAGATTATTTTATTTCGCCGGGCAAGAGATTATTCAGTTTTTGGCGGGCAAGAGATTATTTTTTTTCGCCGGGCAAGAGATTAGTCATTTTTCGCCGGGCAAGAGATTATTATTTTTCGCCGGGCAAGAGATTATTTATTTTTCGCCGGGCAAGAGATTATTCATTTTTCGCCGGGCAAGAAATTATTCTTTTTTCGCCGGGCTAGAGCTTATTAATTTTTCGCCGGGCAAGAGCTTATTCATTTTTCGCCGGGCAAGAGATTATTCATTTTTCGCCGGCCAAGAGATTATTCATTTTTCGCCGGGCAAGAGATTATTCATTTTTCGCCGGGGAAGAGATTGTTCATTTTTCGCCGGGCAAGGCATTATTCATTTTTCGCCGGGCAAGAGATTATTCATTTTTCGCCGGGCAAGAGATTATTCATTTTTCGCCGTGCAAGAGATTATTATTTTTCGCCGGGCAAGAGATTATTCATTTTTCGCCGGGCAAGAGATTATTCATTTTTCGCCGGGCAAGAGATTATTTATTTTTCGCCGGGCAAGAGATTATTATTTTTCGCCGGATAAGAGATTATTCATTTTTCGCCGGGCAAGAGATTATTCATTTTTCGCCGGGCAAGGCATTATTCATTTTTCGCCGGGCAAGAGATTATTTATTTTTCGCCGGGTAAGAGATTATTATGTTTCGCCGGGCAAGAGATTATTCATTTTCCGCCGGGCAAGAGATTATTTTTCGCCGGGCAAGAGATTATTATTTTTCGCCGGGCAAGAGATTTTTCATTTTTCGCCGGGTAAGAGATTATTATTTTTCGCCGGGCAAGAGATTATTCATTTTTCGCCGGGCAAGAGATTATTCATTTTTCGCCGGGCAAGAGATTCTTATTTTTCGCCGGGCAAGAGCTTATTCATTTTCCGCCGGGCAAGAGATTATTTTTCGCCGGGCAAGAGATTATTATTTTTCGCCGGGTAAGAGATTATTCATTTTTCGCCGGTCAAGAGATTATTCATTTTTCGCCGGGCAAGAGATTATTCATCTTTCGCCGGGCAAGAGATTATTCATATTTCGCCGGGCAAGAGATTATTCATTTTTCGCCGGCCAAGAGATTATTTTTTTTCGCCGGGCAAGAGATTATTCATTTTTCGCCGGGCAAGAGATTATTTTTTTTCGCCGTGCAAGAGATTATTATTTTTCGCCGTGCAAGAGATTATTCATTATTCGCCAGGCAAGAGATTATTCATTTTTCGCCGGGTAAGAGATTATTCATTTTTCGCCGGGCAAGAGATTATTCATTTTTCGCCGGGCAAGGCATTATTCATTTTTCGCCGGGCAAGAGATTATTCATTTTTCGCCGGGCAAGAGATTATTCATTTTTCGCTGGGCAAGAGATTAGTCATCTTTCACCGGGCAAGAGATTATTCATTTTTCGCCGGGCAAGAGATTATTATTTTTCGCCGGGCAAGAGATTATTATTTTTCGCCGGGGAAGGCATTATTCATTTTTCGCCGGGCGAGATTATTTATTTTTCGGCATGCAAGAGATTATTAATTTTTCGCCGGGCAAGAGATTATTATTTTTCGCCGGGCAAGAGATTATTTATTTTTCGCCGGGCAAGAGATTATTCATTTTTCGCCGGGCAAGAGATTATTCTTTTTTTCGCCGGGCTAGAGCTTATTAATTTTTCGCCGGGCAAGAGCTTATTCATTTTTCGCCGGGCAAGAGATTATTCATTTTTCGCCGGCCAAGAGATTATTCATTTTTCGCCGGGCAAGAGATTATTCATTTTTCGCCGGGGAAGAGATTGTTCATTTTTCGCCGGGCAAGGCATTATTCATTTTTCGCCGGGCAAGAGATTATTCATTTTTCGCCGGGCAAGAGATTATTCATTTTTCGCCGTGCAAGAGATTATTATTTTTCGCCGTGCAAGAGATTATTCATTATTCGCCAGGCAAGAGATTATTCATTTTTCGCCGGGTAAGAGATTATTCATTTTTCGCCGGGCAAGAGATTATTCATTTTTCGCCGGGCAAGGCATTATTCATTTTTCGCCGGGCAAGAGATTATTCATTTTTCGCCGGGCAAGAGATTATTCATTTTTCGCTGGGCAAGAGATTAGTCATCTTTCACCGGGCAAGAGATTATTCATTTTTCGCCGGGCAAGAGATTATTCATTTTTCGCCGGACAAAAGATTATACATTTTTCGCGGGGCAAGAGATTATTCATTTTTCGCCAGGCAAGAGATTATTCATTTTTCGCCGGGCAAGACATTATTCATTTTTCGCCGGAAAAAATTGTACACAGAGAAATTATCAATTTTTTGCCTTCTGAAATTAGTTTGGACATTCTAGATTGATATGCGAAAAATTGAATGTCGATATTATCGATATTTTATTTGGCCCACCGGCGCTGGGGAGTGTTTAGCCGGGTTTCATTCAACCGATCCCTTTTCTCTGTAAACCGGTAGGTAGCAAATCTGCAGAATATATGTCATAAAAAGCAATACTGGAGCCGAAGGCGGCTGTGTCAATGTTCGCGAGATTGCGTCAGTCTTGCACAGAAAAGGATGGGAGAGCGTTTGCGTAAATTGAGGAAATATACCAAAGGAATCTCTGGAAAAGGCAAACTCGCGGCAAAGCTAGTTGATAAGCTATCTGTTTTTACGGATTGGAAATTCGAACAAACAAAATTTGAGCAACATTGCTGCAGAAAACGTCGACCGATGAGAATTCGCAGCACGAAACTGTCCGACTAGCGATGACAGCTGGTTCAGCCAGAAAGCAAAAATGCTGAACATACTGTATGATTATAAACATAAACCAGCTCTCTTCGACGTCGTTCTGATGGCAATCACTCCGATATATCAAGAGCTGCTCTGATATATCAATATCTCGACTTGAAATTCGTTACACATACTCAAATGAATAGTACGTTTTTTTGTAATAGACGCTTTTACCGTTTTAATTTTTTGTTCAATAATAACTAACAATAAAGTCATTTTTTGAGTCGGAAAACGAAAGAAAATTCAATTTTTTTTTTTCATTAACAAAGATGAAAAAAATAGAAATGCTTCGTCAGCTGAAAGTTTGTACAATTTGCTTGATGAACATATTTTTTTTCGTTTCAACATATCATGTATGCGAAGTATCATGTACGCAAAATTATATGCATCGATCGACCGCACACGGAAATCATCGAAGGGCACAAAGATACATATTTGGATCAAATTATGTTTGAAAAAAATATTTAAACACACTTCTTAATGTGTAGATGAGTTGATATAAAAAATTATGAATATTGTATCAATAGTTTTTCCAAAATTAATTCCTGAAAATTAGCCCGTTTCGACGCTTGGCACTACTAACCACTTAATATTAATTTAATTTAAAAAAAAACTCTAGCGCACCTGAACCGCTAGAAAACTAATTTTCGAAGAAATTGTCTTTGAGTGACCAAAAAATTTGGAAAGACGTAATACACTTTTTTGTAGAATCATATAAACCATTCCTTATCTCAAGCAACAAAACTCAACTATAACACAAATGATGAAAATGTTCAGTGCTGGCAACACTTTCCCAACGAAGCAGCAATAAGTTTACCATGACAAGCTCATACTTAAGTCAACTTATCCTTTGAATTTCGCTCTCATCGCAGGATTTCATCGAAAGTTTCAGCGGTTAAACGTTGTTTGAGGCTGCCATCCGAAAAATGTTCAAAACTCGGGAAATTTCAAAATTGGTTTCTTATTTTTAATGCAAATACTTTGCATATGAGTACGTCATTTGTAGCATCCGTTGGTGCAATATTTACGAAAATGGCCATTGCTGGTTACCCTGTGTCAGCAGCAAAGCAGAATATATGCCAAATCTGCTTCACGTTAAGTTAAACTCAACCAGTAAATTTCGTTTCGATTGAATCACTGCGCTGAAAGTTGTACGGGTGAAAAGAATTTTAGGGTAACCATCCGCCAAATAATTCAAATTTTTAAATCGTTAATATTTGTTGTTAATTTTCAGTGCAGGATAATTCCCATCCGCAAATCTAATGGCAAATCGCTCAGTAAAGAAATTCCAAAAAATTACAGAAACGGTCATAGCTGGCAGCATTTTGATGATTTTTGTACAAAATTCCTACGACATTTTGTTCACATTAAGATTCATTTATTGCACGAACTTCGTTTTGATTTCATGACTAGACCGGAAGTTATAGGGAAAAAAGCTTTATTTTGCTGAGCAAATTTGCAAGATTTTGGAGACGAAAATCACCATAGCTGGCAACTCTATTCTAATTTTTCAGCCAAATTTTCACCAAATGTTATCTAAAATAAGATCCAATTACTGTGTGAATTTCGTTAAAATCTGATGGCTGAACCGGAAGTTATAGGCCAAAAACTGATTTTTTTCTGGGTGATTTTTCAAGATGGTACCACTGCCACAGGGTTGCCCGCATTTCAAAATCACTTCTATCAGACTTGGTCCTAGCTAATACTGACATGTCTTGTAAATTTTATTATGATCGGATAATCCGGTCGTCAGTTCTCGTGAACAGAACTTTCGAGTGCTGAAAATAGAGGTAATTTGGTGATGGGCTGCCGTTCTTGTGCAAATCGGAATTTGCAAAATTTCAATTTAATATTATGGACAAAGGTCAAAATTTATCACTGATTTGAAATTTTAGTCAAAAATCAAAGACTTTTGAGGAGGGTCAATGATTTGAACGATTTTTTTTTCAGGAGCCTGCCGCAGCTACAGAATTACCCGCGCAACCTCGAAAACCCATACATGCTAAGTCCTGGTTAACATCAATACGCTCTGCAATTTTTACGATGATCCAATGTTTTTGTCAGAAGTAATCACAAATCAAAATTTGAAAAAAAATACCTGTCTACTTTTAGCCATGCTGCACCTAAACACGGCTCAAAATTTCCAATTCTTTACCACAGACAAACTAAAAACATAATAAGTTTTCATTTCTCAAGGCCCCCACTCACGAACAGTCCAAATGGCCTGAGTCCATTTGGCTTGAGTCCGTTTAGTTTAAGTCCAATTTAGCTCGCCACTCACGATAGAGCCTCGATCCAGTCAGTCCATTCCATTTTATGTCATTAATTTAGAAAAAAATTAAAGTAAACTTGAAGAAAAAATTATTTTTAATCTATTAATGGATCCGAAGCATATGCAGGAGTGTTTTGCTATTGCAACTTGAATCTACATAAAGAAACGAACACCAAAAAGGAAGTGGAAAAATGCATGGCTTGCCAAACGGAAACAAAGAGTCACGTAAATTTGTTAAAAGAACTCACACTCGAGCCTTCTTATTGGCAAAATTATTTAAGAATGGACGATACGACATATAACACGTTGCTACAGTTGGTCACCTTATTTATCAAACGAAAGGCTACAAATATGAGGTAAATTATCACTCCTCATGAAGGATTGACCGTAGGCCAATAATCCCGAGATTGAAATGGTGGTCCCGAAAATTCGGGATTAGATCTCTCGGGATCCCGAGATAATCCCGAGATTTCGGGATTTTACAAAAGAATTATATTAAGCGAATTTCAACAGATATATTGGCTTATACGTATTTAAAATTTATTTTCAAATTTATATGCATAAAACCAGAAGCTAAGTTCATTAAAATGCTAAATTTATGCACATACATATGTAAACGGGTGCTAGCAAGTAAAACGTTAATCGATAATTGCATCTAATTTACTCTTATGATCTAATTTCTTCCTATCTCCTTGTCCAATAATTGCTCCTTATTTGGTCATGATAGCTAATTATAAAATTAGTTAAAAACGAATTGAAATTTAATCAGCATAACGGATGCTACGATAATATAATAAAAATAAATAATTCTTTTTAGATGTAAACAATTAAAAAATCAATCAAATCAATTAAAAAATAATATTGCTTTTCAATAAAACACGTGATAAGTAATAATATCGATTGGTTCAAACTGCTGATTCATTTTGAAAGTATGCTCTCAATAAACATTATTCGTCAAGAATGTCAAAATTTAAACTAGACCTGATTTTGCTGCACATCTATCCAGCTGCTGAAAAAGATATCTCGATCTCTACATTTTTTGGTGGGATAGTAAGCATGTAATCATACGCCAGTTGTAATAATGAGCCCTTAGCGCCTCCGTTTGCATAACACCCTATTTCTTTTAGTATTAAGCTCTGGTTTGTTCACTCATGTCGTAAAGACAAAACTGTTCTAATTCTCAAAATAGGTTGAATTTTTTCAATCCCGAAATCTCGAGAGTCCCGATAAAAAATTCGGGTTCCCGAAAATGTTCAAAATGTGTCGGGATCCCAAGATCCTGAGGATCCGAAATCTCGGAATTGCATGCCCTAATTGACCGCTACTTTGCGGTACTTAGCAACCGGTTGTATGCTTTGGGTCAAATAATATAATATACATTCATGTTACCTATATTATTCGATAACTTCCAAAACAAAATCATGGCCACCACTATCCATCATGCTGAATTTGTCGATTAAATAAAATAATCACAGAAAAAGTCAATGAGCTTGTCACTTGTCAGCGGTTAAAGCAAGACTACCACGTTGTTTGGACTGCGGCTTCAACATACACGACTAGTCCATTTTATGAATTGTCTAAACTCGGCCTAGTATTTCCCCACACACGGTCGAGCCAAAAAATGAGCCGATGGTCTGAGTCCATAAACTTTGGACTGATTGGAAATCCAACTTGGTTCCTTGAGTCCATGAGTCCTTCCGAGCTCTCCCACACACGGTGAGATTTTGGCCTGGCCTCAGGCCATTTGGACTGATGGACTGCTCGTGAGTGGGGGCCTTTATACTTTGTTTCAACAAAAATTTACACTGCTTGGAAATATAAGAGTACCTCAAAACTCACTAAAACACTCGCCGCCGCCAAAAGGTTTCGGATATCTAAATAGACCTACTTACTGTAAATATCTATGTCCTCCGAAAATTTCAGCTCAATCGGATTGGCCACTCCAGAGATTATCTCGGAAAATCATTTTGCTGATATTATATATATATATATATATATATATATATATATATATATATATATATATATATATATATATATATATATATATATATATATATATATGTATATACATATATATATATATATATATATATATATATATATATATATATATATATATATATATATATATATATATATATATATATATATATATATATATATATATATATGTATAAAGAAATATGAATTTTCGGCGTAACGAGTTTGAAAATACAGCAGCATATATTTGAAAAATAAGTCTAGCGCATCAGAACCGCTAGAAAACTAATTTTCGAAGAAATTATCTTGTAGGGATTTAAAAATGTGTGAAGACGTTATACACTTTTTTGTTGTACCATATCAACCATTTCTTACTCAAAGGAACAAATATCATTTTCTGACAGCATTGCCTCAAACACAAATGATGAAAATGTTCAGTGCTGGCATCATATGTCCAACACAGCAGCAATAAATCTACCGTAACCTGCTCGTGCTTAATCAACCTATCCTTTGAATTTCGTTTTGATCCAAGGATATTATCGATAGTTTCAGCGATGAAACTATGTCTGGGGCTACCATCCGAAAAATTTCCAAAACTCGGAAAATTTAAATATCGGTTGATTATTTTATTGTAAATGCTTTGCTTATGAATACAAAATGGAAGCATCTGCTGGTGCAATATTTACGAAATTGTCTGGTGCTGGCAATCATGTGCGACCACCATAACTGCTTCACGTTGAATTAAACCCACCCTATGAATTTCGTTTCGATTGAATGGCTGCGCAGTAAGTTATAGGAGTGAATATAATTTTAGGGTTACCACCGACCAAACTTTTCTAAATTTTTGAAACGTAAATATTTGCTGTTAATTATTATTGCAGGATCATTCCCATTTGGGAATTTTATGACAACATCGCTCGATAAAGAAATGTCAATAAATTACGAAATTCATCATAGCTGGCAGCCCTTCCATTTGCATTAGAAATGCAGCAAGATCCACATATCACATGAATTTCGGTTTGATTTCGTTACTGCATCGGAAGTTATAGGGAAAAAACTTGTATTTTCCTGAGCAAATTTACAATATTTAGTAGACCAAAATTGCCATAGCTGGCAACCCTATACTAACTTTTCAACCAAATTTCCACGAAATTTATCTTAGAGTTCGGTTCACCTGCTGCGTGAATTTCGTTAAAATCTGGGGGCTAAGTCGGAAGCTATAGGCCAAAAACCAGTTTTTTTTTCAAAATCACCTCCATCAGACCTAGTCCTAGTTAAAACCAATCTATCTTGAAAATTTCATATTGATCGCATTATCCGATCGTTAGTTCTCGTGAACAGAATTTTTGGGCGCTGAAAATGGAGGTAATTTGATCACGGGTTGCCGATCTTGTTTACCGCGGAATTTTGAAAATGTTTATTTGACTTGGTGGACAAAAGTCAAAATTGAGCAATAATTTGAATTTATTTTCAAAAATCAAAAATTTTTCAGGAAGGTCAATGATTTGAAGGATTTTTTTTCAGGAGCCTGCTGTAGCTACAGAGTTACCCGCATTATCTTGAAAGTCTATGTGTGTTAAATTATAGTTAACATCAATACCTTCTGAAAATTTCACGATGATCCATTGTTTTTCTTAGAAGTTATGACAAATCGAAATTTAAAAAAAATTCTTGCCTACCTTAAGGCACTCAGCGCCTACACCAGGCTCAAAATTTCCAATTCTTTATCATAGACAAACTAAAAACATAATAGGTTTTCATTCCTAATACTTTTTTTTTACAAAAATATACACTGCTTGGAAACATAGGAGTACCTGAAAATTCACTAAAATGCCCGCCGCCGCCAAAGGTTTAAGACATCTGAATTCTAATAAGTCATGGACCTACCTGTTATATACATCTATGTCCTCCGAAAATTTCAACTCAATCAGATCGGCCACTCTAGAGATTATCTCCCTTAATGATTTTGCTGATATATATACATATGAATATATATGACGAATTTTCGCGAAGCGAGTTTAATACTAATTTTCTTCGAAAATTAGTAATAAATAACGGAAGTAATTGGAACGTCAATTGCTGCGATTCAAAACATGCTGAGTAAATTTGTTAAAATTTTGAAGTAAAAACTAGCTCGTTGTAAATTGAATATCACATTTTAATCTTTAACATGCACTTACATAATTATGCAAAATATACTGCACCACCTTTTGAATTTTTGAAACATTTTACAACTCAATCTATGAATTTCAGTCAACGAAAAATGCAAATAGAAATTGAAAGTAAATCCTCGTAAATTGAATGCCGTGTCAATTTATTTTAATGCCTTTCGGGCAATTGATTTTAATAACCGATTATTTTTGCGCAGTTATCTCGTCAATTTTTCATAGGTTGCTGCTTTTGTGGCCATTACTATTGGAAAATCTGGTTTTGGGCTATTTTCACAAAGCTATGGTTTATAGGTATCGCAAATTTGCTAGTTAATTGAAGTTGATTGAAAATAATGTATTTTGATTTCAATAGATTTCGGCTAAATTAAAATATTCATATTTTCACGCTAAGAAGTGTGAAACACTACATCCTACAACGCTACATCCTTTTTATACCTATCTTTTGCACTCGTGCTCCAAATAAATTTACAAACGATACACATTGACTACAGCTCCCGATCGGAAACTATTTTTTATTCAAACTCGACCACTTTGGACTTTATGCTTTGGCTGTTAGATGCTGCGTGGATTGCAAATTACATCCACGAATGTACACACTCCAATTATACTTCCAAATATCATTTATGCAAAGCACAAAATTAAAAACGGAAGAACACCTAGACTTCCGGCAGGTGCAGTATGCCAGTCAGTGTTTATTTTCTGAGAAAATCCGAAGCCTATTCTTGAAAGAGTATGCTCGTGCTGTGCGGAAAAATCTGTGTGTACTGAATAATTCCAATGTTGACTTACTTTCCGAGAAAACTCCTTTTCGTTCGTGGTGTCGTTTGTATAGAATTCATGTTGCCTTTGTTTGCATTCAGCGTTTTAGGATGAATAAATGTGTATGTACATAGGTATGTATATATTTGCCTAAAGGATGGAGAATGTTTAGGAGATACTGCTTCCACGCGAAGAGCTCTGTTGTTGTGGCGACGAGTCTTAACCACGACTGGCTGTTGAACCAAAAGCTCAGGAAATAAGCATGCTCTAATATCACCAATTTTCTGTATGCCCCTACTTTTTTCCAGATTACTCTATAATTGAAAATATTAGCTACAAAAATGTTCAGAGAATTTAGAAGAAAATTGAGTCGGAAGGCTGCAATCTTGTTGATTTTGCAACAAATATTTTGAAGAAGTGTGACAATTTAGTGAATAATTCCCATTTAATAACGTGTATATACGCAGCCAAAACTCGTTATTTTGCGTACTTTTAGCGTAATTGAGTGCCGGAAACCATTAAAGTTGCTATTGCTGGCAATTTGCATGTTGTTTTTTCCCCGAATCCAGATTCGGCGATATATAAAATTCATCTTAAATTGCATTTTGCACTGTAAGAATTTTAAAGGGAAAGTTTAATTTACCAAAATATATGGAAAGTTAGCGGTATTGCTCTTGCGATTTATTCGCAGTGTTACTGATGCAATTTAATTTCGGTGAATTCATCGAAAGTTACAGCAATAGAAAGGTGTTTGGGGCTGCCATCCAAAAAATATCCAGACCTTACAAAATTTAAACATTGTTTGGGCTTACAGCGGTTAGACCAAATGTGACCTGATCGATAGCGTGAACTAAGTGAATTAAGTTGCTTACATCGACTTGACCTAAAATTTGGTCAGGTAGAATTTAGTCCTCGTTTGTACGTGACAGCTGTCATTTAGTTTAAAAAGTCGTGGTTGATTTAACTATTATTGATAGTAATGTAACATGTCGCGGTTTGTAGAAATTTTGTTAGCACAATCGAACATAGAACACAATATAAACATAAAAAAAAAAAAATCTCCATCGTCCTCTAAAAAAGAGAACGATGGAGATTGGGCAACGACCACAATTCATGAGTTAGTTTAGATTGTTAGTTTAGATTGTTAGTTTAGCTGTTAGTTTTAGCTAAGTAGTTACAACAAGACAACACGAGTAATCACCGAGCGACACGATCTCAAATGGATATCTACCGAAGATTCATGCAAACAGTCTGGAACATGAAAACAATTTGTAGCAAAGCACATGAAAACAATCAACACCAAGTCACGACAAACAATGATACGCACAACATCATCATAATTACCAACAATGAAATCCCGATCGCGACATGGCCAAAACACAGCGATATCTGTGAGATATCGCGAATTGAATTGTTCCGACACAAATTAGCCGACAAGGCAGAGCAACGTATGGGTCGAGCCGTCAATGTCGACGACACCAGACCTAGGCCAACAATTGACCTACATACGATGGATACCGAGCGGATACGCGCATTGCCGATTCCCGAATTCAAAGCCACGGATCGAAAGGCGATGAAAGTAAATGTAGAAATATCAACATAATTGACCCGAGATGCGGAGGATGATCGACATGCACGAAAGAAAACTGAGGTCCGGAGGATATCAGCGTACGCGTCAGGAAATATTCACATCCGAAAACTTCGACACGCACAAATCATCATCGCACGAAAAACACGGCGGACGAATCCACGGCCGTAAGCTAATATTAGCTAATACGATCAAATCAAAGGTCACCGGGAGGATCGCGCACATGTTTTCTCACGGAATGAGGGGTTTTGAAATGCAAATTAGCCACCTACCTGGAAGTTGATGCCGAAAATCCTGGAGCACCACCCGAATTCAGTATACACAGCAGCGAATTTAATATACACAAGATTACGAATGTTGACATTCGGAAACGTCAACTGGGAGAAATGTCAGTGGAGATGTTCCAAGTCAGACCGTCCCAAGTTGGGGATGTGTGGTGAATTCAAAACCCAACACTCAGATGAGTGAAATCAAATTCGGGTGAGTGCACCAAACGGATTTTGAAAATCCCGCTGCCGCCAGGAAAATTTTCCTGTGGGCAGGATTGATGAAAGAGCTTCTTTTTGGTTTGAACTCGGTGAGTGAACGGAGGTCTGGAGCTGGTGCAAAAATTAAACTGAGTCCTTTCTTTTCTTTATTCTGGCTTTTTGAGCATATTTGGACGGGGATTGGGAGAGGTGTAACCGCCGACGGTCATCAAGTAAAGTTGGAAGCGACAGCGTTAAAAAGGAAATCATTTGCTTGGACCTTGATCGCGATGGTGGTACCGGTAGAACTACGAATGAAGATCCCTGGTTGCGTGGATGATAGAACGGGTTGACGGAGCAGGAATTGAGCTAGGAGAACGAACCGTGAACTACTTGTGAAAGATAATCATCTTTTGCCGTCGACGAGCATCGATCTGCGGAAAGGGCCCCATCGAGGGAGAGATCACGTCTTGACGATCGAGCAGAATTAGATAACAGGTTAGATAGCAAGTAAGTTTCGATTGTTAATTGAATTTAGTATAGTGTGTTTTTTTAAGCGAAAAGAAATTTTAGAAGACTACCATTGAATGGTAGCACAATAGAAACTAACGTGATCGGAATTTAAATTATCATTATTACGTAAGTGAAATAAATTGTGTTATCGTGAATTGAGCCGGATTGTTATTGTTGATAGCGATGGGGGGTTGTGCGTAAGAGGCCGTCATCCTCTTCTCGCTTCAGGGCGACGGTAGCGAGGCAGTGTTTCGGGTTAGAAGCGAGTGGCACCCACCCGCGACCCTTTTTCTTCGCGAGCGAAAGCCGCCCGAAAACTGCCGCCCTTGTAAAGGGTTCTAGAGCGCGTTGCGGTGAGTAACGGTGACAAACGATTCATTCAAATTTGTCGAATGAACTACAGAAAAAGGTTATTTCTACTGTGCTAAAATAGTTCATTTGACCATACAAAAGTAGTTGACTTTGCTGATACAAAAAATATCGAAACCTTCGAGGATTAACACAGTTGAATCCTCGAATTCATAATTACGATAAATAGTTGATCGACAGGAAAATAACCATCAATTCATTTAACACTACAAAATGTTGAATTATCAACAATTTTCATAGTAAGCAAACCACTCTACAATTGTTAAATTCAACAAACATAATTCCATACCACAGACTATAGTCATTTACTATTTTGTGCAATGTATATTGTTGAAATACCATTGTTTGTGGTTGCTTACTTTTTTTGCACCACGGACGTTGTTTATCAACCACGCGTCATGGTACATAAAAGTAATCAACAATTTTTTTATAGTTGTTTTAACTATAGCCCGTAGTTGACGCAAAAACAACTAAGGAAAATTGTCGATTTTATAATTATCGTTTCATATGTCTCTCAAACATGATTATTGAAATGATTTTGAGTCAAACGAAAGGACTGCGAGCTTAAATTCAACGTACATATATTGTTTATAGTCGTGCGAATATCATGGCATAGGTCGGGTGTGTTTACAGCAATATAGTTCACGACCTACTTTAGATCAAGTCACGTGAAATCTTGTACTGACCTATCGCTTGGGTCGGGTACTGAGTGTTTACAGCAGTTGGCTTAAATAATTTAGTTGGTATTTGGTGTTTAGTCCGCGGACCAAACGTCTACTGTAAACGCTATCATTGTTTACTTATTTTCATTGCAAATGTTTATGTAAGCATTTATTGGTACGGAAATAACAAAAACTCGTCGTGATGGCAACCTTTTGCTAGCACTGAAGCCTAAAATATGTCACTTCTACCCTACGTTGAAATCAACTTACTCTGCGAATTTCGTATTGATCCGATGAAAGAAAACTTCCGATAGGAAGTTTTAGGCATACAAAAATATTGAGGATTACCACTCGTAAAAGCTTTGAAATTTTCTAGATCGAAGTATTTGTTGTTTATATACACTATAAGATCACAATGATTCGAAGATTTTATGATAAAATCGCTTACTAAAGATATGCAAAAAAAAAAACTACAAAACCAACCATAGCTGGCAACCCTATCATTTTTTTCCAATTATATTTCTGCTGAGTATTGTCTACAATCAAATAAATCTGCCATATAAATTTTGTTATGATTCCATGACTGCACTTGAAGCTTTAGGGCAAGGAAATTTATTTTTCTTAGCGAATTTCCGAAATTTAAAATACTTAAATTACCATAGCTGGCAGCTCCAACCAAATTTTTCAACCAAATTTCTATCAAACATGGCTCAGAGTAACATTTTGTCAAAATCTGGTGACTGCATCAGAGTTTATATGGCCAAAAGCAGTTCTGTTTCTTATTGATTTTTTCAAGATGCCACCACTGGCACAGATTTGTCCGAATTTCAAAATCACTTTTATCAGAACTAATCCTTTTTCAGGTCAATATATTCTGTAAATTTCAACTGTATCTGATTATTGGATCGTGAATTCCCGTGAACTTAAGTTTTTGATGCTAAAAATATAGGTAAATTGACGAAGGGTTATCTTTCTTGCCCGTTGGAAAATTTCAAATGTTTTACTTTGACTATATAGACAAAACATAAGATTTATATATGAGTTGCTTTTTTCCAAAAAGCGATAATTTTTCAGAAGAGTCGATGATTTGAAGGTTTTCACTTTCAGTGCCTGCCTTTGCTACAGAGTTACCAACATGCTCATTTATAGCAACATAAATTTACAACTGAATAGTACTCATATGTCCTGAAAGATTGATAGTAATTTGAAAGCTCTGTCAAAAGCTATCGCAATTTAAAAACTTTTAAATTTTCCCGATCTCTGTTTAGACACCTAGCGCACGGAGGGGTTCAAAAAATTTCCAAAACATTATCTGATTCACATTTAAAACATGTTCAAAACTCATTTCGCTAACTTGGTTTTTATACACTGAAAGAAAAATCTTGGTAAAATCAACAATTTTCCTTAGTTGTTTTTGCGTTAACTACGGCCTACTGTTAAAAGAACTATAAGAAAATTGTTGATTACTTTTATGTACAATGACGCGTGGTTGATAAGCAACGTCCGTGGTGCAAAAACAGTAAGCAACCACAAACAATGGTATTCCAACATATACATAGTACAAAATAGTAAATGACTATAGTCTGTGGTATGGAATTATGTTTGTTGAATTTAACAATTGTAGAGTGGTTCGCTTACTATGAAAATTGTTGATAATTCAATATTTTGTAGTGTTAAATGAATTGATGCTTATTTTTCTATAGATCAACTATTTATCCTACTTATGAACCAATTAACATAGTTGAATCCTCGAAGGTTTCGATATTCTTTGTATCAGCAAATTCAACTACTTTTGTATGGCCAAATGAACTATTTTAGCATATTAGAAAGAACCATTTTCCGTAATTAATTCGACAATTTTGAATGAATTGTTGCAGTACTATCAGTAATAGTTAAATCAACCACGACTTTTTCTTTCGGTGTAATATGTATATTAAAACTATCACTAAAATGGCCGCCGGCGCCAAAAGGTTAAAAGTAAGGAACTATTCCGCATAAACAAAAATGTATCCTGAAAGTTTTCACGAGATATAGTCACTGATGGTTTTTGATGATATATATGTATATTTATATTTATATATATATATATATATATATATATATTTATATATATACATATATATATATATATACATATATATATATATATATATATATATATATATATATATATATATACACACATATATGTATATATATATATATATATATACATAAATATATATATGTATATATATGTATATATATATATATATATATATATATATATATATATGTATGTAATTAAATATATATATATATATACATATATACATATATATATATATATATATATATATATATATATATATATATATATATATATATATATATATATGTATATATATATACATAAATATATATATGTATATATATGTATATATATATATAGATATATATATATATATATATATATATATATATATATATATATATATATATATATATATATATATGTATGTAATTAAATATATATATATATATATATATATATATATATATATATACATATACATATATACATATTTATATATATACATATATATATATATATATATATATATATATATATATATATATATATATATATATATATATATATATATATATATATATATATATATATATATATATATATGTATATATATATATATATATATATATATATATATATATATATATATATATATATATATATATATATATATATATATATATATACATACATATATATTTATACGGAAATTTGAATTTTTAGCCAAAACGATCTTAATACTAATGTTGTTCGAACATTAGTAATAAAACCACACAGGGTTATTTGTATGCACAGCAATGTATGATGTTTATTTCTTAATGAGTTGACAACTTTCCCATTTCAAAATTTTTTAACTTGTTTTTGCCTAGTTTTCAAGACTTA
The DNA here is from genome assembly GCA_963978885.1 of Nemotelus pantherinus. Lineage (NCBI taxonomy): Eukaryota > Metazoa > Arthropoda > Insecta > Diptera > Stratiomyidae > Nemotelus > Nemotelus pantherinus. The sequence goes on from OZ022265.1 coordinate 84,025,689, forward strand.
GCACGCACAGCAGGTTTCAAATTTCCAAAGCACCATAACCAAGCTAAAAACATTTTCTGTTCCTTTTTTTGTACTTGTTTGCCGAATATTTTGCTTTAAGCGTGAAATATGTTTGTTGAAAATATAATAAAACCTGACAACTAATGTACGCATATATCTTCTGAAAGTTTCAGTTCCACCAAATAACGAAATCCAGAGGAAAACTCACTGATTTTCTGTGTTGAAAGTTCCCATAGTTACTTTAAGCCTTGTCCATGCCCACACTTTCAATTATGAATTCTAATAAATCCGGTCTTCTCGCCTATTTCCTTGCAGCCTCACTAGCATCCTTTCAATAGTTTATTATAACATAGGAAAAAGTGGAACTTGACGCTGCGTTAGTTCCAAGGGATGAAAAAGGTACCCAAATATTTTTTTGGCATCTATTCAAGCATGCATTGGGTATAGATAACATAGAGTATTTCATTCTACATATATTCAAGGCTAAATCTTATTTCGAAAGTTTGGCAGAAAAACTCTCCACCTAAACATAAGACTTCTACATAAACTGATCCAATTCCACTATTTTCGGAGAATATTTCATTAGATCGTGGCAAGGTATGCAAGTGACGAAATGAAGCATATATTTCACTGTGGCAAATCTACCAGATATGTACATATGTATGTCATACATACTTTTAGGGCGATAAAGATTTGTTCTCCGTTTTAGTGAATGAATGTTTCTTTGCTCAAATTTCAGGCATTCTTCTAGCACCTTGTATGCGTGTACTCGTACATTTATATATGACATACAGAATCTAGCTGATTTTGACATTAGATAAACTTACAGATTAAATTTCTTCCTTTACATCACACGTCACTCATAATCCATGCAAACACAATGAGTTCCAAATGAAAAAGCATATCTCTTAATGTTGAAAGCCTCAAAGTGGCCAACAGAAAGGATTTGGCTTGTCCTATAGCTGGCTACATGTCACGTATCGTAAACCATGAAAATTGGCAATGGAGGTTCCCTTGATTCTTCCGTCTCTTCCCAGCAAACCAAATGTATCGTAATTAATTCACAAAAGAGTCATATTTTACGAATGTTTTTGTCGTTAACGAGCTCGCAAATGCATCGAAAACGATTCATTGGTCCTACTAAAATGGCCATCCGAGAAGAATCATTTTTAACGATTCGTAAATGAGTTAGAAAAAATGTGGTTTTAGCGAGTATATATCGACCAGCAAACTAGGCGAAGAATCTATGTAAAATCTGCTACTGAGCCGCATAGGCCATAGGACACATACACATGGCTTGCATTATTTATTGCGCCGATCATCCTTAGCATTGCTGCGTATCGTTTTGGGATAGGGATATGTCTGTTGACTGTCGAGAAACTATCGTTTTTTGTGATTACTCACTAAATTGTTTGCTGGGTTGCCCAGAACACCGGTTTGAGGAGTGCATCAAGAATACAAGTGTGAAAAGGCCCATTAATTCGCAAACGTCTACACCAAACGAGATTATCAGGCGTACTGACGTGCGATCCGATTAAACGTGTAGGCATATGTGTTATTCCATCAATATTTACTTGAGTATCACGATCCAAATATCACGATCCATATTGATCGTGTAGGGTCCCCCATAGATTCACGCTCGTTATTAAATCATCCTCTGACGCAGTGTCGTACAGGCATAAAACAATGCAACAAGTGCACTACATATGTACATGTACGAGCTTGCTCTACATTGAATTTTGTTTTTGGAAGCAGCTCAAATAGCTTTAGCGTTATTTGTTTATTTAAAGTTTATCTGGTAGTTGCAGAGAAGCAACAGAAAGATATTAAGTCGTTTAACATTTTTCCAATCTCCTGCAAAATACTGCTACTAAAGCTGATATTTAATTTTCCTTTCCTGGTAGTTCAAGCGTCTACTTAATTAACTAATACCATGCATTTGAACAATTCATTTTGAATTATTTCGATTTGTATCTGATACAGTTTCCAGTTGCAGCTCAAATACCTAAACTCCCATAAACTATTTTGTTCTTCTGCACTGTACAATCAACAGATATGCCTAATCACTACATCGATACTGAAATATCTGTTCAATTCGTTCAGATTATGCATTGATTGTATCAATCGAATATTTCAATTTATTATGGTTAACCATATACATATACTCTGCACACCGAACTGCGGCGATAAATTATGTTCGAATATTTGCACATGCAACGGGCCGCTAAAACACGTAACGATGTAATTACCGCCAACAAACTAATGAGCATGATAGTTTTGAATCCCAATGTCAACGTTGCATTTACATGATTTCGGAACCAGGATCTGACCGAGTCCTGTGTTTATAATTTGGTCACATCACCTCCCATTAAAATTTCGCTCGTTTGATGATGTATCTGCAGGTAGCACGTTTGATTTTGCAATATATTGGTTCTTTGTTCTTGAATCAAAACGAGTGTTTATCGAAATGTTGCTATTGTATTTTTGTCAATGAATATTCTTGTTCAAATCAAAGAAAGTGCGGGAGGCTAGAATAAAATACCTTTTTAATTTGAACTTGCATCTGTCAATAGGTTCAGCTTGATTTCGGTATTATCTAGTGCGAACGCAATTAGTGATTTCGATTAGTTATTTCGCGTGTTCTCTAAAGTTTTGAATATTATTTGGACACTCAAAAATAGTTTACGCATTTTCAGACAGTTGTAAATTTATGATGGAAATTTCAGCACTTATTATGATTTGTGACATTTTTGAAACCGAAAAGGTTCTTGTTTTTATTTATATTAATTTTTTGCTCGCGTCATCATTAATTCGTAATAAATGACGGTTAATTCGTAAAAAATCATATTTATATAAATATTAGTTAATCATATTTCATTAAAAGAAAATTGATTGTTATATTCGTGTTTCTTTCAATAACAATTTCCTTTACATTAGTTTGGCCTATATCCCACCCAGATCGGACGAATCAGTTTACAACCATTTCTGTGAATTAATATCTTCCATTACAACGTCTCTGAATGAAAAAGACAAAATAATATTCTTAGGGGATTTCAATCGTCCCAACTTTTGTTTTATCCCCGATGAAAACGACGCATTTCTTCTCCCTGTTAACCTCTCAGATTCCAATGATTTCAACCTTGCGAGTACTTTTTATGGCAATGATTTGCAGCAAGTCTCTCCAACTCCCAACCAAAACGGTCATTGGTTGGATCTTGTATTTACAAACGCCTATGACGAAGTAGTGTTAAGTTCAACTAATGATGCAGAGCATCTTTTTTCAATTAGTTTACACCACACTGCACTATCAGTTGAACTTCCCATTTCTGATTCCATTTATTTTAGAGCGTACAATAATTCAATTGTATTTGACTTTCTTAATGCTAATTATGAAAGCATTCACCATCACCTTGACTCTATAGATTGGACGAATACTCTTTCAACGTTAGATCTTGAGGAAGCCATTTCACTTTTTATAACAAAATATTTGACGCCGTTGTACCTAAGATAAAAAAAAAAGAAAAAATTGTCTAAGCCATGGCTTAGGCATTAGGCATTAGGCATTTGCGAAATCGAAGGAATAAACTTTATAAGCGGATTAAAAACAATATCGACGTAAGTTTTGCTATTCAGGATGAATATAATGAAACTGCTAAGCAATTTTTGGCTAAGTCTCACGAGGCTTATGACAATTACATTAGGACAACAGGTGAAAATATAATCCGCGACCCGAAAAAATTTTATGATTTTGTAAATGTGAAGCGAAAAACCACGGGTTATCCATCGCCGATGTTCTTTAATGATATCACTTCTTCCTCTCCTAATGAGATTTGTGATTTATTCGCAGATAATTTCCAGAATATTTTTATTGCTCCTGACTCATCAAACTCACATCTCCCTTCGTCTCATTCTACTCCTACAGCTTTTATTAGCCACTTAGAAATTACACGTGACGAAATACGTAAAGCTATTTTGCAACTCGACTGCAACAAAGGTCCAGGGCCAGATCTTCTTCCTCCAACTTTCTTGCGCAAATGTGTAGAGCAGCTTATAGCTCCCCTTCATATTTTTTTCAACAGATCACTTTCGTCTTGAGTTTTCCCATCCTGTTGGAAACTTTCATATGTCACACCCATCTTCAAAAATGGCGATAGACGCTGTATCGGAAATTATAGAGGTATTGCCATCTTATCTTCTATTCCGAAACTTTTTGAAAAGATTGTCTACGATAAACTTTCTCCACTTGTTGACTCCCGACTGAACGAGCAACAACATGGTTTTAGAAAAGGTCGCTCAACTACCACAAATTTGACAGTCCTAATCTCAGACGTCCTGTGTAAAATGGAGAAAGGATACCAAATTGACGCAGTCTATACAGACTTTAGTAAAGCTTTTGACACAGTTGACCACCCTACCTTAATTCTAAAGCTACTGAAATTCGGACTTGGTGGATCTTTGCTTAGCTGGCTGACTTCTTACCTTGGAAATTGAGCTCAGTTGGTAAAGTTTCAAGGACTTTTATGCTACGTCTGGTGTACCACAAGGTAGCCATCTTGGCCCACTTCTCTTTAATATATTTATTTCTGACCTATCTGACGTCCTATCAAATATACCTCATCTACTTTATGCCGACGATCTCAAAGTCTATCATATAATTAAACCTAAATTCGATGCACTCTTTCTCTAATCCAAACTTGATTCACTTGATAACTGGTGCAATGAAAACAAGCTCTCTCTCTCAACATTGCTAAGTGCCAAGTTATAAGTTTCTCCCAAAAATGCACCGTCTCACATAACACATACTTCCTCGGGAATAATTTGTTAGCTCGAGTTGATAACGTTTTCGACCTTGGTGTTGTCTTGGATGAGCGACTCCGCTTCACCTTGCATTATGATAAAATACTTTCCCGTGCAAACAAACAGCTAGGCTTCATCAAAAGACGTGCCAAGGAATTTCGTAACCTGTGCGTCACAAGATCCTTATACATCTCACTTGTACGCCCCGTTCTCGAATATGCTTCCATTTGCTGGAATCCGGCTTTTGAAACCCACAGTAGCAGACTCGAGTCCATACAAAAGCAATTCTTACTTTTCGCATTGAGAGAACTATACAGCCCTTACGATTTGAATACCCTTCCTCCTTATGAGTTTCGACTGGGTCATCTAAACTTATTAACACTTGCATCTAGAAGAAAGATGCTTTAGGCCTGCTTCACATTCGACGTCATTAGAGGCGTCATCAAAGTTGAATTCCTGAATAGCAAAATAGTTTTGAATAACCCTGTAAGAAACACCAGATCCTCTCGTTTACTTAAGGAATATCCACAATCCACTACTTACGCAGCTAATGAGCCGATTTATAGATGCTGCAGGATATTCAATAGCATAAGTAATCTGTGTTCTCCAACAGTCTCAAAATTATCCTTCAAATCCTCCCTCTTCCAAGCCATCCGCAACCCTTTATCCTAAGCTATATGTTAAATGTTTTATTTATTTGTTATTTATTAATTTGTTATTGATTTATCTTGTTAATTATTTTATTTAATTTTTCGTTTTCTTTTTATGTACTCGTAATTTCCAATTTTGTTTTTTTTACTGTTCATGTTACTTGTACCTTGCTTGGTTGATAAATAAAATAAAATAAAATATTTTATTGTTTTGGTAGTTGATTATAGGTGTAGCTGCAACAATAATTGATTTATGAAATTTAGCATTGCAGCCGAAGTGTCTCTCCAAATTTGACTTCTTATTGTGTGCAAGTTTTTCTTGGAAAGTAAGGCAAGTCGGAGGGTCATCTGTGTTGTATATGAAGGCAAACAACTCCGTCCTATCCTGATTAAATTCTCGTTTTTCTTCTTCAGTTTGTCTTTCCTTTTTACCAGATGCTATTCTAGCGGCGGAGCTGAAATAATATTTTTTTACATTTTATTTAGCTATCTAAAACGGGAACTGGTTACAGCATGGCTGGCCTGGTGCCCAAGTGGTTATAAGCTGTTCGTGTACTCTCTACTTCACCTATTCTCACTGATCTCTGTTGATTGTTTTTATCCTCTTTGCTGCATAATATTTTTTATGAGTTTTGAAAATGAAATAGTATAATTATTAATATTTGTGCATGGAACTGCAGAGCCGCATCTTAACATCGAAAGAACCGCAGGTTGCCGACCCCTGACCTAGAAGATAACGCCGCGGAAACTGGATCAAGTGACAAGACAGGACAGGAGCGCCAGGAGTTTGAAAGAGACAATGAAAAAAGGGGTACTATTGCTGTCTCCTCCAATAGTGTTGAAACAGTGAACACCTATCATTAAAACCATTTTCGGGAAATCATCAGGCTAAGCAGTGACCTGCATTGCCTGGCAGCAGAGAAAAGTCACACCTTATTACTCCAACTAAATATCCCATGGTTCAGAAATTAGCTAAGAATTGCGATGCTATCGCTTATGAATACCGTGAAACTTGAGTGGTTTTTCATAAGACTAGCGCCTCTACGCATTTACCAACAAAGGCTTAAAACCTTGCGGCGAACAAGTTTTTTTTTGGCAAAGAGAAAAGTCTTAGTAATATTCATTATCCAAACTTGTCTTGAATCTAATATTAACATCAACTATTACAACTAGCATAAATAAAAATGTAATGATTTCCAACTGCAAGTGGTCACGCCAGTCAAGTATGCACTGTGTGCTGGTGTCTGATGAGAATCAGTGCATATTTTCGAAACCACTTTGTCAAAATAGAATTTTCAATGTAGATTAAAAATTTTTAATGTAAATAAAAAGTTGTTCAATTTTAATCATCCCGCAAAAACAATTCCAATTCCAATCCAATTCAAATATATACTCTTTCAGTGAAAACAGGGTAATTGTCACTTAAAGAAATGTTACAACATTATTTACATCCTGCCTCGGATTTTGAACTTTTGGAAAGACACGTACTGTCAGGTGCAGTAAATCAAACACCAGCAAAGAGTGTGATACGTCAAAGCATTCTAATGCAGTCGATTAAATCAATAACAAAACCATTACTTATTCAGTCACAGAAGCATTTCTAAAAAAAATAATATTGAGCATTAACGAAATGCTGGTAAGCTAATAAAATTCACGACGAGCTATCTAGGGAACATAGCTGTTTCGAGCACACATCACTCACTTTATGGTGAAAACGACTTTGAGGACAATCCTACCAAACAAATTAGCAGCACCAAAACAATAACATCTCAGTAAACTTAGCAGACTGCCTAAACATTTTTCGCAGTAAGCCCTTAACATACCCAAACCCACGCTGAAAAGTAAGAGGTATTTATTTTCCTTACTGTTAAGTTATGGTATCTGCAAGCAAAAGCTTTCACTTGCAGATTTAAGGACTTCAACACCACTCAAGTCCCATAGCCTAAGCGTTCTTCTGAATGAATTTTTAGAATGAGTTTTTCCTTTATTTTGTAGCTTTTGAAATCAAATAGTTTGCACTGCACTCTGAAACCGGGTCAATTTCGAACTGGCAACGAAATCAAGTGAGCTGTTCGCAAAGCCTGAGTTATTAATCAAATTTATATGCACGATTAATTTGGCGTGAATATTGTTAAAAATGTAAAACGATCATGCATGAATACTTATCTCCTTATGCTCTCTACACTGAGAAAACACATGGCACCAGACGCCATAATTTATAGACTTCTGGCGCCATGTACATAGTCGATTTAGGGATTGTGATAAAATATAGCGCCACACGCCATAATACATGGCGAAAAGTACATAGGCCTGCACGCCATGTACAATAGTCCTCCACGCCATGTACATGGCGTGACGGACTATATGACATGGCGTGGAAAGCTATAGCACATGGCGTGGAGGACTATACTGTATGGCGTGGAGGACTATACTGTATGGCGTGGAGGACTATATTGTATGGCGTGGAGGACTATACTGTATGGCGTGGGAGACTATAGTACATGGCGTGGAGGACTATAGTACATGGCGTGGAGGACTATAGTACATGGCGTGGAGGGCTATAAGCATAGCGTCTGCTCCTATGTACTATGGCGTGTGGCGCTATATTTTATCACAAATCGACCGAAATCGACGATGTACATGGCGCCAGAAGTCTATAAATTATGGCGTCTGGCGCCATGTGTTTTCTCAGTGCATCGGAAGATGATCCAGTTCGCATCCAACAAAATGCCACGAGCCTTCTCAGTTCTGAGCACCTGGAGGTAGAGCAGTTTATGTTAGGTAATGGAATTCTATTGATGAAATTCCCGAGGGATAAATAACATCAAAGCCCATACCCCTCTTATACTTAAGAATCTTGCCGTCATTTATACATTTCCTCACACTGTATGGCTGCGAGTTATAATTGTAGTGCCTTGAACCATATTACATGGCTCATGGCACTATGTAGTATGGCGTGTGTGGCTATAATTTTTGCGCCATGTATTTATGGCGCTGGGAGCTATACTGCATGGCTCAGGGTACTATGTACATAGCTTGTGGGACCATAAATCCTGCGCCATGTTACATGGGACCACGCGCTATGTAGATTCTGACATTATGGCGCTGGGAGCCATATTGCATGGCTCAGAGTACTATATACATGGCGTATGGGGCCATAAATAATGCGCTATGCTACATGGCTCTGGGCGCTATGTGGATTTTTTTCAGTGTACATTCCCCTTTAACTATTCGACTGACGGTTCCTTCAAACGAACTTTCGCCCTTCTGGTGAAACTCAGCACGTGTTGAAATAAATTCAGTCCGAAGAAAATTCTTAATAGCACCCGATTTTCACTAAATTTATCTGAAATCAAGTAGATTTGGAATGCCGAAATCCCCAAACAAATATATGGTTAATCAGCTGGATTTGGAATCGATTTCGTGTCAAATCGATCAGCTGATCAAAATCACGTGATTTGGTCTCAGTGCAGACGTGTTTGAATTGAAATTTGTTTAAATTTTTCTTGGTTGAGGTGTCTTGCATCGTAGCAATGCGAAAATAAGCCTAAGGCCCGCCGCAAATTGAGCCCAGCCCAACCCAGCACACGGATCGCCTACGGGCATCCCATGTGCTTCCCGCACGCATGGGATGGGTGAGTCTCCGCATATTGAACCCAAGTCAACCATGCCAGTTCAGTAAGAAGTCGCTATGAATGATATAAATTATAGCTTATAACATGTGTATAAAAATAAAACAACTAACCATTGCTATTAGTTTCCAAACCAATTTTTCCCCATACATCTTCTTTTAATTTTGTTCTCGTGTAGTGCAGATCACTAGTCTTATATCGCACGGGATTTTCTCGCACCAATTCAATTAATTTCTCAACATCCATTTTAAACAAAAGACACACGAAGAATGAAATAAAATACTGACGCTGCCCACGAAAACTGTGCGAGATAAACAAACAGACCCATGCGTGTCAATCAAATTAGTGGAATAGCCATGGACTGGGCTCAATATGCAGCAGCCTATTCACACAGGTCTGGCACAGTTTGATCCACGCGTGGGCTGGCCGTGTGCTGGGCTAGGCTGTGCTCAATTTGCGACGGGCCTAAAAAGCCGTTCACACTACAATCTAAATCAGGAAGATTTCGGAAATTTTCTTTAAAATGTATTTGTAGCTAACTCGTCAATCCAATCAGTATCAGTTTGAAAATTGTATATCAATTAACTTTTTAAAATAAATGCACCTCATAAATTTTAAAATTTATTTCACAAAGCCTAGAATCATACATATGTTCATGCAAAGTTTCTTTATTTGATAAATAATCGAATTGTCAAACTTTTCACACAGTTTTCCCTTTTTGATAGCCTTTTTGTTTTCTTTACAGTTAACTAAATTTCAAATCGTTTCACAACGTCATTTACAGGAGTGATTCAGTTTTCAAGTCTTAGTTTCCGCTCAAGAAGTGAATGAACTGAACTTCTGCGACTCGGTTGAAATTACTTTGTTCTATTTGGACTTTGAGCAATGTATCTTCATTATGGCGTATGGAAAAGTTTGAGATGTGCTGAAATTGAATTAAGGCTTCATACTATCGATTCTTTAGAAATATTCGGCTGTGTTATGGTTAGTGGTGTAGCAAACAATTAAGTTTAACTAACTAACCACAGTGCAATAAAATCATAAAATTATTAGCCTGTAATTTTTTTCATGCATACTGAGCTCAAACAGGCAGTTTATATATCCTTTAAGCTCAGTACTAAATTCTGCGCACATTCAACTATTCATTATCCGCTATTCATATCTCTGTCAGATGTCCATTATGACAATTTAATGATGCAATTTATTTCCCACATGTTTATTATATAATTATGTCTATGCATTACACCAGCAACAGGCAATTAAAACGATAATTCAATCCTCAGGCCTTAAGCTTCTGGAAATCTGAATTAAAACATCATTGACTGAGCAGTCACAATGACCAAGCAGCTCATAAAAACTAATGGACATCTTCGGGCATAACGTGGAGATAATTTAGTGAATGAAAGAACCATTTCGCACCGTTATCGTCGATAAAAATTTCGTTTATGAAGATATTCAATGATTTCTCGGATTTGCTATTGCTTGTTTGATTACGGCATCCACATTGCGAGCTCATGTTCTCGTTCTCATCCTTTGAAAAATGAGGGATCTATTCATGATACATTCAAAATGTTGATGTCTGTATTGAATAGTTTGACTGACATGGCTCGTCGATTTTGATGCATTTCGTATTTTATGAGTACAAATGCATTACTCTAGAGATGGGTACGAGTCTGATATGGTTTTGGTTCAGATTTTTTTATGCTTTTACCCTCATATGTGATGGAAATACAATAACAATAACTATTCTCACAGGATTTTTTAGCGCTGGCTAAGTTTGCCCAGTGGCAAATATATGATACCGTTTCGGATGAAATTTGTGCAAGAAGAGGTAAATTGGGCTCAGAATAAAACTATTGCAGAACGAGGTGCCGGAGAATTTCGCCTCATTTTGTTGATAGAACCTGTGTCAGCAGTACCAGAAATCAGATTGTGTTGACAAATTCAAAGTAAAATCAGGAAAAAATTTGAGTAAGCGATTCAAAGGAAATAGACGACGAGTATTTTAAGTACACTATGCCTTGGTCATGAATCCTCAGCTATTTTTAGCAGATTATTTTGAAGTAGATCGCCTGGGCGTGTGTGTATATATAAACTGTTTCATGAACATATTTAAAACCATTTTATCATATTTTTGATTTGACATTAGTTTACATTAGTATGATCCGATCCCGAGTCTAAGTCCTTTCAATACTCACCAAATTGTTCCTTTTTTCCCCCACTAGGTTATTAACTTTACTGTTTTGCAGTTTTGTGCTTTCCTAAACTAAGCTTTTGTTTTGGAAAATAAATAAAAAAGAGATTTATGTAGAGTGAAAACTGGTTTCGATAATGATTTTTCGAATTCCGAAGCGGGAAGGTGGCCAACTAGATTCACATCCATCCACGACAGGTTGAGTTATTGGGCTGGGAAAAGGAACGCTGAGTGAATTTCCGCATTGGTTCCTCAAAGCATTTTATAGTGCATTGATGACAGCTCAACAGTAATAAGTCAGATTCCAGTATAGATGCAAGTATTGGAAGTATTGTAAATAAAGACAAGTGATGGCGGGACTCTAAGGCCCGTTTTACATGAACGGTTTCACAGCGACTGTGACTCAGTCGCTGGCGTCTACGCGACTTATTGAAAAACATGGGACTAGACCAGACTCGACGAAGTTGTTTACATGAGCTGTTTGCAGCCGCTGGAGACTACGATAGTCAACATCAGTCGCCATTCATCGAGCATAGTCGCAGTGGCTTGCATAGACTGGGATGTGAACTGTTGTAAAGTGATCGAAGTTATTCAATATCGTGGAAATATTTTGGTGAAATTTCAACTTACCTTTGCAAGTTTGCAACACCATGTTTGACACGAAACTCTTTATTGTTGCCGTAGAAAAGTATCCCTGTTTGTGGGACACTTCGCCAAATGCATATGCTAACCATGCTCAAAAAAATTGAAGCGTGGAGCAAAATTGGTCAAAAAATAAATCCTGATCTTGAAGGCAATGATCGGCAAAAACATCAATACGGTGAGTGTTTCTTAATTATTTATTTTTCACATAAATTGAACAAATTGGACAATATTACTTAATGATATTACTTGTTTATACATTGTATTACCTAATTATACATATTGCGTGTATTTTAGTTCATATCATAGCATTTTGAAATGGTACACTTCCCGCTTCTGTTTGAAAATTGTCTGCAAAATAATCTCGCACTGATGTTTCTGTTCCTACTGGGTCAACATTTACCATATCAGTTAATGATCTTGGTATTTTGAGTATATCTTTAAATTTAAAGCCGTCACGTTTTCTCACAACATTATGTAATAAGAAAGTTACTTTAATGATATTTTCCGCTTAATCTATAGAAACATCTAACGGACGGTGGAAAATTCGCCATTTATTCGCTAATAGTCCAAACGCACATTAAATACATCTTCTTGCTCGGCTTAAACGATAGTTGAAAACTCTCTTTTTCAATGTGAGACTATTTCCTGCATGAAGACGTAATATGTTCAAATCTAATTTGAAGGTTTCGTCCTCCAACAATACATGAGGTAGAGCTGTTGAGGTTGAATTTGGCAAAATTTTGTTTGGAGGAATACTAAGATTGTTAGATTTTAATTTTTTTATGAAAAGTAATTCCCTGGAAAATAATTGAATCAGAGCTTTCACCATATGCACCTCCATCAATGTATAAAAAAGTATAATTGGAGTCGGAAACAGCAAACAGGACAATTGAGAAATTTTTTTTATAATTGTATTACGAAGAACCGGAGCTTTTAGGTTTAACAATTTTTAAATGCTTGCTTTCGATTGCGCCCCAGCAGTTAGGAAAGTTTCATGATTTTAGAAATCCTGCTACTAAAAACTCTCATTTTGATGACACAGGCGGCATACATTTATTCATTAGATTTTTCCATATTGCTTTGTACACAATCCTCCCAATATTGCTTATAGCTGATACACTGATATGATATGCGAACTCCAAATCTTGCATGGCATTGCCACTTGCAAAGTATCTAGAAGATATATTTAATATATTTTTGAACTCTCCTGCTTAAGATTTTTAATCAATTGGTAATTTTTTATTCATTAAATTGCAGTATCGGAATTGAAAAAAAAATGAAAAAACATCAGGAATTGCTATCTGGCATAATCATCTCATAGTTCTCACAATGATACTTCGTTGTTTGAATCGCAATGAAAACAGATTACTCTAAAGCCGCGTACACATAGGCCCAAGGCCCGGATTTGCTTAGTGTGCACGAAGAGCCAATTTTGACGTTGGTCATGGTTGCCGTTCTCTCTATCGGCGGTAACATCAAAGCGTTGGCGATGTAACTGGCCTTGGGACTTTGTTCTAGTGTGGACGGTTGTTCGACGATAGCTCAACCCGAACCGCATCCAAATCTCGGTCCCAAGCTATTGGCCTCAATCACTTCTTGTGTAGACGGCACAGAGAACGCCAATCATTGAAAATGAACGAATTGGTAAAACTGTCATTGGCCGTTCATTGGTTGTATATGTACGCGCCTTAACATTGCAAAAGGATATTACTATGAACGATATATTCTATATCAAAAAGCTGGAAAGAAAATTGGGCTAAACTTGAATACTTTTTAGTTTAATACTAATTTTCTTCGAAAATTAGTAGAAACTCTAGCGCACCTGAACCGCTAGAAATACTAATGTTCGATGAGCAGTAGAAGAATCGTGCAGATTTTCACTGCATATTCTACTATACGTGTTCCATCTTGGTTTGAGAGCAAAACCACTTTGATCTTAACAATGCATTTAAACTCATAGGGTGGAAAGAATTTCAGGAATTTCAAGATTTAGGAAAGCCAAACACTTCAAAACTTTGAAAGCAGCTTGGCATTACATATACAAAGAAAATGCTTAGTGCTTGCAATACTTTACCATCACTGCAACTAAAAGTCTCCCACAATGGCCTCACGTCAAAATCAAGTAACTCTATCGATTTTGATTTTATCCGACGATTTCGTTGAAAGTTACAAGGATAAAAAGACGTTTAGGGTCAAAAAGCGAATCATGTTTGGAACCAAAAACATCTAGAACTGAGAAAATTTCAACATTGGTAACTTATTTTCATTGTAAATGTTCACGATATGAATACTTAATGTAAGCATTTACCGATACGAAAATAGCAAAAAAACGCCTCGCGCTGGCCACCCCTATGCTAGCATTCGAGCCACAAATATAAAACACCTGCTTCACATTGAAATCAACCTACTTTGCGAATTTCGTTTTGATCCGATGACTGCATTGGAAGTAATAGGGGAACAAAGAAATTCAGGGTCACCAGTCGCAAAAGTTTGTAAATTTTCTAAAACATTATGTGTGTTGTTTATTGTCACTAAAAGATAATTATCGTTTGAAAATTTTACGATAAAATTGCTTCATAAATATATTGCAAATAAATCTAAAACCAACAATAGCTGGCAGCCCTGTAATGGTTTTTTTTACCAGATTGCTTCTGAATAATGCCTATAATAAGTTCCGTATATCATATACAATTCGCTTTAATCTCACGGCTGCACTGGAAGTTAAAAAAAAGCCTTATTTTCCTGAGCGAATTTTCAAAAACCAAGACATCAAAATTACCATAGGTGGCAGCACCAACCGAATTTTTCATCCAAATTTCAACCAAACAAGGCTTGGAGCAAGGTTCAGCGATTGTGTCAATTTCATGCAAATCCGGTGACTGAATTAGCATTCATAAAGCAAAAAGCAGTTTTTTTTCTTTATGGTTTTTCAAGATGATACCACTGGCACAGAGTTACCCGCATTCCTAAATCAACAATGTGAGAGTTTGTCCTATTTAATATCAAAATATTCTGTCAATTTTAAATGTATCTGATAATTCAACACAAGTTTTTGATGGTTAAAATATAGGTTAATTGGAATAGGGTTACCGTTCTTGTCCGTTGTGAAATTTCAAAAGTTTGGCTTTGGTTGTATAGACAAAGCACAAGATTTTTAAATGAATTTGTTGCCAGCACGTTAATAAAATACTACACGAGTCTACAACTTAGTAACACCAATATGTCTTTTAAGTTTCAAATATTATCGTACTTACATTTGGAACACGTTCAAAAGTCATTCTTTAAACTTTGTTTTTGCAAAAGTTATTTGTTGATAGAATAATAGATATATTTTAAATATCCATTAAATGGCTGCCGGTACCAATGGGTTAAAGATTATAAGTTTATTGTGAGACCTGGGACTTTTGTGCATATATCCTGGAAATTTCAATTCAGTTGGATGGTGCGCTTCTGAGATCTTTTCACTGAAATTATTATATGTATATATATATATATATATATATATATATATATATATATATATATATATATATATATATATATATATATATATATATATATAAATTTTTGGCCAAAGTGATTTTAATACTAATGTTCCTCGAACATTAGTAAAAATGCATTGTACTATACTATGTTTATATACCTTTCTCTCAGATTATTAATATTATTTTGTGTTTTTTAGCTGTTATGTGATTCAGTCAACTGCAATTGAACTGTTGGGAATTTCATTTTTGTTTTAAAATATAATGTTTTAACTTTTGCAATTTTTTAAGATTGGAAAAGAAAGATTGGAAACTGTAATATTTCAAAAACTCGACGGTGCAATTTTCAAACCATTTCTGAATTGCAAAAAATATGATTTGGTAGGAATCAGTATCAAAGTTAGAAATGTTTTTGGATGCCATTTTTAAAAATTTGCCATTGTAAAAGAAATATTTTACTGTAAAGACCATTTCTTCATAAAAGGCATCAAAAATTGCTCGTAGCGCCAGAAGTAACGAAAAAAGAAAATTGAAAGAGGAGGCAGTCGAGGTTGAGGGTACGCTGTACAGTGAAACAAAATTTTATGATTCTTTTGTATTCAAATTAATTTTTTTTTCAGTTTTACTCAGATGGTAGACATGCGGAGAGTTTAAAATGCCTATAACATCAATGTATAACAAACCAATAAAATCTGAAAGTTTAGCTTCCTGAAAATTTTGCAATTAGCCGACTCTCTATTATCAAAGGGCTTCTCTTATACGACTCTACAACATTTGCCAACTGGCCATGTTCACCTAGGACATATTCCAATACTCATCGACTAGCTAACCGAAAAGAGTAGCCGGAAATCAGGTGAGCAATAGCAATTATTTATAACTTTAGCCATTTACTAGCCACAATCTTTCTACAGTATCGTTCACAGTTCGAACTTTTCGCAATGGCACCTAATCGACAAATAGAACCACAAAAAGAGACAAGAGAAAAGAAAAACTATAAACTGATTTGAGGAAGCAATGACCATTTTATCCTACCGTTGTTGCTCGAGATTCGAAGTCATTGTTCGATATGCTAGTGAGCTATGAAGACATGGTCACATGAATGTATATCATGATACGAATCAGTGGCCAAACGAGCACAATGCATTTATCAACAATCCAAAGGAGTTTCAACTTGAGATTGCACTGCATGGCCAAGCCGCTTTCGGCATGTACTCGTACACAGGACAGGAATTATTCAGTCATCAAATGCCTGGAAATTTTACACCTTGAAGGGCACATCGATATCGACATCGTTGTCAATTAGCACTTGCCAGCTTTTCCAATGGAGATGGACTATCATTTCATTGTCCTCGAAAATTTGTTAAAAATGGTTGATGAATATGCGGTTTAAAACCGTAAGAATTCGAAGAAATTAAGTTGAATGGAAAATGCAATTATTTCATTGCTGAGCTTTGAAAGACTAATTATGCATTTTAGTCAATAAGGAGCTTAAAAGACCAATTTAAGGATAATAAGTTCATTACAAAAATATTTACTCTGCAAAAAGGTTGTTTTATCAATTAAGCCAAAAGCATGCTTTCACCGTGACCTGAAACCGAAAATAAAGTACCCGCGATTCATACAAAAATATTCACTATTCGAATTTTCAGCAAGTGCTTATTTTTAATGTAATGACTGTTTTTTTATGCAATAATCCGGAGTGTACGGTTTCAAGTGCCCGGTGGCTCATTCAGCGAAGTCCAATGTCCGTGTAGGAGTCCCAACATAATGTCAATATGGTGGAGGCCACGATTCCAGTTCATTATGCCTTGATGCTACAACCAGGTAAAAATTAATTACACTGCCAAATCGTTGCAGAAACTTGGCGAAATAATGAAAAGCCCTTGTCTGAAGAGGTTTTCAAGTCGTTTCGCTGAAAAACTGAACGGAAAGTTATTTGTAGTTCGAATGTAGCACATATGCATGATACTGTGGCTAATATACAGTCAGCGACAAAAGTCATGGCACCTTTAATTGTGTAGAAAAACAATAAGTACCATTCAGTATGGTTTTTAATTTTTAAAAGTAAATTACTCAAAATATAATCTTTATAATAGCAGCTATATTTTCCCATTTACGGGATTTCAATATTGCATTGCGTTTGTCCATGAAGCGTAAAATTTGTTGCGTAGTACACAAATGCCGCGACAAAAATCATGGCACTCAGCGGGTTACTAATTCAATAACAGTAATATCCAGGAACTCTGTAGCCTGTTGGAAGTAAATATCAATTCGGTGGTCTATCTATTTTAGTTTGAGAAAGTTTTACGTTGATTCAGTCAATTTTTATTGTGTTTCGTGATTTTAAAAAATGTCAAGGAAAGAAACAACGTGTGAAGCAAGGAAAATTGTGTTAAATATGAGGAAAGCTGGGAAAACTTATGAGGAAATTGGAGAATATATACAAAGGAGTGAGTCAACAGTAAGAAATATAATAAAACGAAAAGAAATAGAAAACAGAATCAAAAACAAGACAAGAACGGGCCGGCCCAAGTTTTAACCGACAACGATAATCGGATTATAATGCGCAAAGTCAAGGTTAATCCAAAAATATTTGCAAGTGAACTAAGCCAGGCAGCTTCAGTTGAATTTGGAAAGAAAATTTCTCCAAGGAGTATTCAAAGAGTCATACGAAGTAATGGACTTAGAAGCCGTGTCGTTCGCGAAAAACCATTCATAAGCAAGGCAAA
This sequence comes from Nemotelus pantherinus, assembly GCA_963978885.1. NCBI lineage: Eukaryota > Metazoa > Arthropoda > Insecta > Diptera > Stratiomyidae > Nemotelus > Nemotelus pantherinus. Next base: position 84,043,818 of record OZ022265.1, read on the forward strand.
TAAAAAAAAACGTCTAGAATTCGCCAGAAAATACTTAAATGCACCAGCTGACTTCTGGAATAAGGTAATTTTTTCCGATGAATTGAAATTCAATATTTTTGGAACTGGTGTTCGCATAATAATGTGGCGTCAACAAGGCGAAAGTTTACTGCCGAAACATTTACACCCTACAGTGAAACATGGTGGCGGTGGCGTTATGATATGGGGATGCATGTCTGCAAACAGTGTGGGAAATATGGAGTTTATAGAAAGCACAATGGATCGTTTCAGATATCTAGCCATTTTGAAGAAACATTTGCAAAATAGTGCGGAAAAATTGGGTTTGAGTAATCAACAAGATAATGATTTCAACAAGATAATGATCCCAAGCATACAGCATACATTGTGAAACAATGGATAATCTATAACACTCCCCATATGCTGGCTACACCTCCTCAGTCACCAGACCTCACTCCGATTGAGAATCTTTGGAGTGAATTGGAAAAAAACTTAAGGAAACATGACATAACATCGAAAGCACACCTGGAGGACATCATACGGCAAGAATGGGCTAATATCAACAATTCATATACGCTAAAATTAGTCCAATCAATGCAAAGGCGCTTGAAAGCGGTAATACAATCCAAAGGATATCCAACTAAATATTAATTTCAATATACTGCTATTAAAAGATACAATTTTCTAATCAAATGCCATAACTTTTGTCGCGGCAAAAGGATCATTTTTGTATAAACCAAGTTGTTTTGTTTTATTAATTTTGTGAAATTTGATTTGTTTTTATATATTTATAATCTATATGAATAAATATTTATTATTTCTAAAACACAACGGAATGGCTTTAATATTTTAGAATATATGTATCTGCAAAACGATAAGTGCACTCAGGTGCCATGACTTTTGTCGCTGACTGTATAATTGGTAACATATAAGTCGATGCCATTTCATATTTTTTGTCTTGAGGTGTATGCTTTGGAAAATTTCCATATGTGAGTGTATAAAAATTTCCACATGTTAATGAGTGGTTTCGTGCTTACTTCAAGCTTTTATTTTGTTCAAAGGTAAAAATGAATCTTAATATATTATGTTCTAGCGATATTTTCAAAATATTTTCCAAATTTACATAAAAAACACTGGGTGGGAATGTTGCAGTAACTACCCTGAGCAATAAAATCACTGTATTTCAAAAGATCGATCAACTATCAAAATTTGAAGACATGCGAAGATAAGTAATAAAATTTCCGGCCAGCTACGAATATTGATTTTGTAAACCCATCAACGATTGAAATATAATTATGAAACCAAAACGTAAGTAACATGTTTTTGCCGTTTTTTTCGAAAGTAATCAAAACAAAACGTTGTTCAACGAGTGAACACAAATATATACAAAATATTTGATCAATCAATTACTGTAGACAACCCGTTTTTCAATAAGCTAACCAGTGTGGCTGATTTAAATGAGATGAGTATGATGTTCATTCAATTTCATGCCTTTGCGGCGTATGAAGTCATGAGGTGACTTACGTTTCTTGCAGAAATATCTGAGCAAGTCTATACAATTTTTGCGCAAATTAGTTACTAATATATCCAAAAATATTTAAGAAAAAAACAAAATCAAGTTTGACACCAGTACACATTCAGATATTACGATTCAGGTAGCTAGCCCACATTGGGCGCTTTAAAAAAATTTAAACGTCTTCTTACAATTTCTGACTTAAAAAATTTGGAAACTAATTTAATTACTACTTGAACTCTGTTTAATCTCACTAGTAAATTACATCTAGTTTTCAATAAGTGAAAGACGTCATAGTACTAATGAAAATTAGAATTTCGATGCAACAATTTAAATTGGTACAATATATATACATAGCTTTGCCTATCCATATGTCAGATTACCTTTCGCTGAGTTCTTTGTAAAAACTTAGATATTAATGCCTAGTGTTAAAGCTTAAGCTTGATTATCTAAAAACAGCAAGCAAATACTTTTGAACAGTTTTCATTATATTGAGATAATGGGCAACAAAAAAAGTTGGGGCATTTCACGTGAAGCGGACAACGAAAAAAAGTCGAGGTTCCGGATTTCGTTCATATTATGCATAATGGTACTTCTAGAGGATATGAACGTGGATGCACAATTTTTTTCTTCTTTGAGGTTCAGTTGCCGAGTTATGGGCTTCTGAAGAATTGAAGAAGGTGATGAAGGGTTTTTATGGAAGCCGATTTTGAGATTGAAAAAAAAAATATTAAAAACATTAAACATATTGATTGGTATAACAAATTAACTGTTCTTTTTAATTTTAAAATTATATTTGGAAAAAAATAAATTTTTTCCTGTGTAAAACCGGAAGTAACCATTTCAACTCGATATTTGACTAACTTGGACCAGGTTAATTTTTTTTATTTTTGTAGTAAAACAAAGCTTAAACTATACTTGTTTTATCATAAAATTTTTAGAATGGGATGGCGAGTAGTTTGGGAGATAGGTGAATTTCAGTACATACAAGTCGTATGAAGCGTGGCACCCCGAGCTTGATTAAGATAGCTAGTGAGTGTGAAAACAAAACATTTTTAGTAAAATTATTGCTATATCGTTAAAATATTATATATATAATTAATATAGTTAAAATATAGCTATATAGTTTCAATATTAAAAGTTGCTAATGCTAATTTATTTAATAAAAAAACAAACTTGTTTATGGAAAAATGCATTTATTTCACAGTTTTTACAAATACATATATAATTCACTTACATATAGAGGTTAAAATATAAAACAATTGGTAATGCTTATTTACTTAATGAAAAAAAAATTATTGATGGAAAAATGAATTTATTTCACAATTTTTACAATTTGACACTCATTACTTAAACTTGTTCTTTTTATAAGAAGGCCTTCAGTAACTGGAATAAAACAGTGAAATTTCTTAGTCCCGGGAATAGTAATAGAGGAATCAAACCGTGGTTTTAAAAATATTCTCTGGCGCTGAAGTTCCTCTGATGAGCAATAGTAAGTGACTGTTAGGGATAAAGCCGACTTTGCCCAATGAAACAAACGTAAAGGTGTAGTAATAGCTTTACTAGGAGGTAATTGTAAACTCGCACGTGTTGCCAGTCGTTTCAAATTACCACCGAGACCATTTTCATGCGAAGTCGCGTGAATTCGAGCTGAATTTTTCGAACTGAACGGTGTTTACTTGATTGTCATCAGATATCATTTTCAAATGATCACGAATTGCACTTACGCCAGGACAAGATTTGCAACTTTCATTTGGGGTTTTTGTTGAAATTGTTAAATGACATATCGGCGTAGGACTGGGACACATCATTTTGCGAAGGCAATCCTTGCAAGTAGAGAGTTCCAAAATAGTTCCAGATGTGAGATTGTCAATGTCTCCTCCACTCATCATTAATTTCACATTTTGGTGATATATACATACACAGACCATATGTGTTCCATAGTCACCAGCGAGGATACATTGTTTGGGTCTCAAAGGGAAAAATTTTGTTAGGCCGATTTTGATATCCGGATATTCACTTTTAAACGTTTAGTAAAGCTCGTCAATGTTACACATTAAAACCTGTTTTTGAATTTGCGTTCTTTTTCCGTTATCTAACTTAATAGATACACAATCCTTTTTACCGGGCATTATTCGAATAATGTCTTCTCGCAGATAAAAGCACTTCACTAAGTAAGTTTCAACTGCTAGCTTACGGCCACCTCGTGGATTTGGAGATGTTAATATACCAAACTGATCCACAAGTTGCTTTGCTTTTCTCGCTTACCGCCTGGATGTTCCGAATTCTTCTGCAAGTCTGTTTTCGGTCCATGACTTAGGTGTTATAGTCAGTATCGTAGTTTTCATAGCAGTAGATGTAGACGGATTGTTAAATTTTTCTTTTAACTGGGTCAGAATATCTTGGTCGTATATTGCTGAATCAGTTTGCGTTGAACTATGTTTATACTTCTCTTCAGGAATGAATGGTAAACCCGGGGAGCACGAACACAAATCAGTTGATGAATGGCAAGATCGCTGAAAATTTGCAGGTATTTCTACGGTCAGTTTTTTCCTGCAGCTTCCACACACGTACATATCAGAAGAATATCTCCACTTCTCTGCTATTTTTTTTTTTGAATTTTTCTTAGGTCTTTAACCTTCCGATGAAATCTCAAGTCGAAAGGATTGAAACATCGGTAGCCGCAAGGAGACATAATACACACAATTCAACTTATCCACGTAGTCACTTCAAGCGCTGAAAAAGAACTAAAACAAAAACGGAAAATTCGAAATGGCTTTTTCATCACACTTCCATCCCTTTCTATTACATAGCTTTGACCTCTTTCTATTATATGGCTTTTTATGAAAAAATAATACCTTTTTCAACTAAAAAATGGCACCACTTATCGCATTTCTGTAGTTACTTTGGGTAGTCGGTTAAGTATGAACACAATTTAAGTATGTATTTTAAGTATGTTATAAAAACTATTAAGATACAGGATATAGTACCACGGCAGACTACATATACATTGCTTTCGACCTAATTGTCGCTCGAGGGCAGGTAAAGAAGGCGTCTCGTGATCATCCCTTCGCACTAATTGCGCGGGTACTGATGGCTGTTGTAGCTACGTTGCCAGATGCAACGTTGTTGGTAGCGGTGTTGCCCAGTGCGGTGCTGCCGAGTAGTGGTAAACTGGTCCAAGTTATAAAAGTTCAAGTAAAAAATTTTTTCCCTAAATAATATTTTTTTTTCATTAAGTAAATAAGCATTACCAATTGTTTTATATTTTAACCTCTATATGTAAGTGAATTATATATGTATTTGTAAAAACTGTGAAATAAATGCATTTTTCCATAAACAAGTTTGTTTTTTTATTAAATAAATTAGCATTAGCAACTTTTAATATTGAAACTATATAGCTATATTTTAACTATATTAATTATATATATAATATTTTAACGATATAGCAATAATTTTACTAAAAATGTTTTGTTTTCACACTCACTAGCTATCTTAATCAAGCTCCGGGTGCCACGCTTCATACGACTTGTATGTACTAAAATTCACCTATCTCCCAAACTACTCGCCACCCCATTCTAAAAATTTTATGATAAAACAAGTATAGTTTAAGCTTTGTTTTACTACAAAAATAAAAAAAATTAACCTGGTCCAAGTTAGTCAAATATCGAGTTGAAATGGTTACTTCCGGTTTTACACAGGAAAATATTTATTTTTTCCAAATCTAATTTTAAAATTAAAAAGAACAGTTAATTTTCTATACCAATCAATATGTTTAATGTTTTTAATATTTTTTTATCAATCTCAAAATCGGCTTCCCAAAAAACCCTTCATCACCTTCTTCAATTCTTCAGAAGCCCATAACTCGGCAACTGAACCTCATAGAAGAAAAAAATTGTGCATCCACGTTCATATCCTCTAGAAGTACCATTATGCATAATATGAACAAAATCCGGAACCTCGACTTTTTTTCGTTGTCCGCTTCACGTGAAATGCCCCGTTTTCAATTTCTGACAATCGGAATGGTGTTTGGTTTACTTTACGGGAAGTGCTTGATTCTCTAAATCTGTGCCGGTACACAAAACTTTCGTGATGAGATTCCAGTAACATTCTCTTTATCTCAATCGATACCAGCTACCAGTTTCTTTTGCAAATACGATGAATAAACATAATTATTTGCACCCTGTATTTTATCTTTGAAATCAGAATAAAATTTTTACTAAATTTCCCCTTTTTAAGCAAGTGATTCCAACAATAACTATTCTCCTACAAAATTGTTCAACTGTGGAAATTCAGAAAAGATTTTTACTACTATTTGGCTCAATAAAATATTTTCGTGTTCAGTGCGAATTTGTGGATACACTTTCATAAATACGCTTCTGTTCACATACGTTCCACAACTCTACACAAACACAGGACAAACTCTACACACACACACACACACACACACACACACACACACACACACACACACACACACACACACACACACACACACACCAAAATTTGAATATCAAGTAAGTTAAGGCAGTATTTTGGTCTAGATTTTGAGGTGATTTTACGGACGCAATAAAAAAAAAACCTGAAAAATTTTTGGTATATATTTTTTTACCAATCTTTTATTAACATTTTAAAAGTACAAAAATGTATTCAAAAAATAAAAAAAAATAAAAATTGATGTAGATACAGGGCGGCGAAGTGAAGGCTCAAAACAAAAAACTTGTCTCATGGTTGACATGATTTCAACCTTCTTGGTGATCTGAAACATAAGTTTTTGGTGAATTCTGTAATAAAAAGAATGTGAAATTTGTCTGACGTAGGCGATTTGAAAAAACTTTTTTTTTCACAAAATGGCGTCCAAGTAAAAAAAAAAGTTGGTTTTTTGCCTCATTTTTCAACTTTGGGGATTTTTAATAAATAGGAGAAATAGTTGAAAAATCCCTACGTCAGACGATAACCAATAGTGTTAAGAGGGTCTGTGCAAAATTTCACGTTAATTGGTTCTTTACAACTAGAGATATCATGTCAACCGTATCGAGAAAAGTAGTTCCGAGAAAAAACGCGTTTAAAACTTGGAGTCTCGTTTCGGGCAGTTAGTTGGCGTGTCACAAAAATAGCTGTAACTCCAAAAATAATTCGAATTTCCGAAAATACTTTTAAAAGCTTATTCTTAGGGGTCTAAACTTTGAAAATATGCAAACGAAAAAAAATCGATTTGATTAAATTTCTAGACCAGAATACCCCCTTAAGAAAATAATGTATCAAGAAAATATAAAGAGATATAAGTATGTTTTGTCAACAAAGAGAAATGGTAACATTGTAAAACGTTCAGATTAGAGTAAATGTTTAATCAAATTATTATCAAAAATAGTAACATCTGTCGTTATCTGAAGGAGCGAAGCACTGAGCAAGGGCTGTTACTACATTCTCATCGATTTTCATCGAATCGTTTTATTTTCATGCTGCATATGTGGAACACACTTGGAACCGGTGCTCTACCTAATAGGCTACACGAGCTAAAAATTGATTAAAGCAAGCGTGTACCAAGAAATATGCATTTAGCTTTGTATATGAACAGATTCTTAGCTGATCGTAAGTACTAAATTGTAATTTATATTATCTTGTGATATATGTTCAATACCTCATGTGTCGATGATTATGTTGACGTTCATTGCTTACTTGCTTCTGTTATCTTTTACTTTCAGAGCAAACATTAAGGCACTTTGTGAAAAAAAACCTTCGTGGCCATTGTGTCCCCGCAGTAGCTTTAATGGCAACTTTTGAGATGCTCCAGCTAATTCAAACAACGAGAGCGCGAATTACTTTTATTTCTCAATCAACCTTTCACCAAAAGCATTTATACGAAATCTCGCCTTGGACTCATTTTGCATTCGGATGACTAATTTCTAGCATTATTCATCAAAATGTTTGTACTTTCAAAAAAAAAAGAACTTGATAACCGACGAAATTATGGCTGTCATCAAATTTCGCGACTGGTCATTATTTCGAGAGAGAAAAAAATACAGAAAGATTTCAGCGAAATGTAGTTTGCCAGGATTCTAACTTCATGACTTTTTTTGTGTGAAAACGACCTTAACAGGATATTTTATTTCATTTGCAATAAAGTACCTCGCCGGTGTTTCCATGTTTATATCAGGAACTTTAAATTTTTGTCCAGGTAACCAAAAGTCAAATGATGTTTATATTAAGAAAACGTTTCCGTTATTGAAAAACGTAAAATCCTGAAAATAAATCTTTGATACTAATTGCAATTTGGGAAATTTAAGACCCTTTAACATTTTTCTACTCATTTTTTATTTCTTAAAATATCTATGCCTCTTAAATAAAGAAACTTGATGCTAGTTCAACAGGAAGCATCTTTTGCGAAAAGTTTTTGAAACGGCAAGCCCCTGTAGCATACCAAAGATTGAAATCGCCTTTTGAATCATTGCTACAGTGGAATTCGGAAATTTCGCTCCTCCGTCATTTCAAAAGATGAAAAACTGTCGACTGAGCAGACGAACATTTATTTTGAAGCATATTCCATTTGGATGATGGCTGAGTAACACAATTATGTTAATGAGAAATTTGAAGCGTTTCCGTGGATTTCTTTCCAGTGTCTGTTGAAAGGAAATGTACAATACGGAAATTTAAGTCGTATTTCTTGAAATTGCCAATTGATTCGTTGTTTGGACGGGTTAAGCTTTTCTTCAAAAATTATTTCAAATCTGTCTCAAACATAAGATGTTTCTTTGAATTATTCCGCAAGTGTTTGTCAGAGCATGAGCACAATTTTTTCTTCAGTGGTTTGAATGCTTTCGGAATGGATTTTGAGCTTATTTCCATGCTGGGAAATTCACCTTTAATTGTCGAGGTTTTTAAAAAGCAATGTTGGAAAAAATGGCAATCGTTGCGAAGCACTTAGCTATTAATATATTAATATAATTGGAATTGTTTTTTGCGGGATGATTAAAATTGTAAAAATTTCTATTTACATTGAAAATTTTATTTGACAAAGTGGTTTCGAAAGTATGCACTGCTTCTCATCAGACACCAGCATACAGCGCATACTTGATTGATGTGACCACTTGCAGTTGGAAGTCATTAACTTGTATTTACGCTAGTTGTGACAAATTTTAACATCTCCGACTTATATCCATCGATATAATTTACTTGTAAAGGTCATTTAATTGTGATCATCCCGCAAAAAATAATTCCAATTTGATTCGGCTTCGGAGGCTTATTCCGCAAAACGATCGAGTTTTCCGGATCAATATTCTCTGCTTTGATAAGCTTTAGAGACGATATACGTTGTCTATGCTGATTTATAGACAAGAAGGGAACCATGATCACAATTAAATGACCTTTACTTTTAATATACATAAATCTTAATATACATAAAGCTCATCAGATTCATTTGTATGCCACTTCAAGCTTTATGTTCCCTCTTCTTCAAGGAAAATATTTTTATAGTCCGGGGAAATCTAACATGGTGCTTCGGAAAAATTAGGGGAAAGCTGAATTTTGGTGTGAACCTTGGTTCTAGCGTGTTGAACAAAATATCAAAAGTCCCCATCGATCCGAGTGCTGCGTCGCTTTTTATACAGGGTCAAAGGTCACCAAAAGTGACCTTTCCTAAATATCTCAGTAAACAATGTATCACGTCAGTAAACAATGTATCACGTCTTCAGAAAAACAATGTATCACGAATTTGTAGCTTAGTAAAATTCCAACAAAAAAGATTATATAGCTTTTTCCTGTAACCATAACCGTTTTTGAGATATATTGATCTAAACATTTGTTACTAACAGCATCCTCTTTCTCACGGCATGTTAATATTATCCGATTTTGATTACAATTTGGCATGTTTGTGAGTTTGTTTTTCTATATTTAAGAGGCGCATGGAAAAAACATATAAATAAACTTATCTACCAGACTCCAGGGTAGGTGGAAAAGTGTGCTCCGAAAAGTTCCCCCCTCCCCCTTTGCCGTAAAACGGTATCCCTGAGCATCCATCCCAAATCTTCAGAAATGAGCTCGTTGCCTACTCTTTGCCCACTGTTAAACAAGGTAGGATCACTTTTTATCCTATTAATTGCCTATTCTTGACATGACACGACCAGCCCTACATCCACACCCTTCCCACACCCTACCCACCCCCGCAAACGAACCACCCCGAAATACCCGGTTTTTTAGTTTTTTTTCCATACCGTCTTATCCCATGAAAGATCAGGGCAGGGTCACGTAATTTCAGGTGCAAATTGGTTTCGAGACGTGTCATATCCCTTTGGCGTTATGCAGCCATCACAGGATTGGTAAAAAAAACTGATTATTCGGGGATAATCTGCATCGGATTGAGCTCCTATAATGTCAGGAATGAGCGTTTACAGAAATATGCCATGATATTTTCGTGCTTTTTCATGCTCCTAGCCCCATGATATGTTACAAAACCTATTTATACCTGCAATTTGGTTGTTTTGTCCTGCTCTTTCGTGGAATATCCCATAAATGATGCCGCAATGCAGTTTTTTTCGGAGAAGAGAGTAGCGAACAGATGTCCCTACAAGTTTTATGGCAAAGGGGGGCGGAGGGTGGTGGTAACTTTTCGGATTACACTTTTCCACCTACCCTGGAGTCTGGTAGATAAGTTTTTGTACATGTTTTTTTTATGCGCCTCTTAAACATAGAAAAACAAACTCACAAACATGCCAAGTCGTAATCAAAATCGGATAATATCAACATGCCGATGAGAATGAGGGTGCTGTTAGTAACAAATGTTTAGATCAATATATCTCAAAAACGGTTATGGTTACAGGAAAAAGGTATATAATTTTTTTTGTTGGAAATTTGCTAAGCTACAAATTTGTCAAACATTGTTTTTCTGAAGACGTGATACATTGTTTACTGACGTGATACATTGTTTACTGAGATATTTAGGAAAGGTCACTTTTGGTTACCTTTGACCCCGTATAAAAAGTGACGCAGCACTCGGATCGATGGGGACTTTTGACATTTTGTTCAACACGCCAGTACCAAGGTTCACACCAAAATTCAGCTTTCCCCTAATTTTTCTGAAGTTTCGCCTTTTTTATGTCGGATTTCACTGGGCTATTATTCAAATTCAAACCTAACACGGATTTATAATTGAATCAATATCCAACTAAAAATTGTTCACGAACAGAATGCACTGCATGAATCGAATACAGAGCCATACGGAAATGAGCTTTCGATATCAAGAACTCGGAACAATAGCTTGAACCATTCGTCACAATACTTTATTTCACTGAAACAGCAAGGATATATCACGTACTCAAACTTAATTAGAGGACGTGTGGCAAATGAGATCAGACCGTTATCTAGCAAATATGTACCTAAATCGTTGAGATACACTAATCCAATGGAACGTGTCTTGTTAAACAATTGACTTAAGTATTTAATTGGTTCAAGTACATACCTAAATGTGATATTGCATGATCGAAAAGCAAAAATACATGAGCACAGCAAAATATACGAATACCGTGGTGCACATTACGCATATATTTCTTTAGGCTCAAGAGCATAAATGGCAAATGTTAGAATGCATTGGAATAATAGTCCAAGACAAAATGAATAGGGGGGTGTTAATTTTAATATATGTACATACATATATGCTTTCGACCACTGTTCATTACGAAAAATGTACTATTTAAAAAATCTCAATCAAAGTGAATAAGTTGGTTATCAATAAAGGCCAATTAATTAAAATGGCAGAAAAAAACAGAAATAATGAATTATTAACAACGTCGCCCACCACATGCATGGTCACCGTTTGGCTGCTGGAATGTGAATATCTATCGATGGGATCAAGTAATATATTTTTGGTCATTGCATGTTTGATAGTTGAGTATAAAGATATTAAGAGTCGCAATAAAGCAAGCAGACTGTCTTCGTTTTACCAAGATTTTACCCATACTATGAAAATTTACGAACATTCGGACAAATTGTTCGGGGCGTAGATGAATGGCTCGTTTTGGGTGTAGGGGCTTGGCTCGTTTTGGGTGTAGGGGCTTGGCGCGGAAATTTGAGTATATATTAATGCTGTGCGTAAGTCTGGTATAAATATTCAAGCTTCAATATTCTTTTGCCGAAACTAAATATTTGATGTACGAAGTGAAACGTGAAATAAAGAATTAACTAATATATATATATATATATATATATATATATATATATATATATATATATATATAAATATAAATATATGAATATAAATATATGAATATATATATACATATACATATGTAATGCAGTCCGTGACAGAAGTCTGGTTTTTTTATCAGGCTGCTCGTTATGCATTGCTTTCGAAGCGCGTATTTGAATATATGTGCAATATATTTTGTGCAGTTAAAACATGTCCAAATAATACCTGCACATCAAATCATTGTTTATACTATTATAATTCTTTATATTATGAACTTTTGTTCTACCCATATCTAAATTGCATCTTGAAATTTTCAAACAAATTTAATGTACAAATTAGATGCCCCTATGCATCATCATTTTACTTACGCCATTGACCTCTGACAGTCCATGCGCCATCTTGAAAAAATAAAATCCGGTTGCTGTCAAAGTTTCGCGTCCAAAGACGCCAACTTGCGAACTCATTCGGTTTATCGGTAATAATTTTTTACTTAGCGTGTTAGCTATGCTTGAAACTTCCCGGATTTCGTTATGAACCTTACAGCAAGTGCTATAGTGGAAAATTTATAGTGAATTAACATTTCAAAAGCGGGAAAATGCTAGTCGTTTGAGCGATGTTTTGCTGTTCAGTTGTCTTTACCTGTTTTTAGTAACTTTAATCTATGTCGCTTTTATATCTATTATGGGCCATTTAGACAAGCGTCCATGCGTCCGCGCGTCCAAGCGTTTTTAGATTACACGAGTCAAGTCAACTCAAATCCAGTTTTTTGAAGGCGGGGCTAAGGCGATAAGTGGATGGATTTTACACGCTTATGATGATATTTTTTTGCTCCGTACAAATATATTGGTAACAGAAAGTTGTATGTATTTATCGACCTACATATATATGTTTGTGTCTAGATATTCAGATGCATTCAATTTGTTTTCGTAATAGTCATGCACATTAGGATGCAAAATATATATTATCCACATCATTATATAAGAAAATAATCATCCACAAAACATATATTTAAATGATCACCAACGAATCATCCACACATGCCACTGAGCGAAAGAAATCATTTTAAAATGTATTGTACATGAATCAGCATACTCCACCTCCTTCGCTTTAGACCCGCCTATATAAACAAAATCAAATTGAGTCGTGTAAGCAAGACACGCTAGATCGCATGGACGCGTGGACGCATGGACGCCAATGTAAATGGCCCATTACTCTGGTGCTTTTGCATACTTTTTTCAGACACGTATCATAATTCGTTTTGTAAAAAGCCTCTTTTTATTAGTTGTTTCACATCGATTCCTATTGCGTGTCAGTAGATTGTTTACATTTGCTTGACGTGGCTAGCAAAATTTGACAGCAACCAGATTTTTTGCTCCCATATAGTGATAGAGTTTAAGGCAAGGGGACGAAAAGATAAAAAGAAAAAGGCATAAACTCGCGACACACACCTGCAGGCGTTTACAGTGTTTCTGCTACTCTTAATATCTTTTTACTCAAAGGTTTGATATCTTTCGCGGTTTGACGTTAATATGACATGTTGTTCTAGAATGGGCCAACGTGTGTTTGAAGCATGCGGAGTGATCTGCTTTTCTCCGAAGGACGGTCTTTCTCTGGAATTGACAAAAGGTGAATCATCGTGTCTCAACTACGTGCTCGTGTCGTCACGTTGTTTAAGACGCTTTTGTGTTTGTGTTGTCGAGTGATATTTATGGTCAAAGCCACCTTACGCGTGTTATCGAAAACCGATGTCTGATACGTATCGTCATTAGCCAACCCAATCCTCATCACCCAGGATTTAGTATAGAAAAAAATTAGCAGATCTGCCTCTTGTATAGCTGACCTGCCATTTAGTTGGGAGTTTCTGATCAGAATGTGATAAACTGATTATTTGGTGGTGCCTAATTCAAACTTCATTGACATCAATGAAAATGTTGGCTGGTCTTTGAATTCATGTACAGTTTTGATAGAATATGTTTTATCGCGGTTAATTTTGGTCAACATCATATATGCCCCTGAACCTTTTTTTCAATCCATAGCACTCATAAACCTTGCCGCGGGTTAAACGATCATCACTATACACCTGTTTCATCAAAGGAAACGTTTCTGCATACGTTTTACCACGTTTAAAACTACTCTTGGTTCGATGCTCATTTTTGTACCGATGGCACAAATCAACTGTCATTTCATAACTTCAGACGTTTCAAGAAAGCCAAGCGTCATGCAGTTTTAATTTGGAAACGAAAAACTGATGTGCTTTTTGAAAGCACTAATTCATGTTTACTTTGGAATGAACCTAGTTAGTTGAAACGTACAACGATTTGCAAACCTGAATGCACTGAAAGCCCCTTATTCAATTTAATTTCATAAATGCTTTAGTAGAATGGAATCAACACTACAGTTTATATACATGGCATACAGTTTATATACATGGCAGTGTATATACATGGTATATGGTACTATACATGGTATATGACATCCTAAAATATTCATAAATACGGCCAAACATTGAACCTAGCCACACGCAACGCAGGGAAGCCTTTTTTCACCTGGTTTTCCTTTAATAAAATAAATAACAATTTTTATTCAACCAATTTTTAATAAGCAATATTGTAATAGCTCCCCTGAGACATACTGGAGGGAACGATACATTTTTCATAGATAGAAGTCAAATTATTCAGGATTAACCAACCAACCCAACCAATAGTTCAACTTTTGTCTATTTAGTCTTTTTTGGTTGAAACAATGCTCTATCGATTAACTTGTGATAGCTTTGATCATAGCCATTTAAATTGTAAGCATTAGTAATATGTGTTGCAAAAGAAATATGCACGTAAAGCAAAATATTAATGAAATACATAAAACTAAAAAGTTGTATACTAATGTATTTACAACGAATTAATGTTTTTGGTTAATTTTTTTTTGAGATTGCTGTTAGAAGTTTGAAGTTAGCATTGTTGGTAGGAAAATGACCAGCATGCCTGCTGCTCAAACAAAATTCTACTCTTCTCGTTACAAATACATTAGTATAAAGCTTCACGTTACGACTAACTTAACCGATGAATTTTGTTTCTGTCCAATGACTGTGTAGGAAGTAATAGTGAAAATGTTTTGTGCATTACTACTCTAAACAATGTATAAGTTTTTCAAATTCTAACATTTTCACCTTATTTTCACTACAATATCAATATTATTTGCTATTTGTATGCCAGAAGACATTAATTTTGTTGAGCTTTTTCAAGGTTGCATCATTGCCACATTCATCAAATTTTTATAATATTTGCTCCTAGTCAAGGCCTATACATTCTGTGAATTGCATATTCATCTGATCTCAAATCTAAGAGATTTCACCAATAACAACTGAACATAAAACTAATTTGGTGAAGGACTACCGCTCCTTTGAGATTAGGAAATTTCTTTATTTGACGATAAACACCAGTGAATAAATGAATGGTTTACATTTTTTCAAGAAAAAAAAACTTTACGTACGGTCAATGGTTTGAAGGATTTGTGTACACGTAGGTGCTGTAGCGATTGGGTTGCATACACATCAACCAAAATCCATACAAACTTATATCTTACACACATCAATATGTCCTGTAAATTGCTTAATGATCTGATGTATGTTTGCGAACATACCACAATTCGAAATTGCAAACATTCTGTGATGACTTATAAGCATGTAATTTTAAATTAGCAAAACATGCTTGCTTGGTGCTTTCTAATATATTTTCTCTCACAAAATTAAACCAGTCCCTATAAATTGACTAAAACACCCGTTGCCACCGAATGCCTTAAAAGTCTAAACCGCTTTACACCAACTCCTGAAAATTTCAGCGAATCGGATCAGGCAATTCGGAGAAATTTTTTTTAAATCTTATACTAGTAGATTTATATCTATAGGTAGGGTAAATCCACTAGTCTCCAGACAGTGCTAGTATCTGGACACTGAATATTAATATAATATTAATTTTGTAGGAAACATGATTCACATTTTGATTTTTTTTTTCTTTTTTGGCTGATTCCTATGCGCCTTTCTATTTGAAAGAGCCATCAGGTTAAACAGATAAACAATTTGGAGCCA
Source organism: Nemotelus pantherinus (assembly GCA_963978885.1). Lineage (NCBI taxonomy): Eukaryota > Metazoa > Arthropoda > Insecta > Diptera > Stratiomyidae > Nemotelus > Nemotelus pantherinus. The sequence continues at coordinate 84,059,589 of OZ022265.1, forward strand.
GTCTGCCGCGCTCAATGTTTGAAATCTGCATGTATATTGCGAAACATACATTCAGACCTATCCAGGAGCATCTAAACAGCCATACAGGAGATACAATTTCTAAGTTCTAATTTAGAAATTATATCTCCTAATTTCTAATTTCTAAAATGGCGTAGCCGTTATTTTAGCAAGCAATTGAAGCTTTGTCCAGAGTCTAGCTCAAAGTTGTCAAAGTTGTTGTGTCCGGAGACTAGCACAATTTAGCTCAAGTTGTTATTTTCTTGGAATATCAGCATACTTATTTATTTTGTTGAATTCAAAATTTATATAGAAGACACAAGTAATCACAATGTATAAAAAAGCGTGCTTATAAACTTAATATTAAGCGTCTACTTAATAATACCGAACTAAAATGGAAATATGCATTAGTGCATTTACTCATAGACATACATATATGTATTTCCCAAACGACAACAAAAGTTTTATCATTTCCTTTAATTTTCACAACCATAAGCGCGAATGGTTCCTGCACTAACGGCAGTGGCAACATTACTATTGAGACATGCCCCTACGAAGTGAACAACGGCCGCCAGAAGCCACAATATTGCAAATTTCCCTTTTGGACATGCCCTTTCGAAAACAAATCACAATCTATGTGTTTGTAAGCCAGACCGCAGAACAAATTTGTATGGTGACACGGAATCGGGATTTCAAACCGGTTTAAATCCGAATCTCGTGTAGCCATACAATTTTATCCGGCACACAAACCTAGAAACACTTAACACAAAACTGGTATTCGCAAATCAAGCTCATGAGGAGCTTCCGTACATGTACACATACATGGGAATCGGCTGAAAGCTCATAAATTCCGGTATACTCCAAATCCCAATTTGGGATGCCGTGTAAAAAGCCTCATTGACTGACACTTAGACAAGTGAGTGTTTTATGTGCCAAAATTCCAAAGGGTAATTGCAAAGCTCTCAAGTTTTACAGTTTCCACAGCATACCTGTGATTTGGGCTGTTTAAAAAAATCAACCACATAAACACAAAATGTTGATATGAATTAAATATATGTTTCTTACTGTTTGCTCTGTACCCTTAAACCAACTAATCGAACGCTTCATTAGAATATTTAATCAAAGTGCCCATAACATTTTGGTACGGAATGCAAACAAAAAGTTACATGCTCGACTTGATTGTTCTAGACTTTAGACCAGTAAAGATTTTTCAACTGCAAGCATTTAGGATGCTTTGAATAGATTAGATACATGAGTGATCGCAATTGTTGTTAAATTCTAAGGTGATATAAAAATTTTATAAACAAGTATTCGTGATGTGACGCTACTGAAAAAAAAATGCATGATTGTTATCAAAGTCCAAGTAGCCAATCGTTCATGTAAACTTTATTGTTAGATGTGAAAATTACATCTATTGAACTCCATAGAGCTTAAATCATGCTGTAGCTGCCATTTTCATAGAATTCTACAAACTGTGGGCTGATACGGTCCACAATGCATTACCAATTATTAATTAAACTATATCAAAACAAATTACTGATTGAAGCAATGTATGATTATCGAATAATTGATGTTTTCTTGTTAATGACGCACAGCTGTTCAAAGCTCAGATTATTTTGGAATATGAGTGACAGTATTTAATCCATCAGGTTTTAAGTAGGACAGTATTTAATCCATCAGGTTTCCGTGAAATAATTTTAATCAACTTGATGAAATTCTATCGAAAAACATTCCATACCAATGCTTTTATTTGGCCACCGTGTTGGTTAGAAAGTTTGTTCGTTCTACACCAACAGACCAAATACGCGCACCTGACAAACAACAAGGGGTTTATCGAAATGTAATTTTAATACTCTGCCTTGATGATAGTAAGCTAAACAGCATTTTCAAATATTCTGATTTAATTCTTCAAAAGCCTGTCACTGAGGATTTATTTTGAGGTTTCGATCAATACACTGTGCACGTGTAGCATTTCTCACTTTGCAGTTGACGGGAATCCTTCAACGTGTCACGTCTAATTACCACGTAATTTACCTGCACAAAATTCAAAGGCAGTGCGATGAGAAACGACAGCAAAACGTGGCTGAAACTAATGCCCAAACTAAAAAGAAAATTATTCTTGCCTGAGCTCAACGGCTGATACCGTGAAAACCTTGGGTTTTCAGTTTTTGGGTGGTTTTCGTATACTTTTGAGCTCGCATATGAAGTTACACGTGTAATATTAACAGCAAACAGAACGTAGCATAAGTAAAGGGACAACGACCGTGGTTCTACGAAGAAATTGATTTGTACTAGAATTGGGCGTTATTTAACGTAACACGTTAAATAACATAGTTCCAAATCTGTAACATGTTCCCAATGAAACATGTTACTGAAAACTACATGTTATTTTTGGAACGCTTTACTCATATCAAAAACGACTAACGCATAACGAAACGTTTGAAAAATCATAAGCGGCCTCAAGAGCATGCAACAATCGTTTCAGTAATTGGACTTTTCTTCTCTCACAGAAAAATCATATTTTTAGTTCTATGTGCTTTTAGCTTCACTGGCGATGGTTTGCACAGGAACGCACAAATACACGACGTTGAGTATACTCGATAGACAGTTTGAAACGTTCGTAACGTATTAGTTACAGTTCGTTATATTGGAATGCGCAACGTGTATGATAACACACGTTGTGCGTTCCAATATAACATGTTACTGGAACATGTTACTCGTCGGAAAATGTAACGCTGGAACGTGTTACTTATGTTTATAGTTATTTCCCATCAGAAAGCATGCAACTTCACGAATGGCGACTTTTCTTAACAATTTATAAACCCATTGCTACTTTATGTAGCAAGCATGATACAATGCAGGCAACCATGTTGTTAGCTTTTTATAGCAAAATGCAAGTTTTTGTTAAGTCTCACGCTTTGTCTACACATCAAATTAAAATTTTCAAAGTTCGTCTATTCACAAGAATGGTAACTTTTAAGTCGCTCGACTGGTACTTCTAGACAATCCTGTAATCTGGACCATCCATCAGCTCACCGTCCACTGTGCATGCTGGACACTGCGCGAAGCTTTTCGAAGTACTTTACATGTTACGGCTGCTGTCAGCAGTGAGATCGACTGGCGATCTTTTTGACAGGCAGCACCAGTGAGATAGTAGAAATGGAGTGGACATGTCCATAAGATTTACATTGAAGGGGATGGTAGTAATTTTTTGTCTACTCATTGTCAAATCGGGTCAAATCCAAGTAGTTCCCCTACAATTTGACAATGAGAGCGAAATGGCGTAAAGGCAGCTTTAACATGCTTTGTGCGCGAGAGGATTGAAGGGGCTAATGGTGGAAAGTTATACCGTCCGTGTCAAGGGGCTGGGCAGCACTGCTTCCAGAAAGAGATGTCAGCAATCGACGCGAGCTCAAAGATTATTGAGGCTGTAGCTAGAGTGGAGCAGCCATATCATCAAGCCAGACCGGTCGTCTTGCTGGTAGCACTAGACGTACAAAACGCTTTCAACTCGCCGAGATGGGGCGAGATGGACCGACAGAAGAGGTTTCGTATCCTTGGCTACCTACTAGCCATAATGCAAGACTACATGATAGATCGATGATTGCTCTACGACACCACCGATGGAAGCAAAATGAAACCTGTTTTCTCAGGCGTGGCACAGGGGCTGCTTTTAGAACCTGACTTCTGGAATATATATGATTATCATGTAGGATAATCTGGCGTACTAAAGAATGCTTGCGGATGTGTATTTGTTCAGTTACTCTTAGGACGTCTCAGCTGTTATCACTTCCACATCTGCCAATTTAGCTCAACTTAGTCTAAGCCAAGTCATGACAAGGGTCCATTGGGAGATAACCGAGCACAGCCTTCAACCGGCAGTCTCAGAGACACAGATTGTCATGCAGACGAAGCATAGACTGTCAACTGTCATACCCATGACAGCTGGCTCAGTCGAGGTCCGTACCAGCAAATCGATCATCGTACTATATGGAGCTGAAATTCGGGGATATGCGCTTCGAACTAAGAGATTCTGGAAGCGTATTGCCAGTGTCCAGCGCAGGGGTGCCCTACAAATATGATGCTAGGAGTAATCCCAATCCATCGATTAGCGCGGGAACGCTAGAAAGAGTATATCTTTCGCTCAGAGCTGAACATACCTGAGGATCTGACGCACTCGCATACGCTTACTTGCCAACAATGTTGGAGTGAAAGTAACTAAAGACGCTTAATGGCTCGGTAATTTGGTTTTACTGAGCCTACGCGATTACGGATACTTCTAGAAATACCTGAACAGAATGTTGTACTGCCGGCACTGTATACTTGAGCTCGATGATGCCCCGTACATATGTTTTGTATGCAGTGTGTACACCATTGAACTTATATTTTGCCTGGTCATGCCTCATACGATCGTGGAGTTAATTCTGCAAAACCAGTATAACTCTACGCTTCGGACCTATGGACTATTGTCGTTTTCGAAGTCCGTGGGCACTGATAGGTAAGTCAGCACAACTGGGTCGAAGCTTTGGTCAAACGAATCCTAGCTCCGAGCTTCATGGACCTGTAATTTGTCTTTTTAATACGTCAGGTCTAAGTATCCTACGGTCTTATAAATTATCCGAGGATCTGGTTACCAGATTCACTTTGCTATTTACAGTAAGGGAAAAAACTTAAGTGTTATCAAGCATGAATTACGAAAAGATAGTTTTAGTCGTATAATTTTGTAAAAATTTGTCCTGATTACAAGTTTAGGCAAGAAGCTTATGCGTCAGCGTAGTTACATGGCTGAATGACATAGCCAAGGATGATTAGTGCTTAAAATGACTTAACGGGCCTGCATTTTGATTTTACTTAAAATATAGTTTACTATGACCGTCTTTAGACCACCAAAGTTTTCATTGAACATAAAGGATAAATTTGCATTTCCTAGTTGATCAACTTCAATCGTGTTTCGGTTGCATCAGCACAAAATCCACTTCCTTCTGATGACATCTTCCACTTCTCTTTTTGCGGGAAACCCGATATATATTTTTCCACAAAACATTCTTTATGGAGCCGAATGTCCATCTGCATATGCATCGTAATAAAAATGTCCAGCCAAACGCTAGTATCAAGCATGTGTTCATGAGGCCCAAATAATTTATAACTTGTAACGAGGCAATGGAAATGCAATAATGTGCAATTGACATGGTTGTAGTACAAGCATCGATGCAAAACTCCACTGCAAATGGAACACTAATAGCCTATCAGCATATGGGCCTACATGTATTCAGTTGCATGCGCTCATGCATTTTTAAATGTGCTTTACGTATTATTTACTGGGTTTTCCATTGCACGTATGATACGTCCATGTTTCCGTAACATCAACTTTTACCAGATCATAACATTCTGTCGTTAGCACTTTAAAATACAATTTTCTTTTGTTATCAGAAATAAATACACCATAATGATGGCGATGTAGTCAACGATATAATGATGCTCTTTTTTTTGGATATTTAGCTTACATGAATTGCATTCAACTATCGAGGACGATGTATTTGCATACGCTCAGTATCGAGCACTACCAACTACTTGTTTGCAAATCGCGTTCCATGAAAATCACATTTGTGCGCGTCAGTGTGCATCCCACATCCAGCATTTCGTTGTTGCGTTAACATGCAAATTTGTGAGAATATATGGAAACATGCATGAATTGATTGATTTTTAATTTTTTAAATTTCTGATGAATTTGTCAAACTTAACTACAATTTGAGAATTTTTCGTTTATGAAATTACTATAAAGTTAGCTGGAATACAGGAAAATTTGCAGAAACAGAGATTTTAAAATCAATATGAGAATCAACTTCAAAGTGTTTAATTCCGGAAACGAGGTAATTTATTATTTGATATTGGATTTAAATTTTCACCTTACAATTCGATTGCATCACGTTTGTTGTCCTGGGTGTGTTTAATGTGCATGTTATAGCTGATTTTAATGCATAGCCTAGCATCATTTAGGCAATTGCCAAAAATTGCAGTAGCAATGCGAAGCAGCTATAAGTTTTGGACAGCCAAGAGCTGCTACGTAGGTCGGCTTTTACACAGTATAACACAGTTACCAATTTTTTCTCAGTTCTCTTTTGAAGTTAATCCTAGCATTTACGTAAATCAACTCAACACTAGCATTGCACTTTGAAAATTTAATAAAATTTCTGAGCTTTTAGCATACAGCAGCGGGTAAAGTTGTCATAAAATATTCAAAAGGTTTCACTTATTTGCAACTTTTGACGCTATATCTGTAAAAATTGGGATGAGTGACAGAGAAACGTTGAATATTTGATGATACACTTCACACCTGCTTCCTGAAAAATCTAGATTAGTTGCACTGTATAAAAGCCTACTTGAAACTTGAGCTGAGTTGAAATGTTCAAAAGCCTGTATGGTTTGTGATAGCACTATTTTCAAATATATTGTTCATCATCTTTGTCACCAGAGTAAGAAAACTGCTTTTCGTTTCCATTTCTAATCAAAAATGTCAGCTACATACATACATACATTTTCCCTTAGCAGCTTTCTTGCTATCCTCCAGACTGCGAGCATAGCAGCTATTCTGAAATCTTGGCCTGGCCAACTGTCAGATAGCAAGCATAAAAAAGCAGCTATTTTGTGACTTTGGACACACAGAGCAGCTAAATTAGCAGCTATAGCTGCTACAGCAAGAATATTGAAAACAATGCCTATAGTATTCAAGTTAAATCAGTTTTGAATTTTCGATATGCAGCCAAGCTAAGATGAAGCAGTAGAAGTACTGCAGTATCGCAGGCGTATTTATTCTCGTTGAAAACAATTATTATTTTATGGATTAGCATTGTACTTGATAAGATCAAAAAGATGGTTATCGCATGCCAACTAAAGAAATCAGTGGTAGAAATATCAGTTTGAACAAATACTACTCTCTACATAATATGATTTGGATACTAATATTAATCTGAAAAATTCTTGTTCTTAAATTATTTAAAGTAGGGAAATCATATAGACTTAAGTGTTTTTGTACACTATGAAGGCTTACATACATTTTTTTGCACCAAAGTACTTTCGTTCCAATATAACTGATACTGAGGGTTACATCATACATATATTATGTCATTGAGGGTTGCAGCAGTAACAAATTCTTCTATACTGAAAGCTAACGTGACAAAACAGGATAGAGGAATAAGCTTTTAAACAGAAAAGACCTAGAAGAAAATGTAAGATGCCCGACTACAATGATTTACATCGGATAAAAAATCAATACTATTTTTCTGCATAAAAGTAAATTGTTGATAATAAGAGCAAAATTCACATTTTCTTTGTAAGAAATTTTTGTCTGGTAGTTTCCATTTGAAAACAAATAAAACCGTTGAGTAAAAACGATGCACTTTAAAACTAGAACTTTCAATAAGTAATTACTATTTTTCCAAACCACCCTTTGATATTTAAGCGTTTACTATGTTTCAACCAAGTACATCATGTGACGAACCTTTCAGCGAAATATTTTACTCATTATGGATGCAGTTGAACCTACCAGTTCCATTAAAATAGCATTAAAGGTTTCGTTCATCTTCACGCAGTTATCCTGAAACGAAACTTATTCTGAAAAAGACATAGCGCCTCAAAAATTTGTTTGCTTGCCTTCGTGTCACAAAATAAGAATTTTTGATATATGGTCCGGTCGTCCTGAATTCCAGCTGTAGTTATGGGAAATATCCCCATTAAAGCATTGCGTGGGCTTGATTTACGTAATTTTTTGCTTTCTCAAATGAAAGTCATTATTATCGGGCGATAATGGTTTCCGGCCGAAGAACCGGAGCAAAATATGGGCTAGAATAAATCCAAAACATGGTAGATATAGAACATTCAACATTTGACAAAAAAAGTTGAAAAATATTGTGCTACACTTCGAAAAGCTACAGCTTATCCTTTCTGACGCGTCATTGTCAGGATTTAATTACGATGGCTTGTTGAGTTCCTACTTATCAAGTTTTTTTTTACTCAGCAATGGAAACCATGAGGACGAAATGTGCAATTTAGTTTGAATAATTTAAATATCCACCAAAACATTAATAGTACGAATTTGAAATTAAGTGCCATAATCAGTATTACTCGTATTTATTCGAGCGATGAGAAATTTATTGAAAGCTTTCAACGAAGTTTTTTATCTGGATTAAAATAAATGTACAAGACAAGCGCCATTAAAATTGTTTATCACGTTGATCGGATTACAGTTAAAAGTTACAGAGCATTTTAAAGCTTTTAATTTGCAGTTTTCTGATAAGGTAAAGTGAAAAAAAGCTGAAAAACTAAAATTTGAAGCATTATTACTAATGTTCGAAGAACATTAGTATTAAAATCGATTCGGCCAAAAATTCATATTTCCATATATATATATATATATATATATATATATATATATATATATATATATATATATATATATATATATATATATATATATATATATATATATATATATATATATATATATATATATATATATATATATATATATATATATATATATATATATCATCAAAAAATTTCAGTGAGATAATCTCGGGAACGCGCCATCCGATTGAGCTGAAACTTTCAGGATACATTGGTGTATATGCAGAATAGGTCCAGGTCTCTTTAAATGTCAGTTATTATTAACCTTTTGGCGCCGGCGGCCATTTAAGTGATATTTTTAATATACCTATTATTTCGTGCACAAATAAATTTCGCAAAAATAAAGTTAACGAAATAAATTTCAAACGTGTTTTACATATGAATCGGATAATGCTTTGGAATTTTTTAACCCTATGTGTGCGCTGGGTGCCTAAAAAGAGGACGGGATAATTTGAAAATTTTTAAATTGCGATAACTTTTGACAGAGCAATTCAATCATTACGAAATTTTCGAAACATATTGATATTATTTAGTTGTAGATTTGTGTATCTTTCTATGAGCGTGCTGGCAACTCTGTAGCTAGGGCAGGCACTGAAAGTGAAAACCTCCAAATCATCGTCTCTCTTGAAAAAATGCCGTTTCTTCAAAAAAAAGCCACTCATATGTAAATCTTGTGCTTTGTTTACATAACCAAAAAAAAAAAAAAGATATGGTATAACGGGCACGCCTGGTAACCCTTGCCCAATTTACCTATATTTTAAGCATCAAAAACTTCTGTTCACGGAAACTCACGATCCGATGAGCAGAATAAATTGAAATTTGCAGCATGTATTGGGCTTAAACAGGACCAGGTCTGATAGAAGTGATTTTGAAATGTGGGCAATTCTCTGCCAGTGGTGCCATCTTGAAAAACCACTAAAAAAGATAACTGTTTTTAGCCCTATAAATTCTGATTGAATCGTTCGATTTTAACGAAACTCACACAATTGCTGGACCTTACTTTAAGCCACGTTTGGTAGAAATTTGGTTGAAAAATTCGGTTGGAGCTGCCAGCTATGATAATTTTGGTGTCTTCATTTTGAAAAAAAAAATTTGGAAGTGAAAACATTCAAACCATCGAATATTCAAAAAAATGTCCGTTTCTTACAATAAAACCAATCTGTAGATAAATCTTATGTTTTATCTACACGTTCAAAATAAAACTTTGGAAATTTCATGTCGGACAAGAACGGTAACCCTCTCCCAGTTAACCTATATTTTTAGCATCAAAAACTTCTGTTCACGGAAACTCACGAACCAATAATCAGATACAGCTAAAATTTACAGAATGCATTGGACTTAAGTGAGACCAGATGTGATAGAAGCGATTTTGAATTGTGGGCAAGTCTGTGCCAGTGGTGCCATCTTGAACAATTACTAAGAAAAAAAACTGCTTTTTGCCCTATGAAATGTGAATAAATTACCAGATTTTCATGAAATTGGCACAATAGCTAAACCTTACTCTAATCTCTGTTTGGTAGAAATTAGCTTGAAAAATTTGATTGGTGCTACCAGCTATGGTAATTTTTGTGTGTTTGGTTTTGAAAATTAGCTCAGGAAAATAAAACTTTTTGCACCATTACTTCCAGTGCAGTCATGAAATCAATACGAATTTCATACAATTAATGAAACCTGTCATAAACATTATTCAGGCCAAATTTGGTTGAAAAGCCACGATAGGGTTGCCAGCTATTGTTGGTTTTGTGTTTGATTGCAATATCTTTATTAAGTGGTTTTATCGTAGAATTTTCAAATGGTAATGATATTGTAGTGACAATAAACAGCAAATATTAAGCTTTCGATTATTTGAAAAAACTCGCTGCAGGTAACTCTAAATTTCTTTATGCTCCTTTAACTTCGAATGTAATATAACAACGTGAAGCAGATGTGATATATTATTGGCTTTAATACTGGCAGAAGGTTGCCAGCACGAGTCGGTTGTGCTACTTTTGTATCAATAAACGCTTACAGTTAGTATTCATACCGGAAACATTTACAATTAAAATAAATAACCGATGTTTCAATTCCCAAAGTTCTGCAAATTTTTCGGATCGCAGCCCCAAACACCAACTTCAGTTACAGTGCTGCAGGCACTGAGCATTTTCTTCATTGATGTTATATGAGATGCTGCTTTCAAAATTTTGTGAAATAAGGAACTGATAACGAATATAATTAACCCGTGTTTTGCTCTCATAAACGTTGAAATTCATGCCAGTGGTAATATCTGAAACCTTCCACCATATGAGTTATAATGCATTCTTGAGACCAAAGTAAAACGTGGCATTTGAAACAATTTGGCCGTAATAAGCAGCACATGTGGTGGAATATGCACTCAAAACCTGCACGATTCTTCTACTGTTCTTCGAACATTAGTGTTTCTAGCGGTTCAGGTGCGCTAGAGTTTTGTGCGCTAACTTGACGACTATTTGAATACATTATTTACAGCAAAAAGTTGCAAATTTAACATCAGTTGAACATATTTTTGTGAGGCAATCTGAATTACGGTATATTCAATAGCTTTACTGCAGTGGATAGGTGTTTGAATATCAGTTCTTGACTGAAAATACTTTATACTATCTATAATTTGTTTGGCTTTCTTTCTTCAATTTTCTATTCAATTATATGTTTTCGTGGTATGATTCTTTCCTTATAGATTGTTTCAAAATGTTAGACGAGTAAATCCCGCAACAAGTCAACTTAGAAAAACAATATTTTGAAGGCTGGCTCAATCAGATTCAGTCTTTATCGCTACTTGGTTTAATTCGGAGAAAAATTTGTCTGAATATTTTGATTATTTTCGGAAGATTTGCTAAGCTAATTGCAAAAAAAAAAAACTCTAGCGCACCTGAACCGCTAGAAACACTAATGTTCGAAGAACAGTAGAAGAATCGTGCAGGTTTTGAGTGCATATTCCACCACATGCGCTGCTTATTACGGCCAAATTGTTTCAAATGCCATGTTTTACTTTTGTCTCAAGAATGCATTATAACTCACATGGTAGAAGGTTTCAGATATTACCACTGGCATGAATTTCAACGTCTATGAGAGCAAAACACGGGTTAATTATATTCGTTATCAGTTGCTTATTTCACAAAATTTTGAAAGCAGCATCTCATATAATATCAATGAAGAAAATGCTCAGTGCCTGCAGCACTGTAACTGAAGTTGGAGTTTGGGGCTGCGATCCGAAAAATTTTGCAGAACTTTGGGAATTGAAACATCGGTTATTTATTTTCATTGGAAATGTTTCCGGTATGAATACTAACTGTAAGCATTTATTGATACAAAAGTAGCACAACCGACTCGTGCTGGCAACCTTCTGCCAGTATCAAAGCCAAGAATATATCACAACTGCTTCACGTTTTTATATTAAATTTGAAGTTATAGGAGTATAAAGAAATTTAGGGTTACCTACAGCGAGTTTTTTCAAATAATCGAAAGCTTAATATTTGCTGTTTATTGTCACTACAATATCAGTACCAATTGAAAATTCTACGATAAAACCGCTTAATAAAGATATTGCAAGCAAACAAAAAACCAACAATAGCTGGCAACCCTACCATGGCTTTTCACCCAAATTTGGCTTGAATAATGTTTATAATAGGTTCCAGTAATTGTATGAAATTCGTATTGATTTCATGACTGCACTGGAAGTTATAGGGCAAAAAGTTTTATTTTCCTGAGCGAATTTTCACAAAAAGACACAAAAATTACCATAGCTGGCAGTACCAATCGAATTTTTCAAGCTAATTTCTACCAAACAGAGATTAGAGTAAGGTTCAGCTACTGTGTCAATTTCATGAAAATCTGGTAACTCATTCACATTTCATAGGGCAAAAAGCAGTTTTTTTTCTTTGTAATTTTTCAAGATGGCCCCACTGGAACAGAGTTGCCTACAATTCAAAATCGCTTCTGTCAGACCTGGCCCTACTTAAGTCCAATGCATTCTGTAAATTTCAGTTCTATCTGATTATTGATTCGTTAGTTCCCGTGAACAGAAGTTTTTGAAGCTAAAAATATAGGTTAACTGAGAAAGGGTTACCGTTCTTGTCCGACATGAAATTTCCAAAGTTTTACTTTGACTGTGTAGATTAAGCATAAGATTTGTATACAGATTGGTTTTATTGTAGAAACGGACATTTTTTAGGATATTCGATGGTTTGAATGTTTTCACTTCCAAATTTTTATTTTTTCAAATTTAAGACACCAAAATTATCATAGCTGGCAGCTCCAACCGAATTTTTCAACCAAATTTCTACCAAACGTGGTTTAAAGTAAGGTGCAGCGACTGTGTGAATTTCGTTAAAATCGAACGATTCAATCAGAATTTATAGGGCTAAAAGCAGTTATCTGTTTTAGTGATTTTTCAAGATGGCACCACTGGCGCAGAATCGCCAGGGTTTCAAAATCACTTCTATCAGACCTGGTCCTATTCAAGACCAATACATTCTGCAAATTTCAATTAATTCTGCTTATCGGATCGTGAGTTTCCGTGAACAGAAGTTTTTGATGCTAAAAACATAGGTAACTTGGGCAAGGGTTACCAGGCGTGCCCGTTATACCATATCAAATTTTTTTTTTTTGGTTATGTAAACAAAGCCCAAGATTTACATATGAGTGGCTTTTTTTTAAGAAACGACATTTTTTCAAGAGAAACGATGATTTGGAGGTTTTCACTTTCAGTGCCTGCCTTAGCTACAGGGTTGCCAGCACAATCAATAAAACGTACATTAACCTACAACTAAATAAAACAAACATGTCCTGAAAATTTCGTAATCATGGAATAGCTCTGTCAAAAGTTATCGCAATTTAAAAATTTTCAAATTTTCCCGTTCTCTTTTTAGGCACCCAGCGCACACATAGGGTTAAAAAATTCCAAAACATTATCCGATTCACATGTAAAACTTGTTCGAAATTTATGTCGTCAACTTTATTTTTGCAAAAATTATTTGTGTACGGAATAATAGGTATATTAAAAAAATCACTAAAATGGCCGCCGGCGCCAAAGGGTTAAAGATTATTAACTTTTTGTGAAACCTGGCACTATTCTGCATATACATCAATGTGTCCTGAAAATTTCAGCTCAATCGGATGGCGCGTTCCTGAGATTTTTTCACTGAAATTTTTTGATGATATATATATATATATATATATATATATATATATATATATATATATATATATATAGAAATATGAATTTTTGGCCAAAGTGATTTTAATACTAATGTTCTTCTTCGAACATTAGTAAAAATATTTTCAATTCCTGTAGCCATTGTTATTACAGTGTTTTGAAAGCAAAAATGTGTTTTGTAGTTTTCTCCCATCTATTTAAGTAGTAATGGTTTTTAATACATTAAATTTCTTTTATGCTTATTAGGAAATTACTTACAGTTTCCCCGTTACTTTGTTTACTTACACTTATTCAGCTTTTTCAAACCCTTATAATAGCATGTCTTGACATGAAGTATGAAACGAAAATCATATTTTCATGTAATAAAGCTGAAAAACACATTCATCTTATTACAATTTTAAAGAGTTGGTTAAAGGCTATTATTTAAAATAATATGCTAAATAATCATACTTGCAATTCATGATTAAATGAAAAAATTTTTGAAGCTGTCATCAAACCACCTACCCATTTTGTAAAGAGTTCACAAGTGTCACCAATTAAGAAGATTCCAATTCGCATTGGATTTTTTATTGGTCTAATACTTTGCATGATATTTAATTAAAACGAGATATTTATGCATGATATTGCCAGAAAGAACTTCATACCAGCGGGAAAACTCTCCGCATTGACAAGTTTATTCCATCAGTTCATCTGCAGATAAAATGAAAGTGAACAGTAAAGTCCTGCGTGATTTAACTAATATATACTTCATACACTCTACCGTAGTAAATGGAATTCCGTTTACGATAAGAGTTCTGCTTGCACGATTAAACCAACATTCAAAAAGACCCATGATCCAGCTGGTATTTTTATCGCCGTGTATTGTTAATGCAAAGTGCTTTCCGACTTCCCCGCACTTTGTTCGTGAAGCCAAGAAGCACGGCAGGATACTTTCATGTAGGATGTCGAAATAATCTAACTTAATCCAATTAGTATGGGATTAGGAAAAGAACTCCAAACGACATTCGAGTCTTATAGTGAGAATCGTCAATTCTTAGACCAAAAGCACCAGAAAGAATGGAAGCGTAACGTGGACTCATTGCCGTGGTCTCATTCTCCCGGTACGTTGTTTGCTTTAACGCTATAATGTTATACATTTTTTTTGGCTCACGAGACTCGTAAAGATATAAATGACAACTTTACTATATTTAAGAGAGTATGATCAAGGCTCTCTTGTTAACGAAAATGTAAAGATATTTGGCAAATGGGTTTCTGTTCGGACTTTCTTTTATGTGAGTGATAATTACCGCGGCTTGATTTAAGGGTGATTTCACTTGATGACAAGATTGAATGCATGATAGCATTTATGAAGATTGTGTGAATTATACTTATTGGACTTGGATTATTTCGGGAGTTGGTTCCAAGGCAGAATTATATAAAGAATGAGTTTTTGTAAATATTTAGTATATTTATACTGTTTTCGGCTTATGCAATAACTTAAGTAGGGCTATATTATCTTTACTTATTGTAAAATGTTCTTCAAGAAGAGTGACCACACCTTTGCCTGATTGAATGAAATTTGTATCGTCATAAACGCCATTACGCTATTTCCCATTTTTAAATTCGAAGAAAGTCTGTTCAAGTTTTCTAAGCTTTAGACTGAATATGAAACTAAATACTTTCATTGCTCATTTCGGATCTATTTTTGCATCTTAATTCAGAACTATTGGTTAGCAACAGATCTTGTCATTGTTTAACAATAGTAAGAGCTATTTAACAACAGTGGTACTCGTACTGGGTACATGATACCATAAAATAATTTGAATATTGGATTATAGCGGCCAGAGCGTCGTGGAGACCGCTAAATTTAAATTTTGGCATCAATACAATTAATTGGTTTTAAGGCCAATGTCCGTGTGTGTGTGTGTATGTGCAGGAGAGAAATTTAATAATCCACACAACTGTTTTTTTTTTCATTGTGGCGGCACGCATGAACTGTATGGATATGCATGGCTAGACAACTTACTCTAGACAATTCGCTTACAAATTTTGCTGGTATAAAATGACCCATTATAAAGTTTTCTCACAAATGAACACTGGTTTGCATTTTATTACAGAAATATATTTGTAAACTTGAAGAATTGTCCCATAGTCCCAAGAGGTCCCCCATCTAAGTACTAACCGCGCCCAACACTGCTTAACTTCGATGATCGGACAAGATTAGCTTATTGCAGTGTGCTATTGCCGTATTTAATATTAATACCCTAACTAACAATACAAGCAATGTACTTTGTTGTATGACCAACAATTTCACCACCCTTGGTTAATACATTTATATTGGCATAGTAATATATTTATGTCAAGATGTTAAAACATTTATATTTACAGATGTTCTAAACATAAAAAGTTAACAGCTTAATATATAATGTTAAACTGCAAATATAATATTGTAACTTCCTAACATAAAATATTGAGCTGTTAAAATTATGTATTAGGGGCAATGCTGTTACTATAACAATATTAAGATGTTAATATATTGATTTCGGTCATTTCTCAGCGTGAATGTTTGAAATTGTTTACAGAATAATTTTATTTTGATTAAGTTTCTTAAATTTTCTGAAATTACATATCCTCAACAAAAAGTCAATCGTTCATAGCAGCAAACTGTATTTGAGACAACGTTAATAAATAATTACATCTTCAGAAATAAATGATTTCCATCAAAACCATTTAGTGAGCTTAGATACTTCAATTACACTCTCAAGTGGCATGTAATGTGAGCAATAAGTGAGCAGTAAAATAAGTTATTTTCGGAAAAATTCAATTATTTGTTGACATTGGGTATGTTTTGAAGAGTCTTTGTAATACTGGATGCTGTTGAGTATTCTATACTGATATAATTTATGTCAGAGTTTCTGTCGAGAATACAGACTATGGGTAGTTGTCGGAAAATAAAATAGAAGGTCGCCTAAAAAATATGTTCACACATACAGTCAGTCAGAAAAGTAAAGACTTAGTTCGCACATGATACTCAATTTCGAAATTATCTTATTTTATAACAGTCTATTCAAATCAAAACAATTCTAAACAATTCTAATGTGTCCACAGGAGCGGTGATAAGACACCACTATGAGGGTATCCATGTGTAGCCTCTGTTCTCAAGAAGCAGTTGGATCCACCTTCCGACAGGAACAATATCTGCGTTATGCATCCACTTCACTAAGATGTCGTTCACGTTATGAGTTTTTACAGCTTCGCATAACTCCGCGAAGAGCACATAGCCAAATGCCCTACCCATCTTTAAGATCACTCCCTCAACTTTGAAAACCAGAGCATGAAAGGCTGACTCGCACGATTTTCCTTGCTGGTACGCATATTGCTCATCATTCAAAGGATAAAAATTAAGCGCTCTTGTGCATATGTGCAGTTCAAAAAGAATCTCCAGGCATTTCGGCATAAACGAAGTTAAGTTGATCGGGTTAAAGTTCTTAGTATCTGAATAGCCATCGCTCCCTGATTTAGCTATAAAGCTTAATCTGTCGCGAAGGTTACGGAACATACCTAAGGGCTAAGGATACCCAAAAAATTTCTCTTAAATCCTCCTTTAGGTGGTCAATTCCCTTCCTTAGCATAACCGGATAGATGCCATCATGGCCCATTTGTGACCCTCTGATCTCTTAGCTGGATACCTCAGATCTAGCTGTTTGCCAGCATTTCCCGGTGCTTGGAAGACCAGGAAGTTTGGTCAGGGGCGTAGCTGTTCCTTGCGTTTCAATCAACAGAGCGCCCAAAAAATGAGTCCCAATGTAACGGGTTCCTTTTTTCAAATTTTATTTCAATATCATTCTTCAAGTGCAATTGTAACAACAATGCTTTGTTGGAATTTTCGGACCGAGCTCAAATGTGCACACTGCATAGTATTTCCTAGTTCGGTCCGATAATTCATATTTGGGCTGTGCGCAAACCAATTAGTTCAAGGCAAGTTTCAGACGGCAATGCCTTGATGGAGTTTCGAACCGAGCCCAAACTTGCACAGTGCATGGCGATTCCCGGTTCGGACCGAGAATTGTTGTCTGCTTTATGCGCATATTTCTATTAGAGCAAAGCGGATCCACAACAACAATGCATTGTTGTCGAATTCGGTCCGAGAATTTTGTTTGCTTTATGAACATTTTTTAATTAGCTCGAAGCGTTTCTGCAACAACAGTGCCTTGTTGTCAATTTCGGACCGAGCTCAAATGTAAAGACATTTGTACATTGCTTAGTTCGGTCCGGGAATGCCATCAAGGCATTGTTGTTGCAGAAACGCCTAACGGATTGCATGACTGCGAGCGGAAAAGTGGCTGGCTGAGCTCGACCAAACAGTCTTGAGGTGGTCGAGGGCCAAAGCGGAACTTGTTCGGTCGTGGTGGTATGACGCCGTGCCCAAGTGCACTTGTCAGTAGTATCTGATGTTGAGTGATGTGAATCGCCGAACGAAAGCAGTTGCAAAGCCACACGTGATTATCGGAAGTCTGGTGCGCTTTTACCTCTAATTTGGAGTGTTGCGCTAAAAGTAGATGAAATTAGCGTATTGACACGAGTGTCACAGCCTGCTTGCCGGGTGGACAGCACGGTCGGGATGAAGCTTGTGTTGCTATCAATCGAGACGCGGTGGATGATTCATATGTGAGGTAATTATAGTGAACCTAGCATAAAAAAATGAAAGTTGGCTCATAAGGGTGATAAATGCGACTTATCTAGATCATTGGCTTAAACATCCAACCTGTGAAAATCAGTGGGGAATACCGTGGGCCGCTCTAGCGACATAAACGGGGAAGACCAGAAATCTAGTAGCGGAAAATGACGTTCATTTGGACACTGCATTCAGCATTTTCCTGCACCTCGCTGGGATAGTACAGCCTCGAAACCTGTTGCTGCTCTTCTGTCACCTCATAAACTTCACAGCATAGAACGTCCAGGGGGCTTCGTTTCGTCAACTACCACTGTTTTGATAATTTGTGAGAATTTCGAGTTTCGTCCTAACAACACATACATCCAGGTATTTATTGGAATACTAAACATCTTAGACTACACAATTGAAGGCGCAGGATCATATTCCGTTATGAATTCAGGTTTGTGAACTAAAAAAGTGAAGTGGCATTTTTTTTCGGTGATATGTACGTGACCAGTGTGCTCATGTCAACCTTTAAATAAAAATTTTTTTTTGGATCAGAAATTTGAAAAGCCCATAGGGCCATAGAGGAACTTGAGAATTACCAATTAAAGGATAATTAATGGAGCGAAATTGTGAGGTGCATAAAAACTATGACATTGCTGTGCTTCGGAGATAGTTGTCGAATTCGTGACTTTATAGCAGAGATGCAATCATTTGAATTACAAATGTCAAACCAACCGATGCACCTCGAATTTCGCATCCTATTGTGTGTTAGAAGATAAGTCACATTAACATTTAATACCTACCGTTTACTTTTATTAGTACTGTTATCCTAATTATTAAGACGCTCGTCATGCAAGTTAGATTCACGGCAACCGAGCATAATAATTCAAGGTCATCTCTTTCTTTGAGTTTGTTAAGAGTTCGAATGACGGTAAATGAAGTAAAGATGACGGAACCCAAGTTAGAAGTAAGGTATTTAAGAAGACGATAGAAATGATTAGACCGAGATGAGTATGGTCCCAGTATGACGTGCATTTAGACTAGATTGAATTAATCTCACAACGGAGTATATAAAAATTATTATGGCGATAAGAAAAAAAAAATTAGAGAATGGCAGTAAAACTTCGGCCAACCTGGGTAAGAGAACAAAATACGTAAGGACTCCTCAATAGAAATCGCGTAATACCAGAAAATGGTCGCGGCATTACAAGGAAGCTTCCTTTTTACTTGATTTATTCGTGCAGTGGCAACATTTTTTCGCGCATTCTCAAATTCGATAAACATGCTCTCGCTCGCACCCACGATTAAGATGTTTTGCTGATTGGTTACGTAGCTTACAGATGGTCGTTTCAAGCCAGATTAATTGAAAACTGACTAATTGATGGCGTTATACATGCCTTTGTAGCTTTTATACATTTAATTACAAACCAAACATTTAATATTGAATTAGGATGTTTACAAGAACTGCACATGCAGTTGGTATCATTTGCACATTTCTTTTTTTTTTAGTGTTTTCAAGAAATACACAACAATTTGTACCATTTGCACACTTATCTATATATGTTTTCAAGAATTACACAGCAATTTGTACCATTTGCACACTTATCTATATATATTTTCAAGAATTACGCATACAATTTGTATCATTTGCGCATTTATTTTGTGTCATCAAACATTTTTTATATATTAAAGGATTTGTGAACTGTCCAGAAAAAAAAGAAAAAGAAAAACAGAAAGAATTTAAATAAAAAAAAAACAAAATGTATGCTTTAGAGTAACATCTTAAAAATTTTTTTTCTTGATCTGAGAGTGGTATTGTGGACTCCTTTTTTTTTCATTTCTCATTTCTTAGTGTGCAATCGGGCCAAGGTAAGTCATGGCAGCTAAATAACTATTTTTTTGTGTTTGTATTTCAGGTGGTGAACTCTTGATAATCGCGCACGTTTTATTTCTTGTCCGGTTTTCGCGACTCATCCAGTAAATTTAGTCGGGTTCTTCTTTTTCCGTTCGTGGGTTTTTTCGATGTTACTCGTGGTTGCTCCATCCGTTTCCGTGACCAACTCATCCGTGTTCGCAGCGTTGCGCGTAATTCGTGTTTTTTTTCGTTGTCTTACCTTTCGACTGCGGCCACCAATCCGCGCTAACTTAAACGGGCCGCGTGTATTGGCTTCATAGGAAGCACAATGACCTTTATTGGTGGCCTTAATTTTTTTTGTAGTTCGGCCCTGGTGATCGTTGGGTCCCAGTGGTCAGAATGGTACCCCTGGTCAGGGTCAGCCTGCACGGCTCTTACTGGACTTTAATGTCCAGTATACGATCGCGTGGTTTTTCGGTGTTATCTCCGTCCTACAGGCACATGAACAAAATGTGATGATTGTTGGGACACGTGACAGGGAAAAGAACCCCCCCACTTCTCCCGAGCAGAGCTAGAGGCAGCCAGCATGTGCCGACCTCCTTGTCACGTGAGAGTCGTAGCTACTCCGAGTAGCTCAGTCCTGCACGGACAAATGACTCGTTTTCCTTTGATGGTCATACGAGACCATCACAACACAAAATCCCAAACCTAATTTCATTACACCAAGTATTGTCTGTAAAGACTCTTTTCGGACTGGATAAAGTCACTATCCAACTGTTTTAGAGACTCCAGCTTAACTGATTGATCCTTCTCTATGACCTTCTCTATGACCTTGTTCCTCAGGGTTCTATTCTTGGCCCCCTACTTTTTATCCTGTTTGTCAATGACCTTCCTTCTGTTATCAATTCTCCTTGTCTTTTATATGCGGATGACTTAAAATTATACAGAGCAATCAAGTCTGCGAACGATTTTCACCAGTTGCAAACTGATTTGTTTGCTCTTAATCTCTGGTGTCAAGACAACTTCTTGCCATTGAACATTTCGAAGTGCCACTAGATGTCTTTCGCATATAAAAATACTCCACATGTGTTCTCTTATTCTTTGTCTGGTATTTCCTTGTCAGTTGTCCAGCATTTTAGAGACCTGGCTGTGGTGTCTGATTCAAAACTAAGATTTGATGTTCATGTTATGAACATGACGTCCAGGGCCTCTAGGATTGCTGGATTTGTTTGGCGTTCTTCGTATATGTTTACCAACATTTCCTCCTGCATTCACTTATATGTCTCCTTAGTACGTAGTATTCTAGAATACGCGTGCCAAATCTGGAGTCCGCGCTTTCAGTATTTATCTGATGCCATTGAATCTGTATAGCGCAGGTTCACTCGCTCACTTTTTTTAAAATTTGATATCCCCTATTGTCCCTACTCCTCTCGTCTTTCCCTCCTTCGTATATCCTCGTTGCAATCTCGGAGGCTGCTCCTCGATGAGTGTTTCCTCTTCAAACTTTGCCAAGGCATTTTCTTGACAGATCTCGGTTCACAGATAACTAGACGTGTATCCAGTTGTCCAAGTCGTTCTTCTGAGGTTTTCTCTGTTCCTTTTGCACACCCGAGCAACTCAAAAGTTGTTCTTAAAAATTGGGAATTGTTACGAAATTATAAATAAAGATTAATGCAGAGAGTGCAAAGAGTTATTAGTTAATAGAAGAGTGATGACTGAAGGTCTTTGAATCACGCCGGCCAATAAAACAGCTAGATTGTGCAGGAAATTATTATTATCGTATCAAGCATAAAAGTTTTTGCGGAGGAAATTTATTCGTTTCACATGTTATATACTTATTTGAAGAAAATTAAACAACTTTGACTAAATTCATCGTGTATGTGTACATAAATTCGAATTACATCTCTCGCAAAAAGTTTACATAATTTCTGCCAGTGCGAACGGCTTACCTGATTTCATTATCAGCTCAAAAACGACTTGATATAAGAGTGCAGTGCAACCGAATAATTAATACTTTACAAACGGGCATGGATATGAAATTGAAAATTGCAAATCAAATAACTACTACTTATCACGCTCACTTAAATTAAGTAAAAAAACTCTGTTTATGCCATCCAAAGTGGAGGAGTTATAGTAATAAAATTCGTAGTATTTTTCTTGTTTACAAAACAGTCTTGCGACAAATACTACAGCTTGGTTCAAAGTTCTTTCAAGAAAAATGTCCATAAAATTTATTAATGTTTACTTTCAGAATCCGCATGCATGTGACCACAGCATGAAGGCTTTGCTTACATCGAATACAAATCGGCAGCGAAAGGAAAAATTTCGGATATTTGCATATGACAGGACAAATCATCCCACGGACTTAGATCAGAATGCAAATAGGCTGCTCACATTCAACCTCATCGTTCTTTTTGCCAGCATCAGCTTTGACCTGACAAGGAAGAAACTGAAAGAGTTGAACTATGCGCCAGGACGGCGATGCGGTTTATGTCAGCCTATATACACATATATATACGACACAGTACAAGATTCAAACTTATATAATGTGCTGTTCGAATTCAGGTCGCACAAAGTCGAGGTTCCAAGTCGATCATGGAAAAACACCTGAGCACGTCTTTGTAGGTTATGGGTAATCATAGATAATTTGCATATTTTGTTATTTTCGGTACACACATTTTCGGGCATAATTGAAATCGATGTGACATAGCATTGACTATATGATCGAAATTTGTTTGAAAATAGATGCAAATTGATAAAGGCACATTAAAATTGCATCTCTACATCATAGGAATCATTTATGTTGACTGAAATTATAAAAAAATAATGTGTTGTATAAATGATTTATAGCTAAGGACATGATATAGGTATGATATTTTATAATTGAAATAAGTAAAATATTCGAATATATTCGAATAAAATCCCTGTCAGCTTCAACAAACAGGAGTCATTTCATGGTTTACTGTAACCGACTCGAAAACATTTCAGCAAGATGATTTCACAAGGCACACAGCAATTTTCAGTCTAATGTTGTTAAATAATCTATATGTGGCCAGTTTTCTCGTAATTCGATGAATCGTGGCAAACGAGGACAAGTCTTGTCACGATGTCATAGCCTCTACCAGTGGAAATTTTCGTAGCTTCCGGTAAATTGATTGGAGCACAAGTAGGCACTTGAATTCCATTAGAGTCTAGGATGCTTTCTAATTGCCAACTTTAAATTCCAATCGCTATACCTTGACCGTACACTTTAAGGGACTAAATAGAGTTAGAAAACACTTCAGAGTGACCTGTGCAGGTTACTGACTTGGGTAGAGAGCATGTTATTTAGTTCAAGAGTAAATTAAATATTGGGGCATTTCACGTGAAGCGGACAACGAAAAAAAGTCGAGGTTCAGTATTTCGTTGATATTGCGCATAATGGTACTTCTAGAAGATAACGTGAAATGCCCCCAATATCAAATAAACGGTGAAATCATTGGATATAGTTTGTAATGATATAGTTTGTTTGACGTTGTTTGTTCGCCGTGGCTGAAAATTTGGTATCAAGAGACTCTATGAGTGAACAATTACTTCCTACGAAAAGAACGTATTCAGATGTTTCAATATTCTTTTGAGTTTTATCTGATCTAGATATATTTCTTTGTGTCATACGTGCTTGCCTTAAGGGGGCAAGATGGTTTCCGAGGCCGAAGAAAAGCTGATTTTTGCGATTTTTTTTCTCAGCTTTGAGTGAAAATAATTAATAATTTTTTACAACACATTAAAGAACTATATTTTGAGAGTACGTAGGAATTATTGTATAAAAAAATATTAATTATTTATCCCGTGGTGGCAGTAGATCAAAGGCGCTTCGAAAAAAAGGCGTCGTGCGGTGCGTAAAACCTGGCCTGATAGTGTTATCTGAAATCCAAAAATCGAAGTGATTTACTTAATATATCAGTTTTTTTCGCGGATGATCGAAATTATATTGAAAAATATAATTTCCGATTTTTGGTGCGGTTTTTAATTTTGAGGTACCATTTTCACATAAATAATCAGCCTATGATTGCATGTAAAAAATAGTAAAAAAATCAAAAAAAAAATACCATCGTTCATCCGCGAGTATTTATCATATTAAAGATGTCCGGCAAAGTTCATTGAAATCGGTGCATTAATTTTTGAGCTATGTTACGCACCGACTTCAAAAATGTAGTTCGGAGATTCGAGCTAGACTATTTCGGTTTCACGTGGAAATATACCTGGAAATACGATCATAAAATAACCGGTATCTCTGCGAGTTTTAGTCCGATCGCCTTGAAATTTTCAAAGGATATTCCTGAGATATTGTACTTTCATATAATCATATAATTGGAAAAAATTTTTTGTTTAAGTTGGAAACCATCCTGCCCCCTTAAGGAGAGATATACACCTAGAATGGTCGAAAAAATCAATTTTTTTGTATATTTTCTTAAAGATTGACAATATCTGGTGAAAACGCCAAGTTAATATTTCTATAAATAAGCTAGTTATAGCCGAGAGAGTGAAACGTGTTTTACGGCGCTGATCCGACAGGCAGGTAGCGACAAGTGACTCTTCGAACAATACGTGTCTTTTTATATTGTGAACGAAGTGTAGACCTATTTTATGAATCTATTGTGTTTTTAGGCATGCTTGGCTTCCCAAAACTGCAATGAGAGCTCCAAACAACTTATTTGGAAGATAGCTCCAAAAACGACGAACAGCGGGGCTGAAATCGTTAACACTGCAGTATTTCTTGCAACATGCACGTTCAACAATGGTTTCACCTCATTGTTGGAAATCATGATCGTGTTAGGAATATCCGTCGGATCAGAAACGCACTCGTATAATGCACAAGAAGATGAAACTCGCAGAGCAAAAGCCGAGTTGCAAGCGCAATAACAGACGAAAGAAGATCGAATACGGCGTCGGCAGCAAAAATTAGAAGCTATGAATATTCCGGAGACCGTAGAAGACTTGTACTATGGGCCTGGTATCGATGATTCCATGTAAGTTGATCAATTTAATGATTTATTCATTCCCAAATTTTCAAACGCGTTTTTCTTAAAAACACGTTTTCCAAATTGGTAATCAAAATTTCTCGAACCAATTGCCTTAGTTTTGTTTTTGTGATTATTCTATTCAGTATTATCTAGTACTTGTCATAGGATTTTTTTTTTCGTTATTTAGTTTTTATTTTATAGGCAAAATAATAACTAATTGTTGGTCCAAAAACCACAATGCATGTTCAAACGTCCGCCATTTTGTCATAAATCGATATTTTCAAAATCGGCTATGACAAGTACTAGATTATTGTGTCTTATTTAATAATAATTTTTTATTTTTTTTTCAGATGATTTTTGAAGAAACACCAGTGGGTACCGTTAACGCTGTTTTTTTTTACGGCGCTCCAAGGATCATACAATATCCTTATATATTTTTTATAGTTTAAAATAAAAAAAAAATAAAACATATTTTTGAGTGTGTATTCTTTCAAATAGTTAAACTCTCAATCCGATATTTCAAATAGTTTTCCTTAAAAAAATGCACAAAAATTAACATTTTTTTTTGGCTCCTAGGTGTATAACTCCCCTTAAAAAAACGGTCTGGAAAATGCAAGAAAATGAGCTACGATGCTGTTAAATGCTTTTAAATATTCAAGAGTAGAATGTATACGGCTATCCATTTCATGCTTGAGAGAGTAAACTTGAAAAAAAACATCATTTCAATTTACCTTGCCATTATATGTGAAACACAATATCGTTCAAATGTCCTGCACGGGATATTTTACAAGACTCAATCCTTTTGAGGTAATTTTCAATGACTTTTCGGTACTTTTCGGGTAATATCTCGGCCATGACTTCACGAATATCGGCTTTCAGTTCGTCCAGAGTTTGGCGATATCTATATATATATATATATATATATATATATATATATATATATATATATATATATATATATATATATATATATATACACATATATATATATATATATAAATATATATATATATATATATATATATATATATATATATATATATATATATATATATATATATATATATATATATATATATATTGAATATAATGTATACATTATATATTATTATTTAAGTGGTATGGACAATTGAATTGAATATTATATCAAAATATAATTTACATTATTAAAGCTTCGCAAATTATGATCTAATATTCAAACTAAAGGCATTTTGTATGGTTAAAAGTTTCTGTAAACTGGCGTTAGGTGGCGGTAGGCGCGAACTGGGCTCCGGCCGCCGGCCCCTATGCTTCGAAGCTGTAACCGGTCTGTTGTAAACGACTTCTACGCCCATTATGAAGCTTGGCAAGGATTATCTACACACTATTAGCTATTTGTAGAAAAAAAAAATAAAAAAAAAATTAAAAGGTCGAACTTTGTGAAATTCAAGTTTCAAAAATTTGAACACATTTTTTTTCCAAAAAAATTTTTTTTAATACTCGAAAATGCATTTAGTAAGCCCATTGTATGAAGCATCAACCAGAGTGCTTTATTTATTTTAATGCTACTTTGTCAAACTGCATAATGGGATTCGAAATAGCGTATACCTGCCCGTTAGTCAAATTTTTAAAACCCTCTAGCTCGCTAACCACACTTAATACTGTAAAAAAATTTTGCACCAGAATCGAGAACATACACATACGGGCAAAAGTATTCGCCACTCGACGTATATCGACTTTAATTGTTCATAGCATTTTCCAAAAACATGTATATAGGAGAATTCTTTCGAAAATACTATCTCTATATTTTCATTATGACATCTTATACGGAGCAATGGGTCTTACTGTCACCATTTTAAGAAAAAATTGAATTATTTAGTTATGGTACGAGTTTCGCTTGGACAAAAGTATTCGCCACTTGCATTCCTAGTTAATATTCCAGAAATTTCCAAACAAAACAAAACAAATTTACCACACTACTAGCATACGATTGGGGATATTTGCCAGTCTACGACATTTTAGCATAGCTTACTGACCGCGATTGCATTTGTGAGGTATTTTACGAGTTTTCAAAGCAAAAATGAGTCGAAAAGGAAAAGAAACCACTGTAGAAGAATGGAAAATAATTTTAAATTTGTTTATGGACATGAAAACTATCAAAAATATTTGTGAAATAGTGAAACGCAGTCAAACCACAGTTCGCGATATAATAAAGCGGCTTTCAGGCCGTAGGAATTTTCGAAATCTTAAAAGAAGTGAAAGACCTAGCAAGCTTAATGCTAGAGGTAACCGAGAAATCACAAAAATTGTTAAAAAGGAACCAAAAACCAGTTCATTAATAATCACTGCAGTATTTAAGGAAGATACAGGAATCGATGTTCACCCTCGTACTATACGTAGAGTCCTACGAAGTGGTGGGTACAATTCCCGTTGTTGCAGAAAAAAACCCTTGATAAGTAATGTTAACAGAATAAAGAGGTTAAAATTTGCTAAAGAGTTTATTAAAAAACTAACAAACTTCTGGGATAAAACCACCTTCTCAGACGAAAGCAAATTGTGCTTGGACCGTTCAGATGGACGGATTCGTGTATGGAGGCGAGTAGGAACTGAGTTCGACAAAAAGAGCATTCAAGTAACGGTGAAGCATGGGGGAGATTTGGTGATGGTGTGGGGTTGTATGGCGGCATCTGATGTGGGAGAACTGGTATGTGTTGACGGTATAATTAAAAAAGAAGATTATTTAAATATCTTAAAGGAAAATTTAAGAAAAAGTGCCGAAAAATTTGATCTTGCTGACGGTTATTATTTCCAACAAGACAATGATCCATACCATACTGCTGAAATAGTACGTTGATGGATTCTCTACAATACACCTCATACTCTAAAAACTCCCCCCGAGTCACCTGACCTCAATCCCATAGTACATTTATGGGATTCCCTCAACAACTCATTAAGACATCACCATATTACTTCAAAAAGTCAGCTGAAATCTATTATAAAGGACGAATGGGATAAAATCAGCGCAGAGACAACCTGAAAGTTAGTATATTCAATGGAAGTCGTTTAAGGGAGGTAATTAAGCGAAGTGAAAAATCAACCAAATACTAAACATTGCTAACATTCCAATAATTGTTAACTTCTTTAATGTATATTAGGATATGGCGAATACTTTTGTCCAAGCGAAACTCGAACCATAACTAAATAATTCGATTTTTTCTTGAAATGGTGACAGTAGGACACATTGCTCCGTATAAGATGTCATAATGAAAATATAGAGATAGTATTTTCGAAAGAATTCTCCCATATACATGTTTTTGGAAAATGCTATGAACAATTAAAGTCGATATACATCGAGTGGCGAATACTTTTGTCCGTCTGTGTATATAGGTATAACATAATCAAATATTACTAAAATCGTGAGTCTCAAAATTTTTTACCTGTACGCTCCACGTGGAATGCCCCTAACATTGAACTTGAGGTAGCGGAGATATCTGGTTCAAAAAAATTCTGACTACTAGCCCTTGATGTTTTTGAAGTGTTTTAGTATGTTATGTCCTAATTAAATTTTGTCATTTCATCATAGTGCTGATTAGCAAAAAATTTCCCACTGTGATTCTTAAAACACCTATTTTACGAAGTTAGTTTTTGGTTCAATTGATGTCTGAACAAAGGTGCACCGTTTGTGATTTAAATTATTTGCTATTTATTTACAACTTATGAATTGTATAATGCTAACTTCATAAAAGCCAATATTCATCACATGGTTACTTTAAATAGATGATATATTAATAATAAATATAATAAATAAAAAAATAAATACATGAAATATTAATTTAAATAGATGAAACATTATGATAAAATTATGTCGATATATTGCGCTTTTTCGAAAACAGACGGAAGGAGGTAGAAAATCACGTTTAGATTTTCATGTCATG